>JAJGOT010000035.1:1537500-1660000 GCA_022457155.1 Cladopsammia gracilis
TCTTTGTTGAATTTAGTTGACGGAGGCTACTCTAACTGGGATCAATGGTCCGACTGCTCTGTTTCATGCGGCAAAGGAAGACAAACTCGCCGTCGAAAATGCAACAATCCCGTGCCACAAAATGGTGGGAAAGACTGTTCTACTCTTGGCCCATCAATGCAGACTGCAGACTGTGATGCACAAAAATGCCCAGGTAGATAATTGTGATAAATAAATAAGGTGTGCAATACTGCTTACATGGCTAATTTTGAAACCAACAAGAAAAGTGAACATTAATTTATTCTTAGTGCACCCATTAAACAGTGCATTATAGCAATTGATACTATTTGATGGCATTTCCAACTCGCGCGGCGTGTTTCAACACGAACTATCATCAATTATCAAGCGGGTTAAAAATGTGACGACAGTTTTGCTCTGTTGACCTATAGTTCCTGCCTGATAGTTGACGATAGATTTTTAACTTAAGAGTGCCAGAAAACTCAAGAAAACTCCCAAATTTCATTTTGTACAATAAATTATTGAAAAACATATATGGTATCATGCAAAAATGGCTACTGCCGAAGATATGCCATTTGAATGGTCGCACCATAGGATTTCGGCCACAGACTCAAAAGTTAGAACAAATGGTACCATGCAAAAGTACTGCTGAAGAGGTTTCATTTGAATGGTCGCACCATAGGATTTCGTCCACAGACTCAAAAGTTAGAACAAATGGTACCATGCAAAAGTACTGCCCAAGAGGTTTCATTTGAATGGTCGCACCATAGGATTTCGTCCACAGACTCAAAAGTTAGAACTACAGTACGTTTCCATAATGTCGTGCACCATTTCATCACAAGCATGATAGTCACGATAAGTCTAGACTACGATAGTAGACTGACATAACAAAAGACCTTCTTTTTTGGACAAGTCAAAAACTTCCTTGTTATGGGAAAAACATCCCAACGGCTATAAAACTTTAAAATGATACTGCGAGTCTCCGATATAACGAAGTGCCAAGCGACTAGGAAAGTGTGCTCCCTATAACGGAAGTTCGTTGTATCGGGATTCTTTTCCATACATTTTACAATATGTCTGAGGACGGACACCTTAAAATTCACAATCGATGTCTCCTCTTAGCACGATATCACATCTGGCAAGCTAAATCAAAAGAACTATATCCAAACTAACAACATTTTCTATGCCTTCTATCATCACGATATGTGTTGGATATAAATGAGTGGTGACACAAAGAAATTGTTTGATGGAAGATGGAAGAAGAAGATGGAAGAAGAAGAAGATGGAAGAAGAAGAAGAAGATGGAAGAAGAAGAAGATGAAAGAAGATGGAAGAAGAAGATGGAAGAAGAAGATGAAGAAGAAGAAGAAGAAGAAGATGGAAGAAGAAGATGGAAGAATATATTGATATATTTCTTCTCTTTCTTTGTATGCCCATGAAACAAACAATAATTAAAACTCGACCTCAATTTACTTTGCATAAAACATGTAACTTCGTTTCTTGTTGTTTTTTCCTCTTAGGCCCAGTTCAGACGCCGAACTTTTCATGAGCTGAACTTAATTCGAATTTGGACCGACCCAAATTAACAAAAGCACGCCTGCTGATTCAGACGCCGAACTTTATTCAGTTTGTAGAGAAACAAATCAAAAGGACAAAGGTTTTCAGGCAAAGTGTAAACATACGAGAAACTGCATGTAAAATAAGTTATAATAACTTTTATGCATTAGGTTCGGCTCATGAAGAGTTCTGCGTCTGAATCAAAGCCGTTCCAAAGCCGAAATTCCCGGCTGAGCCAGGCAGGAAGAACGGCTGAGCCGTTCCAAATTCAAATAACCGTTCTTAACTGATTCAGACGCCGAACGTTTCATGTGCTTTATTCAAGGTATTAGGTTCGGCTCATGAAAAGTTCGGCGTCTGAACCGGGCCTTAGCTCGTATTGTCTTTTTGTAACATCCCATGCTTGTAACCAACCAAACAGAAGCATCAATAGTGTCATTTCTTATATATTTAAATAAATAGCGTAGTGTTAGTAATCGCACCTTTTCTTTTCACCTAACTGTCTATAATTCATTATGAAACATCTGGTTGTAGTAAGCTCAATAAAGTAAAAATACCCACAGCCACTATCATCGACTATCAATCATGCATCGCTTGATCGGGGAATCGCCTAAAGGGACTTGCAATGTTTGACGGGCGAAAGAGAGTTGAATGGGAGAGGTGTTGTAGTCTCTTTTTGCGTGCATTTTGTCAGTTCTCATCTTCAGTTTTCTTTTCTTTTTTCACCTTGAAGTCTGGGGTTTACAATAGTTGAAGAGAATGGCAAATACGCTCGTTAAATTTTCACTGTTTTTAAATTATATTTCCAGTGAATGGAGGTTACGGTCCGTGGGAAAAGTGGAGTCAGTGCTCAAGAACGTGCGGAAAGAACAAGGGCACCAGGACACGTAACAGGTTGTGCAACAACCCACCGCCAGAGAGTGGCGGCAAAGATTGTTCTGCATTCGGAACGAACAGCCAAACGAGTAATTGCAGACCAGCAAAGAAAGTATGCCCAGGTCAGTAAAAAATAAAACTTACAAGTCTGTTCTTGTGGCACGCGCGTATCTAATTATTTTGGAGCAACCATACACACCCCTGCTTCTCTCCCCCCCCCCCCCCCCCCGCTCTTCCACTCGAACCGCACTGAGACTATCAGTTCAGCAACGGATCGGATACATGACATGTGTCGTTGTCTTATTCATGATATTGCACCTTGTCTTTAGTGGACGGCAACTGGAGCAATTGGCGTGCATGGAGACAGTGTTCGGTGACATGTGGAGGTGGCAAGAGAAAAAGAACACGGTCTTGCACCAATCCTAGACCTCGAGGCGGCGGGAAAAAATGCCAAGGAAGCAACGTAGAAACCCAGGAATGCAATACTAACGAATGTGGACGTAAGTAGATAATTTTATTGCTACATGTAAGCATTAAAGTGCAGTAATTAGCGCGTTAGACTTTGAACCTGAACTTCGGTGGTTGAAGGCCTGGTCTCTGGCCATCGTGTTGTATCATTACACAAGAAACTTTGCCCAATTATGTCTCTCCACCCAGGGCCCGGTCGTTCGAAAGCCGGTTAAATCCTAACCTCGCGTTACATTGCTCTAATTTGAGGTTAAGTTTTAACCTCAGCAGGTTTTTTCTGTTGTTCAAAAAAAAAGGCTAACCTCGAGTTAAAGTTAACCCTCCTAGCTAGGGGGGTTAAAAATACTAACCTCGAGTTAAATCTGACAAATAATCTAATTTATGGCAGCGAAACGTTTCAAAAACAACAATAAATTCATCGGAGATAAATAACGTCCTTATTATAGCTGGGCGAAAACCGTCTTTTTGTATGGCAGGTTGGTTGGCGAAATTGGCTCCAACGAACGCTGATCTCGTCACTAATCAAAAGCGATGTGGTAGAAAAATGCCAAGCGGTTTTACAGTCGTCAAATTGAAGCTCCGACAGTTCTTCCTGGCTTAGTTTCTACCTTTTACGAGATAAATGGGAATCTTAGAAATCCATAAGAGCTGTTTGTAGACCTTCTGTGTACTTAAATTAATTTGTTTTTTACTTTTCAAACAATAGAGCAACGGTAGCAATTATTTGAACCCTTCGGATCAGCAGAATGTTCAGCGACCTTTGCTTCTTGGGGCTTCCTCGATATCGGTCCCCCTTAAAATTACAACCTAACTTCAAGAAAAACTGAACCGGCATAATTTTAGCCTGCGTTGCAGGCGTAAACGAGGAGAGGTGGAGGGGGCTCGAAAAAGGAGAGATGGAGAAGGGAAGGAACGCCTGCTATAAGAACCGGGCTATTCGTATTACGCCGACCGATTTCCTTGTAATCGAATTACGTCAACTGTCAATACGTTCACCAATCAGAAACTGGCACGCGCTTTTATGCATGGATGACTTCTTGCGGGATTTTACTATGTTTACCGCCCAGCGCGAATTAGCCAATCAGAGTTGCGGCCACCAGCGTCCACAGAAATGAACAAATGGGGGTCTTTATTGCGGGCGTCCTGTACCTCTCCCCCAGTTTCCTTCTCCCCGACGACTGCCACACAGGCTAGTATAAAATCTAAGAAAAGGCCGGCAAGCTGTTCAGTTGTTTTTTTATCGGAATATATATCCACAGAGGCCGTTTTTGCGAAAGTACTCCACGAAAAGCGGGAAAACAACAACTCGAATTCAATTCAATAGACGTCGTCATGGGGCGATGTGGCAGCTCTCGTAAGGTCTCGCACCATTGGTTTGAAACCCTTCGAGAGAACAATACAACAAACAGTAGTAGTAAGCAATGGCTCCTAGCCCTAAAAACAAAAGCAGCCGCAACGCCTTAAACAATGGAGCTGCTACACTACCGTCGTCATGAACCAGTTAGCAGGGAGCTTACGAATCGACGACTTTTGCACGACGACGCCGTTGGGTCACGTCATAGTCCCGCGTCGCCGTCCTGCAGAAATTTAAATTTACGATTCCTAATGAAGACGACGACGTTGGTGGGCGCGCACAAATCGTTGGGCGGTGTTGGATCTCTTGGACAGCTGGACAAGTGAATTGTTTAAAATGCGAAATATCTACGGCAGACTTATCCTAACAGCCGAAGCGACCAAAAATAGACAAAGCTTAGAAAACGAAAATTGCCCGACATTTACGCATTTACAAGCCTATGTATAAAGATGTCCCTATAAATCAATCTGCTCGCTCGCATAGCAGCCGAGACAAATTTGTGTTTCTACAACTTCAGGCTGGCTAAACGACGACTCAGGACAAGAATAAAAAACCTCATCGAATTACAAGCTTAACGTTTTGAAATCTAGCAGCGTGTATTGCTTCCAGTCCCGGCTTCCAGTAAAATATTTTCCTATTAATTTTTAACTATAGACCCGACTATAAAATATACACCCCTTTTAATTTCTTTGAAAATTCGTTAAACAAAAGCAAATGTCTTATCCTTCAGTAAAGTGTGGTTAACATAAACGAGTTTTCATTCAGCAATCTCATCCTGACCTTTTCGTGTCACTTGGCGTTTCACTTGTTTCACTTGCCATATTTCTACTTGATATTTTGGGGCGTTTCTTGAATGAAAACAGACAAAAAGTCAGAAACATTTATGTCAAGAACATCTCCCTGATGTGATTCCTGAATTATCTGCCAGAATCCCCTGAATTAACGAGAGAAAACTTCGAAAACTGACCTCACGTTCTGCTGTTTTGGCGACGCCGTCAATTTGCTCAAAACAACGTCGTCGACTTTGGCTCGACGCCGGCAACTTCCCACAAAATCATGCGCAGTAGGCATGTCACGCAATCCAACGGCGTCGTCGTGCGAAAGTCGTCGATTCGTAAGCTCCCTAGCATTTTCAATGCGACTCCGGATGACATGTCAGGCCTGTTGCGGTCGGTCGGTAGTGGCCTGGCGAGTTTGATGCGTAGCAGCATACCATCAAGAGCTTTTCCTACAGACCTGTCGTGTACGATAGGCTTTGCCGGGAGTCTTCTGATCTTCGACGTTCTTGGTTAATTTGACTCAAAGTAACCAGACAGTTTTCTTCAACAATTTCAGATACTCCTTCATTTCATCATCTACCTTGACACTGTCGTTGCAACTACCCCGTTGCCTCTCATCAATTCGTCCTTCACGAACATACGTTGCCACGATGCCTTTTGCTGCGCTCCTCGTGAGGGTCTTCAAACGCCCTAACTATCCTTTCGCGATGGTCGCTGGAAATGCGGTTGCGACCTACTCTCTGCGCCATCTCAATGAAACGAGTTTGCACAAAATCGTTTCCGAATTTAAGCTTGCTTCGAAATCTTGTGGGAAATTGGTGAGAAATTGCTTGGACACAACTCCTTTGTGATTGAAATTTCATTCGCGCAATCGAACATTACGCCAAGGCAAATGCAAATGAATTTCCATTCCCACTTTCGTTATGCGCTTAATGCAAAAAATCCTTAATGACTACACAAAAAATTGAAATCTGATTGCTGTGTTAGCTAACCTGATTATATATTTATTTCATTGAATGCTGCAATGTCACTAATGAAAATTTATTCCCTGGTAATGTAGGGCAAAAGGTGTAAACGGCAGGGCTTGAAGAAACCTCAACTGCTGGATTCCATCTGGAAAGCTCAAAAAATCCATGTCCTACCCACCCCCTCCCCCTCCCGTCCCAAGAAGTCTCCCTCCCTCCCTCTGGCTCGTAGAGCCTCACCTGGTGGTATATACTTCATTGTAACACACCATATAGGGATCCTATCATATAGGGATCCTAAAAACTCATTTTAAAATGGTTAGCTTTTATTTACTGTTATGGGTAGTGATATCCATAACAGTAAATAAAAGCTAACCATTTTAAAATGAGTTTTTAGCCCTAAGTAAGTGCCGGATTCTTTGACGTGCATAAATTAAAACCACCATGAAGTATATACCCACCTGGTTGTTCTAAGGACAAATAGCAAACAGATCAATCAGAATCCTCTAATCTTAACTTAGCGCACTGTTGGGCAAAAAAGAAAGACTAATTCATCGAAGGATTACAATTTTATTTATGCGAAGGCTTTTGATGCAAGATGAGCTATATCTTGCTTGATGTGGTCAATAGTTTTCTCTCGTTTAAATTTGTTACGCTTGTCGCAATACATTTTGTAGAACGAATTTCGAAATTGGTATGAATTGTTCAATTACCTTTGAAGTTGCAAAAGTAAAACAGGAAACGTGACTGGTTATGTACGGGATTCAAGAACTAATCTATAATCCTATTTTAACACCACATGGGCCATTATATCGACAATTTTCCGATGAAATTAAGGGTTAACAAGCGCAACAAAATAACACTTTCAGCAGTATGTTCGAGATCAAAGCTTGAACAAGGGTGGGGTGGTGGAAGAGTGTGGGATTGATTTATCCAGTTATTTATCATGCAATTTGTTTTTCTTGCTAATTAATAGTCCCAGTTGTTTTTACAGGTTAAGAATCTTTAGGAAAGTTGCACATTACAGTTCTTAAATTCAGCATGGGGTGTTTAATGTTATTTCTATTTGTTATATTAAAAGCTGAATGGAAACCAGTTGGTTGCTACAAAAACGTCGCCCGAGCACTCGACAAGGTTTTAGCTAAAGTGTGGATGAAGACATCGATAACTGGAAAGATCGATTTATGTACAACACGCGCTGATGATAATGAAGGTATTACTCTGGTTGGCTTGGACGATAAGAGATGCTGGACCAAAGGAAGCGATTTCAGTTCATACTCCAAATATGGAACCTCAGGCAACTGCAAGACCAACTCTTATGGGAAAGGTGCAGGCTTCAAAGCGTCAGGGACGATATTTGTTCTTGAGAAGGATCAAGGTAACAGTAACTTTTCGTTGACGATCTCTATTGGAATTCCATGAGTAAAATGTGTGATTTTTGTGGTGATGCTAGCAACTTAGTAAGTTGCACCTGAAAAAAAGATAAATAAAAAAGGAGAACAGAAAACAATATAAAAATAAAACAAGTTTGACTTAAACGGGTTTAGAACCTACGACCTTGCGATTACTTGCGTAATTGTAAATATCGCTATCCACTGAACTATCAAGCCAATTGGCGAGCTAAGCAATTGTGTGTTCCAACTGAATATACCCGAACATAGTGAATAAAGTGTTTTCACTGACGTCATATCAAAATTCAGAAGCAGTTTTCGATTCTAAAATGTTTATGGAATTGTAGAGAGTTTAAAACTACACATCTGGGCCAAATTTTGAAGCGCAAGAGCATTTCATTCAAGAGTTATAGGTGAATGAGTATAGACATCTTTAGTAAGAAATGATGGAGCGGCCATCTTGGTGTCCCACTTAGGGACACCAACATGGCGGCCAAAAATTCAAAGTCTTAATAACACCAAAAATCTCATCACAAAATATTGTATTCACTACAAGAGGCATTTCTATAATTCAAAAAATAACTTTCAACTAGTTCAATTTTGTTTACTTTCACGGCTTATCTGAAATAGCGTGACGAATTGCGTGACACATTTACAACCTTTATAAATCGAAAACGAAACATCGTTAAAACCTGAAACTTTTTGTGAAAGATTATAACACTGGTATCCACATACCATGTTAGAAACAGCTTTGTAGGATGTATACTTTAGATTTTTTAATTTTTATGACGTCATGTGCAAACACTCTATAAAGGAATGTAATGATTATATAAGTAACGATGATTTGTATTTTTCAGTTCTTTTTTTAGCAACTGATCAAGTTGATAGGATCACAAAGTCATATGATTCATTCGTAGTTCACATCATAAGATTATTTCAATTCAGACATATTTACATTCATGTAAAGGAAATTGCGAAAATGCGGGTCCAATTCTTTGTTAACCACACTGTAATTAAACAGACGTCTGTTAAATATTCTGAAGTGGTACTGCACTAGCCTTAAAATTTTTGCTCGTTGTATAAAAACTTCGAGTGATCGTCAGAATTTTTCAAGAATATTTGAAAATGTTTAAAAAGTTTAGGAAGTTTTTGTGACGTTAAGATATTATTTTGGTAAAGGGACACTGTCCCGGCTGACATATCGTGTTTTCATGATTATGGCCAGAAGCTTGCTTTATTGGACTTATTCAGCTTATTATCATAAAATAGGAAGGAATAATCGCTAAAAGAGATGCAAATCAAGAAATATTAACCAAAGAAACAAAATAACGGCTAAAAGGTCAAAATTCCATAAAAATGACAACTTTGATTTCTTGACAGGTGATCAGAAATCAAATTTAATGAACGGTAATCCACTTCCATCCTTGCAATCCTGCACTTAATCTCCAAACTATTGCTTCTGTATTGTTCTGTATTGTTCTTTATTGCTTCTGAATTGTTCTTGTATATTTTGTGGCATTTGGTGATATACTATGAAAGTAAGGTAAGGTAAGTTTTGTATGTCGGTGGGACAATTGCTTGGTCATCTTGTCACTTTCGAAACAAAAATAATTTAAAAATAAGTACTTGAAGAATAGTTAAGTCTTATGATTCGAGATGAGTATACTTCTAATAGTTAAATCAATCAATCAAACTTTATTTAAAAACAGGGTAGCCCATTCAGCAGAAGCTGGTATCCAGAGGGACTCTGTATAATAAATGAATCTATACAAATAAACTAGTAGTTCCACATTCGCCACTTTAGAAACGAGAAGGAAACTGCGCCGAGTGAACTTTCGCAACGACTTCTGGGACTGTTACTGGGGACAGAGACAAAAGAAGCGACCCCTGTAACGATCCCAGAAGTCGTTGCGAAAGTTCACTCGGCCCAGTTTCCTTCTCGTTTCTAAAGTGGCGAATTGGAAGTGAAGTGCAGCCACATTGCGAGATGTGTCACTCTGGCTAAGAATCTTGAAAACGTCGGGCTGACATAAATCAAATTAACGCCATCGCCGTGGAATAGTCCAGTTTCGAATTCGCTATGGTCGCTGAACGAAAGCACTGAAGACGCATTTTTACAGGGTTAGCCTCAATCTGAAGTGATAAATTCACAAATTCAGGCGAGAGGATGACCTGTTTAGAGCTCTGTCTATTGTTTAATTTTCAAATTTCACGCACCTTCTGCCGGTATTTGTGAATATTTTACATCAGGTCGAGTCTAACCCTGTGTCAATGTGTCATTGGTATTTGAATTCAGCGGTACTTTTAAGGTGTTTCCCTCCAGTTTCCGTGTAGCCGCACCGACCGTTTTTGAGCGGCCGTTTAACTAACTTTCCTTTATTGAATTAGAATGAAACTTACACCAAATATTGTACAAAGTTTGAAGTTTATAAGAGTGTAACAATTTTAAAAATCAAATTTAAAATTGCGGAGATAAACGAGAAACATTGAAATCGCTTGAGTCTAAATTCCGAGCGACTGCGATGGCATCTAGAAAAATGAAAACTATTACGATAAACTATGACATATGGCAAACAAAATATCTAAAAATTAGAAAATTTTGTCAAGCCGATTTTGAGTAAATCAGAAAAACATTTCGAACTTGTGATTTTGCATGTGTATGAGCACATCTACAAATTCCTCAATTAAGCTTATAAAAGTTTAATTTCTCAATCTCAAATTTACGCCAAAATGCGTGTTTAGTGTATGAGATGAAACTGTGAAAGTTTGAAAGCGTTTTTCGTTTTAGTTTTGGAGATTCGATTTTCTGTAGGAAACCGTAGTTTTTTGACTGAGTCCTTGATATTGTAGTTTTAGCACTTTTCTACATATTTCAAAAACCGCGAGATAGATTTTTTTTAAACTTTTATGGTCATTTCTTTATAATATGAACAACATTGACTCAAAGTTTCATCTTGATTGAAACATTGCAACATGGTCAAATAAAATAATAAAGTTCACCTAAAATGTGATTGAGACTTTGTGCTTTGATTGCACGGTTGAAGGACGCTTTAATTAATTCAGGTGAAGTGTAACGTATTTCTGGGTGTTGAGAATTATGCAAATCGCAATGACTTCTTTCTTTTCCCTACAATTCAAAATGTCGAGAGAGTCCAGAGCACGTCAAATGCGAATAAAAAACCTGCTTACAAATAAACGTCCCACTGAAATTCGTGGGAATGATAAAAACAACGTGGAACACAGTCCCTAACGTTACTCCTCAAAACATGATGGTCACGCAGAAATGCGTTGCGCTTCACCTGAATTAATTATTAAAGCGTCTTTGTGCGCCTTCAACCGTGCAATCAAAGCACAAGGTCTCAATCGCGTTTTGGGTGAACTTTATTATTTTATTTGACCATGTTGTAATGTTTCAATCAAGATGAAACTTCGCGACAATGTTGTTCATATTATAAAGAAACGACTAAAAAAGTTTAAAAAAAATCTATCTCGCGGTTTTTGAAATATATAGAAAAGCGCTACAACTACAATATCAAGGACTCAGTCAAAAAACTATGGTTTCCTATAGAAAATCGAATCTCCAAAACTAAAACGAGAAACGCTTTCAAACTTTCATAGTTTCATCTCATACTCTAAACACACATTTTGGCGTAAATTTGAGGCTGAGAAATTAAACTTTTATAAGCTTAATTGAGGAACTTATTGATGTGCTCATACACATGCAAAATCACAAGTTCGAAATGTTCTCCTGATTTACTAAAAATCGGCTTGACAAAAGTTTCTAATTTTTAGATATTTTGTTTGCCATATGTCATAGTTTATCGTAATAGTTTTCATTTTTCTAGATGCCATCGCAATCGCTCGGAATTTAGACTCAAGCGATTTCAATGTTTCTCGTTTATCTCCGCAATTTTAAATTCGATTTTCAAAATTGTTACAATCTTATTAACTTCAAACTTTGTACAATATTTTATGTAAGTTTCATACTAATTCAATAAAGGAAAGTTAGTTAAACGGCCGCTTAAAAATGGTCGGTGCGGCTGCATGGAAACTGGAGGGAAACACCTTAAATACGAAAATGGCTGATTGGGCAAAATCCTTCAGTTCTGCCATGCTGTGCACTCCGAAAGGTCTCACATTTTTCCCACATGTAAATAATCTATTTGTCTTGATTTTGTGTAGGTTGGTTTCCCGATTTTCTGGAATCATACGCCTCAGTGTACGGTTAATCAGTTGAGCATGGACAAAGGTTCTACGGTACAACCTAGGTGCTGATTTCCTGCGGAATCAACCCAAAAGTTGTCAGACTTTCCTCTCTTCTACGAAAGTAGTATGCCGACGGTTATGTGCCTGCTTTTAGTAACACGCGCAAGCGATCTCATCACGTACGCAAACAATTACCGTAGTTGTTTTCATCTGTTTTGAATCAAGTCCAGCAATTTTCATTGCTCTCTCTCAAGCGACCAAAAAACTATAAAAATATTGGGTTTGTCTGCGGTAATAACAAATTAGACTAGATTGCTAGATTGTTTTCAACGGCATACATCAAAACCGCTACCGCGGTCCGCAGTCCGACAGTCAACATATATAATTTACATACCAACTCTCTTCCACGAAAAAAAAAACTGTGTGCATTTCTCGTTCTTTAAGCGTGTCAAGCGGAAACAATAAAACGGTGAGCATTCATCCTTTCAAAGCTGAAATACATCCTCAACGAAACAAAAACACAAATTTGAAAGTATCTGACCTCCTCAACGAAACAAACCAGAACGGAAAGAAGCGAGGAAAATCTGAAAACTTCTCGCTTTATTCCACAGAGATCCAGCATCTACGTTGGCCCGGAGAAGAACCTTCGTCCATGCTCAACTGATTTCCAGCGTACTTATAGACATTTAGGCTCGATTTCCGCTACTTTCTCGGGCTCACTTCCCGAACAGCAGCTGGTAGTCGAGCCTACTAGACATTACCAAGTCGAATGGACAGCATAAACCGCTTGAAAACTAGTCGAAAGCGTCGTCGAAACATAAATATCGAAAGTCGCGCATAGATGCATGCTCGAGTCGGCTTGTCATCACTTCGTTTTGATTGGATGTCGAGGTTCTCCCGAGACTGCCCACGTTTTTGTAGTAGATCTTCTACTCTTGATTGGTTCTTAAACAATTCATTGTTTCTTTCGGAAAACCGACACGGACAGACGGAAAAATTCTCGATTCTACACGATTAATATACTGCCTGCCGGCAGCAACAATATCTAAAAGTCATTAAAAAGACCATTCGACATACAATATAACAATATAAATGAAACAAGTGAAGAAAAAAATATAAATTTGAAGTTGAAGTTAAAGTTAAAAGTTGCTTTGTGCTACCGACGACACCGAGTAATCTTCAGATTATTCAGATGCAAACTTATGATGCTCATTTTTTACATAGGCGAATGGAAGGCCAAAGACTGTTACGTCAACGAGTCGCCAACGCGGGCCTTACCAGACTCTTTCGATAACAAAGTCAATGAAGTAAGAGGCAATGACAACATCTTCAAGTACTGCGCGGAGAAAGCCGAGGCTTTTGGCTACAAAGTGTTTGGTGCTGATAACAAGAATTGTTGGTCTGGAGATATGGCTGAGACAACGTACGACGATCACGGCACGTCCTCACAATGTTCCATCAGCAAATCCGGCAATGGGTCTGGAAAGGAAACTAATTTAGACATGTTTGTTTACCGTTTGGAGTAGTGATTGAGGCAAGTTATTTTTGTAAGCGATTTTCTGTAGCATTCAGTAAGTGTTAGTGTATTATTACAGTGATATTTTGAAACAATATTAGATCTCATTAATAGAAAATTGTTTTCATTGAATTATTTTTGTTTAAGATTTAAGAATTTTACAATACCTTATAATAGAGTTTCTTACAATACTTGGGTTACAGTTACTCATACTACATGTACAAACAATACTCCGACTCACAATACGATCACTTGCGATGTATTACGTCACACACCAGACACACGTGTACAGCCCTTCGTACAGTGTCATTATGCTTTCTCAATATGGTATATTAATACATATTTACTTGAAGAATCGTTTGTGTATCACCTCCATGATTTTCTCCACCTTTTTTAAAAAATGATTTTTTTTGGTTAGTTTGTCGCCATGGTTTTTACATCACATTTCCATCTATTTTAGCGTTCTTTTTTCTATTGATTTTGATTAATTTTGGGTCAATTTGGAAGGTTTATGAGGTTCTGGAGAAACTGAAAAATCCAAGATGGCAGATCCAAAATGTATCAGTCTTATTTCTGGGACCAATTTTTCATGTATTTTGTTTTATAGATGGCGAACCACAAATACCAGAAGGAACAAAGGGAAAAACCAGTATGACGAGAGGATATGAAGGGGAAAATACCTAAATGAAACAACACAATAAAGCGGGAAAAGAGTAGGATAGGGTTTAATAGGAATCCTGTTAGGGTTATGCGCACCTGTATTCATTTAATGGGAAAATAAAAGAGCATTGAAAATCATGACACTTTGAGTTTTTTTCATAGTGTGTCCTTCTTTACAGCAAAAAAAAAAAGGGATTTTCAAATAGTACTTCGTGCATTGTTTAAACAAAGACACATCCACCTTCGGCACTATGGATCGTAGCCACGCAACCAGCTTTGAGGGAACACGGCGAGAATTTGATTCACGCACAAGTCTCCTCCCAAAGTTAAGCAGATCTCAGTCTGTAAAATGTGGACTTGATAGTGGTGGATGACGGGCGTCGGAAAGAAAAATGAGGACGACTTAACATTAAAAAAAACAACAACACGAAAACGGAAACAATGATAGTTTTAGTGCGAGGATTGAGTGTATTTTAAGTTTGTTCCAAACTTGATCCCTTGGAGGCCTTTTTTTCCAGCTATTACTCAGCGTGAAATATCGCAAAACGTTCATCCGGATAGATTTTATAACTGTACACTGATAATGACAATGGAGGCCCCTTGGTCTAAATAAAAATTGTAACATAATCACAGTAGATTATAAATTTGGACGTCTGCTTAAAAAATATTCTCCAATCTTTGACAGGGCTGCAGCTATAGGAATACTCAATTGATTACTTGTTGTAGCGGGCTAGTGCTTTATTTTTAAAAAGAAAAAAAAAGTAAGTTCCCTCTTCTATACTCCTGTAATGACGAAACTGAATGAGCAATAATTAAAATTCCACAAAAATAGGGGTGTGCAAAATATTAAAAGGCTGAAATGATTAAAGTTTATGATTTGTTATTTAAAGGGGCTATGTCACCATTTTTAGTGGTATTTTAAAAAGCTAAAAGATATTTTTATATCAGTGGAAAAGCAAAAATAATGGTCCAGTTTTGTTTAAAATTGCTTTAAAAAAAAAAATAAATAAATAAATCACTTTATTTAAGTGTCAAAGGTATTTAGCACGCGAGTACTTATTGGGGACACTTTCCAGATCTAATTGGAATTTAGAAGTGTTGGTTTTTGAGGAGAGGGGAAAACCGGAGTACCCGGAGAAAAACCTCTCGGAGCAAGGAGAGAACCAACAACAAACTCAACCCACATATGACGCCGGGCCGGGAATGGAACCTGGACCACATTGGTGGCGAGTATAATGCGAGTATAATGCATGAAACTAGTATAATTATTATACGAGTATAATGAAACTATAAACAAGTGTCTGACTACAGATGGCCAATTTCTTTTCAAGTTCGTTCAATGTACAGGAAAATGAACGTAAGGGAAATCATAATTTTAAATTCATGGGTTCGATTTTATATGGGAGATTTAAATTCTCAATAAATTCTTGAAAATTAGGCCGAGGAGGGGGGGATGTGTGTGAGACATGGTTAGGGTTGGGGGGGGGGAAGCCCGGGATTTTCGAAGAAAAAACTATAATTAAAATCACTTCAAGGTTTATCAATAGAATGTAATAAGTGAAATGTTATATACAATATTATTATAAAACATAATTTAGTTCAAACTATTTTCTTATGTTAAATGTTTATGTGAAGAAAAGGTCAAAATTCTATTGACACTTATTGAATTGAGGTAAATGATTAATATGTAAAGGAAAAAAGAATTTACAAATTCAAAGGAAATGATTTCATTAAATCAAATTGGCTATGAAAAGGTCCATCAATTAGATATGTAATTAAACATTAAAATTTAAGTGATGTAAATTTCCATTTTCCTTAGTGATACATGTAGGAACAAAGGTAACAAGGAGCCCGTTGGGCTTCGAAACTGGCTCGTTTGGTCTCATTTTCCACCCGGTTTTCATTTTAGAGTCCACAATATACAATCTAGAGTCTATTAATATGCACAGTCCAGTCCACATTTACATTCCACAGTCCGCTTTACATTCCGCACTCTGCTTCAAAGAGGCTGCAATTTCAGGTCTATATCTTTTTCTTTGAACTTTGTATTGTTTTTTTCGCTTTAAAATCCTTGAAACCACCTACTACAAGGAATCAGGATTGTTTTAACACAGGCATTTTGGAGAATCGGTGACGGGGTTTCGAATAAATTAACAATATCAACATGATCGATCAAATAGCGTGACATAAATACGAGATGTTCGGAATTTGAACGTGACTCCACGGAGTAATGCTTGAGAACCTGCCGGGACGTGTTTTATTCAACGATGATTTGGTTAGAAAAATTCAACTCGCTTTCCTTTTACCAGAAATAGATCGCATCCGAAAATCACAGAGATTTAATTTTTAACAATTCCGTCGAAATTAGAACGGTAAATATTTGAATTATAGTTGCCGACATCACTGATTACGCCATTTCTGAAAACCGGAAGTAAACTAGGTACGGTGTTGGCCGCAGCAAAACCGATTCCCGGGGCAGGTGACACGACAGAAAAAAAAAAGGGTATTTTAAGAACTGACTCGCCGCAGGGCGGCGAGCCAGTTAAAAAATTTTTTGATTACATATCGAAAAGATACTAGCAAACCATAATTGATTTCTTCAAATGAAAGAAAATATAAAACGTTCCAATGAAAAACAATGTAATAATATATTAAAAATTCAATTGATTTAAATATCATTATTGGCTTTGTAAATAGAAATAAAGGCAGAAATATTAAATGATTATGTATAAAAATGAATGAATAAATGTGTAATAGAACATCATAAAATTTCAAGTGATGTAAATAACAAATTTGCCTTTGTAATTTAAACAAAGGTAGAAATATGAAATATAACTTCACATAAAATTAAGCTTAAATGATATGGGTTGTAAATAATAGTTATAGGCTAAGATTGTAGGGTTGTAGCATGGTTCAGTTTTGTATGGAGTGTTTTGTTAGTTAGTAGCATGGTATGGAGTTTCGTAGAGTTACAGTAGGCTTTTGTCATTTTTGGAGGTGTCTGTTGTGGTATTTATACGTAGTATGTTGTGGACAATTTTGTCGGTTCGTATGTGTTTGTTGAATTTTGTTTTGTAATAGATGGTAAAAGTGTTTGGTTTGTCCTGTTTCTTGTTTCTCCTTTTTCGTTTGTGACTGGTGTAAGGAAGGAAGGGGAAAGAATGTTTGTCAATCAGTGCCTGTGGGTAGTCAAGTGCAATAACTAATAAGTCTGAGTGTGAAAAGTTTCCTTACAAAGTTGTAGTCGTTAAAAGTTGATGATAGTCTACTGTAATTTAATGATACCTGAGAAAATGTGCTCAGGGTGATTTGATGTGATATGAGGGTACATGTATTTGTGGTGAGGTTTTTGGTAAACTTGATAATGGATTTTATGGTACATGATACTGTGATGATTTAATGATATGGTGAGATCAAGGTAGTGAGCTGAATGATGATTTGAGGTGAAAGTGATTGGGATTTGCGTAGGATATGTGGAAATGAGATTAGTGATTATATGGTTGCGGTTAGCATAAATATGTTAGCATAAAACCATCATCTATGTAGCGACAAAAAATAAAAAGGCAATTAGTATTAGTATTGTTAAAGAAATTAACTTCGCTGAGTAAAAGTACAAGGTCGGCAATTTGCCTGCTGTGGTAGCTACCCATGGCGACACCTTGTATCTGTTGGAAAGTGTCTTTTCCAGCAGAAAAATAATTGCGGTTGTTAATATAGCTGTCAAGGTTAAGTAAACAATCGCGATATGTGTTAAGCAGGTTAAGAAGCTTGCAGCTAGTGACAATGGCATTAATGGTGTCTTTATATGAAATTTTTGTGTAAAGTGAAGTAAAATCAAAAGTGGTTAAACAGTAATCGTCAATGTCTGTAATGTTCTGTTTGTGTAAAAGATCAAGTAGTTCTGTTGAGTTGTAAATTAGAGGGAATGGTATGCCGTTGGTTGTAAAAATGTTTTTCAGTTTCAAAATAATATTGTCAAGTTCTGTGCCTAAGAGTCGTGAAGGGTTAGAGGTTGTCCATGAGTGTGCTGTGATAATGGGTCGTCCAGTCAAGTCTTTAAGGTTATCGGTAGAGGCTGTCGTTGGGAGTTTGTGTACTTTAGGTAGAAGTTTCATGTATGGTAGTTGTAGTTAAGTTATGTTGTTGGTATTCAGTAGTCCCTGTTTGTCTGGGGAAATCAGTCTTTTAAAACGTGATTTCAGTTTTTGTAATAGGAGGTTAGAGTTTTTAACATTAGTGTTAATGCCAAAGTTGTCAATACGTTGACATGTTTGTGTGTCTTTAAAATGTCGTTGGTATTCGTTGGTACACCATGAGATGGGTTCAAGTGCTCATCCCATATTTTTGTCGGTTTTCGTTTGGATAATGTCTGCACTCGTTTGTAGTTTATGTATAGTTACACTCTATGTTCAGTAGCGGTTTCTGTAATGTTTGAATGTTGTGGTTGAGAGAGTAGTTAAATTTGTAGATTGTAGATAATGTTTAGAATATGAAACTGTGTTATGAACATAATCAATTACACGAAAATTAAAGTTTGGTTTAGATTGTTCTTGTTGTAACAGTTTGATAGGATTTCTTTTAAAATATGGCTGGAATATTTTGCTTGATTTAGTTGATTTAAGTTTTGAAGGTGCATTGTGTTGATTCTGTTTTTTATGATCAGTTCTAGGGCTGAGTTGACTTCTGATGAAATGATGTTTTCTAGGTTTCTTGTCGTAGCATTTGTAGTTGTCGGAATGAAATTGGTGCCTTTATTCAATAACGAAGTAAATTCATCTGGAAGGGTAAGGTTCGTGAAATTATGGATTTTGTTAGTAGATTGTAGTTTGGTTTGTTCTGTTGTAGTTTGATTTTTCTTTCTGAAATGAGTTCCTGTTCTAACATGATTGAAGTGTTAACTTTCGATAGGTGGATTCGGTTGTTGAGGTGTTGGAGGAAGAATTGTAATTTGGAGCGTAGAGAATCTAGTCGTTTCTTGAGAGTATATCCTTTATGTTGAGAAGTTTTTTTTCAGGTTGTTGGCTCTGGATTTGTAGGAGTTGATTTCGCAGTTTTTTATTAGCAGTAGTTTATGTTGGATTGCCTTGTTGTCGTCTTTCAGAGTGTTGATGGAATCTTGTATGATGGTAGCAGATGTGGAAGAGGTGGACTTTAATGAAGTTGAAGAAGATGAGTCAGCTTTTTTGTAGATTTCAGTATTGATGGAGGATTGTAAGTTGAAAATTGATGTACTGTTCCGTTCTTGAATTTTAAGAAGATTATGTGCATTGAAGAGACGTTTCTTTTGTTGGAGACTGAAAGATTTACATTTGAGAGTTTTCCATAACCATTGCTTTGTGGAATGTGTGGGTGTAGATTTCCTTTTGTTTGCTTTCTTTTTTTGATCACGCATTTGTTTCTGTTTAAGTTTATATTTAATTTTCTTTCTTTTGTTTTTTTCTTGTTGTTTGGTTTTAGCCAGTGGAATACTTGAAGACTGTAGTTGGACGTTGTTGTCGGAGCTGTGATGTTTTCTTTTTCTAATTTTCTTTGCTGTGCTTGTTTTTCTTGTCATGATATCTGTAAAGTTATATAGTTACATGTACATTAATTAATATGGATAAAAATGGGAATAGATGGTTGGAGTAATTATTAGGATCTCAAAATGAAAAAACAAAGACTGGTCCTATTTATAGAATGTTAATGGTTAGTAAAAATAATAGATGAAACGAAAAATGAAATTCAAACAAAGAAAAAATGTAGTGGAGCATGTAAGAACACCTAGGCCATGCAAAGAGTTAACTAGAAAGAAAATATAGTTTTTGTATCCCTACAATAGATACAACCATAATATTGTTTTATAAAAAAAATATATAAAATTGGTAGTTATCTAGCAACCTTTGTGGCATTTTTAGGTGTTATAGAATGGGATCGCCTTAAAGAGGGGTTCCCAACATGAACATTGATTTGCATCAATGGAATATAAGGAGGTTGATAAAAGGTATATGGGCGGGAGTTGTTGTGAGTAGTGCAAATAAAAACAAATATTAGTCTGTTAAACTAATTGTTAATTGAGGGAGCGACTTCTGCAAAGCAGCACACTACAACCTCAATGTGATAAAGGAATAAAATTTAAATTATAATTAGTAAAAATATTTGATAGTGATAGTGTAGTAATGTCGTCATTTGACTACAACTACCGTCCAGAATTCAATTCGTTTTCCCTTTCTTATTTAAATTTTGTAATCCCAGTGCGGTTTAAATAACAATGGCCCTAATTTGCACTACAAAACAAAAAACTGAAGGATTCTGGTAGTTGTAGTCATATGACGTCATCGTATCTTTCATACCAGGTAGGGAGAAGCAAACACTGATTACAGGAAAGGTTCAGAGAAGAAGAGCGATTAAGAAATGTAGCTCAAATCACTGGCTTTTGCAAAAAAAAAAATTAAGTGGCTAAACTACTGAGAGGATAATCAAACACTGAAAAATAATTCTCTAAGTACACACTGCAATTTGATGTTTATTGGTATCTCACTAAGGTCACTAAGGTTTAGTAAGGAGAATTTCTGTTTACCACTTGGATAAAAACATTTTGTTAGGAAAAAACAATTTTCTGTTAGCAATCATGACCAGCTATAAATGTGTAGCAACTGTATACATGTAGGTGAACACATGACACATCACCATTACTGCTTCACATTTATTACTGGAACAGTGATCAGTATCTTAAATCTCCTCACAATATCAGTGTACGAGCAAGTGCATAGATTATGCAAATTGAGAACCTGATCACCTTCAACATGAGTTGTCTGTGGAAATTGAATACAAATTTACTGTAGTTATATGGCTATGTGAACTGTATTGATACCAGTAAGAAGAATGTACATTAACAAATGAATTTTGATTTCGAGATTTTAAAAGGTGCTAACTGGTCATGAAGCTCTAAGTCCTGGTCTTAACCTATGAATTCTCCTTCTCAAACTCATTAATAATTCATGAGGTAATTGTCCAATTGCGTGGACCCATTCGGGTCACATGCATGCACTGGATACCCCGGTAAAGAACGGCGTGTTTGGATATCCAAACACACGTGTTTGGAAATCAATTAGCAAAAACAATGCAGCACTTGAACAAACCTTTATTAGCTTCCATTCTAAATTATTCATTACAGTTAACATTTACGTTTACGGTACAGTTCAAGAACGTTGCTGAATTTAACATTCCAAATCAAAATCTTTGAACACACTTCCCGGCTCCAGTACAGGAAATTTTGTCTCTCGCGTTGCTTGCCAATTTTTGAAAACATCTACGGACCACTTGTCTTTGTACTGTGTACTTTTAGGCTTCGTCCGTTCGAGCAAACCAACTTCCTCTTCACAACTTTTAGGTCGTCGAAACCGCAAAGATTTTTCAGCAGCTGGTTCCTCCATGCCAACGAATATTACAAGAACACCAATGCAAATTTTGGCTAGTTTTAAATACAAAACAAGCTTAAATAACTTGTGAAAAACACGGAGAAATATTTCGTCGCAAACTAGCACCTACATGCTAATTAAACAAAAGAAAACAAAAACCAAATCTTAATGTGAAAAATTTCTTTTGTTTATTATCATGCGCGATTGAGAAGCCATTTCTTAAACTCGTGCTTCGTGTTTCACCGGGGTATCCAAACACCTTGAAACAATAAAAGCACTCGGCCGAAGCGGCCTCGTGCTTTCATTGCTTCTCGGTGTTTGGATACCCCGGTAAAACACTCAAACTCGTTTAAGAAATATTACATCCAGGTCTCTATACATTACTTATGGTATTTGCAGAAAATCTGTTGCTTCGTATTGAATATTCATGTTTTGTAATCAATTTCATAATTCCCATGACCTGTATTCAAAATAAAGTATTGCTACTGATGGGGCCACTTTCACCATTGAGTTGTTATTATTTGGACATCGCTTTTCAGCAGCAGTTACCTCCTGTGATCTCAACCATTCAAGCGAGTAGAGAATTGGGTTACCAATCATTTGATACCCACTATATATAACAAAAACTATAACAGTATCTAAAGGGAACAAGTTAATTTTGGAGATAGCACTCACAAGCTTCGAAAAATGAAATTTGAGACAATCAAAATAAACAGAACACCACTGCATATTGTCCTGGACCCATGTCCACAACAGTACTTAATTATACATCCACTTTCAGACCAATTTTTCCTTTTGACAAAAATTAATGAAGATAGGTTGGGGGGGGGGGGGGGGGGAGACGAAGGGCCTGAGGATTGTTTACCCAGTGCCATAGCAGTTACAGCGACCCACAGCTCAAAACCCACAAGTGACCAGCACCAGCTCTCATTTACTTTATTTTAGGAGACAGGACACAAAGTGCAAGTTAAATAAGTGAGACTGGGAACGAAACTGTCTCAACTTTAAATTTTGCGGCCATTGCCAGCAAGCAACCCAACCTCTCCATTTAAATCAGAAATTCCATCTCTCCCTCCCATATCCCTAAAATTCTTAGTGCATACGTGTGTCTGCGAGACACGTATTTCTAGTTTAGGTACGAAAAACGTACTTACTATTGTTTAAGGTTAAGCTGAACACGGCTTACCTTTTTTATCTGTTTCTGTGTTCCGCAAATCCAGCGGAGTTCACCAACTGGAACTTCACGGCGTCCAAAACAAAGTAAGCTTATATAAAAAGGAAGGTTGTGTAAACTTACATTCGATGGCTTACCGAGGTCGCAGAAGCTTTGTGCGGTCTTTGAAAGTTCACTTATCCGTAACCGTTTGTGAAAATACTCAATTTATCTTTGGAGGCTATCGAGAGAAAAAAAAACTACTGCAAGAAACCTTTGCTTGCTCAAGACCGTTCAAAATGGACGCCAAACGATGTTACCCTAAAACAGAAACCGCTGAACTAGTTCGCTGTTTCACTTCGTTTCCAGATCCCCCCCTGGAAAAATAATGCTTATCAGTTCTGGAAGGTTTGGACGAATGAAATGACAAGCTGGTCTCACCAAAGCTTTGTTTAAAATAGCAATTAATAATATTTTTAGTATTGGAGTGGATTTTTCAGTGTTTCTCAGTTAACGTACCTTAGGGATAAAGGGGAAGGTTTCAAAAGAAATTGTGGTTTTTCGTCGGTGGGGAGTGAAAAACGATTTATTTTTCAACTGATGTGATCACAGGCAGACCAATCGTGATGTGTGAGTCACATCAAGTACAGTAATAAATGAAATATACTAGGTAATAATACGATTTGGAATCGAGAAGCGATAGAAAAATCGAAAATATTACACAATAAAGTCTTCTCACCTTTACTTTATTGTTTCTTGATGTATCCTGGCCGGTTTAAATGCATTTTTACCACTTTTGTCACTCGCCCCACTATCCACTATAAAAGAAGGGAAGGCTGGAGACCTCTGAGCGAACCCTCGCCATGCGAAAGCAAATAAATTCTAAACAATTCAACTCAAGCTCCCCGAATTGCCACCAGTGAGGCCGCAGGTTAAATGTCTACCCGTGCGATTCGTGCTAGCTTCCAAATTCCCTTTCACGGGCTCTAAAAGGGCTCCGTTTTGGAGCGATTCTGGCCATCTTCGCTTCGCCATTGTCCGCGATCCAAACGGCTGTACTACGAAATTCGAACACTAAAGCATAGCGACCGCGTCACAGAGACAAAATGACATTCACCCGAGGGGAGGGTCGTTACTTTTGCCCTCGAGCAAATTGACACCGTCGGGGGAGCCGGTGCGTGTAATTCGAACGGAAACCACACGCGTGACCTGTCACTTTTTTGTCTGTCACGGATTTAAAACGGAGCTTGTTAACGGCTACAACGGTTCAGAAACTGTTCAATTTTTTTTCTTTCGCAGATAACCAATTCCTCTAGTCGTTTGGTTTCATCAAGATATTTCATACAACAAACAACTACTACTACAACTACTTCCTGACAACTACAACAAATTTAAAAGGGCTAAATTTGTTTTCTGTCTTTTCTGCTATAGCTACGTACCTTGCCACGTTGTATGACATCGATTATTATATTTAGTTTCATTCAAGATTTATCTTCACAATTGGTAAACATGAAGTTCAGAAAGAATTTTAAACATGAATTTTGCGTGACGCTGGCACTTGGGGCCCTTGTTTACATAAAGTGACCTATTTTGGTTTCGTTCGCTTTCTGACTGAAAACTCACTCCACTCGAAATTTTTCCATAGCCATTCACAGCCAGCCGTTCGAAATTTTTGTTCTATTTCGGCCGTTCACTGCAAGCCGTTCAAAATAATTGTTCAGGCGTTCAACTGAAATTCGATCTGTTGGCAGATCTCGTTGCCTAGCACGTGATCAAAATCTGCCGTGAAGAAATTGTTCTTTCTTGTTGCACCTTTTTCGATGTAGTGCGAAAGTTATTTTATTGTTATATCTAGAAGAACTGCGAAAGAAAAAAAATTGAACAGTTTCTGAACCGTTGTAGCCGTTAAATCCGTGACAGACAAAAAAGTGACAGGTCACGCGTGTGGTTTCCGTTCGAATTACACGCACCGGCTCCCCCGACGGTGTCAATTTGCACGAGGGCAAAAGTAACGACCCTCCCCTCGGGTGAATGTCATTTTGTCTCTGTGACGCGGTCGCTAAGCTTTAGTGTTCGAATTTCGTAGTACAGCCGTTTGGATCGCGGACAATGGCGAAGCGAAGATGGCCAGAATCGCTCCAAAACGGAGCCCTTTTAGAGCCCGTGAAAGGGAATTTGGAAGCTAGCACGAATCGCACGGGTAGACATTTAACCTGCGGCCTCACTGGTGGCAATTCGGGGAGCTTGAGTTGAATTGTTTAGAATTTATTTGCTTTCGCATGGCGAGGGTTCGCTCAGAGGTCTCCAGCCTTCCCTTCTTTTATAGTGGATAGTGGGGCGAGTGACAAAAGTGGTAAAAATGCATTTAAACCGGCCAGGATACATCAAGAAACAATAAAGTAAAGGTGAGAAGACTTTATTGTGTAATATTTTCGATTTTTCTATCGCTTCTCGATTCCAAATCGTATTATTACCTAGTATATTTCATTTATTACTGTACTTGATGTGACTCACACATCACGATTGGTCTGCCTGTGATGTGATAAGGTTTTTTACCAACCGTTCAATTAGTCGCTGTGGCGAAGGACTAGCGCTCCAAACGTCTGCTTTTAAATCTCTGTTTAGTTCGCCCGGCAATAGCTATCTTACCTATTCACTAAGGTGATAAAATGAAATGGTTACAATGTTGTCCTCCTTGTTGCATAACTCCGTTATTCAGTTCAAAGCAGGAATAGGCCATTTGCACGATGGCGTCATTTGACTACAACTGCCAGAATTCATTTTGTTTTTTCTTTCTTATTTAAATTTTTTAACCCCAGTGCGGTTTCAATAACAATGGCCCTAATTTGCACTACAAAACAAAAAACTGAAGAAGAAGTGCAAATGGCCAGTTCTGGGTCGTTTCTGTTCACACCAGGCTGGAGTATTTTTCATGTCGACATGATAAGCTGTCCGGTATAGTGTAGACATAGCCTTAATCGGTAATCGAACACAGGAGCGCTTAGGAATCGAGCAAGCTGTAAGGTTTCCCTTTGGGGTTGCAGGTTGTATTGTGCCAGATAGAGGTTTGGGAGAATCTTAAGACCCACAACGGAATGAGCGTTTTAATTTCTGCGATAGTGGACATGACTTAAAGGGACTCCTTCAACCAGTGTGCTTTGCGACATTTTCTGTAATACAGATATTGCTTAACTGGCGAGTGTCTTTGTTCATTCAATTCTATCTTTGCAATCTTTAACGGCAGGCTGCAGCTATCTATATAAAGTTATTTAAGATTTCATAATTTGAGTTTTTGGTCCATTTTGGTTGTGAAATTTCAACTGAAGAAAGAAAAACAACAATAGACGCGCGCAAAAGACAGTGGTTGAAGGAGTCCCTTATTGTCTGCGGATTGCGTATGTATGTAACTGGCGGTAGCTATTCTGTTGTATGGCTCTCCACCGCGGACGCTCTACATGTACGGCTTTACTCCTTACTGATAGATCGATGTTCGTGTGACCTTGAAATGATTACGCGCGAACACAACGAAAACGAACTGGAAAAGAAGCAGTTTGATTTTTTCAGCAAAGACAAATAGACGCAGTTTAGTTTTAGTTTACAGCCAACAAGCGAATAGCCTGCAGTGTAGGCGCTTTTTGGTGAGCGAGTGCTAAATTTGAAAACATTAAACACTTAATGACTGGTCCGGAGGGAAACAGTGAATTTTGTTTCCCGAGAATTTCGATGTTTCCCGAGACGAAGTCGAGGAAAACATCGAGATTCGAGGGAAACAAAATTCACTGTTTCCTGAGGGATCAGTCATTAAGTGATTTGTTATAAAGCAACACACACAAAAAAATTTGAAAAACGCGCCGAGCACTCGATCCATCATAATCATGCCACCTTTTGTCACGGTCTGATCACGTGCGCTAGCGGGCAACAATGCAATGTTACCCTCTGACGTCAAAATTGTTGCCCGCTTTCGGAAATGTTGCCCGCTCAGTACAATTGGCGGGAAACAGTTTGTTAGATGTCATGTGACGATGAATCAACCAATTAACGCGCGCGTTGTATTGACAAAAACTCCAGCTATATAACAATGTCAGTTAGCGTTTGGTCGTCGTTTTGGTTTTGCAAAACGTCTTGGGCTGGGAGGAGTGAAGGGGTTGCAGCCTGACTCTCATACTCTTGACCACGTGTTTTGACTCACCTCAGCCTGCAGTTTAACTCAGCGCTCGTTCTTTCCCAAAGCAAATTGTGAGCTTAAGCGCAAGTTTTTCAAGTCGCTCAACAAAAAATTAAATGTCAGCCGTCATAAATTAAATGCTAGATTAGAGAGAAAAAACTATAGACCGAGGTTATTTACAAATTAGTAGTGGCGTTCACGATGCAGTTGAAAAGGTGCCATTATTCCCAAAAACCAACCAAGTGGCAAAAGCTCGATCATTTATCTGAGAATATTCACTTTGATCTCACTCGCTTTCCATCATTCTAAGAGGTCAATCGCGCAATGCTCTTTTCATTTGGGATATGTTCAGCAGGAAAACGAACGAAGTTTGTTTTGATCCCTTCGACTTTTGGTGGATGAAACCAATCTCGAACATTCATGATAGCGGAACCATTTTTCAAGGTCATACGAAAGTCACTCTCTGGCCAACGAATATTGATCGTGGATTTGTAAACGCCGTTGACAATCCAATGAGCAAATCACAAGACTATCACAACTCCAAGCAAATACTTGTAGTCAGCGCGAAGCGCTGGAAAACGCCTGCGAGTAAGTCATGATTGATAAATGGGTGTGAGATTTTTTTAGCCAATCACAAAGCGTAGCATCGCAAAATCAAAGCAGTCGCTAAATAGGCCATTTGCACAATGACGTCATTTGACTACTACTACCAGAATTCATTTCGTTTTTTTCTTATTTAAATTTTGTAATCCCATTGCGGTCTAAATAACAATAGTCCTAATTTGCACTACAAAACAAAACTGAAGGATTCTGGTACTAGTAGTAGTCAAATGACGTCATCGTGCAAATGGCCTATTACTTTCGACAATTAACTGAAAACCTATGTAGTTAAAAAACAATAACAACAATAATATATGGCACCTCATAGTACTTCAAAAGCATCCCTTTATTCAGTAATACATATAAAGGTCCCGCACCAGTCATCAGTCACCAGAACATTCTTTCATGAAATGTGAAATAAAAGTCAAAACGGATATGTTTTTTTTTGCATTTTTCTTTCGTTATATGTTATTGTCCCCTTATATGATGCCGGTAATCTTGTCCAATATTGTCCTTGTTTCTTTGCGGTCACAAATCGGATGTCTGCAAACAAAGGAAACGCATATATATTATTCGTAAACAAACGAAAAACAATATTTTCGAGAACTGTGAAAAATCCTGTCTTGGATGGGTGACTTGAGTGGTTGTCCAATCTGTTACATGGAAACCTAGTACCAGAAGGCCGAGTGGTAATTTACAAGGTAAACTGTCCATTCTGTTGCATTTGAAAGGACCTACAAGACACCTTACCCCATGTTAAAAGATAGTGTCTTGGTTGTAACTGCCTACCATGTCTCTTCCAAGAATAAAAACTGAGAAAAATATTCAAACCTCCCTATTCTGTTTCACCAAGCAATGCAAAGCTTCATGTACACAGAATATTAAAGTATCATGTAAAAATTTTCAGGCTAATAAATTTCGTCTATTAAGCTCATCAGATGTGTGGTGTCTTGTTTAAATAAAGACCCCCCCCCCCCCCCCAACCGTTAGTTGGTACAAAAGATGGGTTCTCTTCGAGTATCCTTGGTATGACCACTTCCCTGGTAATGTTAGATACCTTATTCGACGAGTTGGTAAACAAAGATGTTGCCATTCAGCTCTTTTCCGGAGCCATTTCCGGTTTTCTTGGTCACTGAGCACTTTGTTGATTTACCATAGTCGTCATAAGAGTTGGCAGCGTCGTCACCGGACCAACACGCCTTGTCATCAGCTCCAAAGATTTTGTAACCAAATGTCTGAGCCTTTTCTTTGCAGTACTCGAAAATGGCATCATTACCTTTACTCGCCACCGAGCCCACGTTATTGTCGAAAGCCAGGGGAAGCGCCTTTGGTCCCTTGTTTAAGTAACAGCCAACCTCTTTCCATTCACCTGAAATAGACGTTTTGAAATAGAAAAGAAAAATAGATTACCTGCCATTAGGTAAAGGTAATGAATAGTCGCACACAAGCTACATTTTGAAGATGGAGGAAAAACCGTAGGACCCGGAATTAAAACCCTTGGCAAGGACGAGACTCCGGGATTCGAATCCGGGTCACATTAGTGGGGGTCGAGAGCTCTTTATCTCTTTATATACCACCATGCAGAGCGCCCCTACTAGGCTACTCCCCTAACATAACAGTCTATTTTAGAATGTTAATGTCAACAACATAACGGGTAGAGACCCGTAGGTCGTTCGACGTGGTCCTAGCTAGGCTGGACGTTGATCCTTTAATGACGACAGGCCTAGCTACATTGGTGGACAAAAGACCTTGGAACACTTAAATAAAATACTACGCAATGACAACGTTTAACGAAGAGAGAAACTGTCGCTCCATTTTCTGGTCCTCCTCCTCCCCCCTCCCCCCCCCCCCCCAAAAAAAAAAAAAAAAAAAAAAAACACAAAGTTGAGACTTTGTGGGGAGGAGAAGGTGACGACAAAGACAGTTTGTGGGGAAAAAGTGTCCCAAAACTTATGACTAACATTCCAGTCTCGACGTTCAGTGTCATACATTAACCAAATCGAAATTCGCATATTTCAGACTGCTGCCAGGCGTTATCGAAATGTGAGGCGAAACTCGAAGTTAAAGTCAAATTCCTAAAAATTGAAATTGGCGACGTGGTCAATGAGCAAAATGAGTTGTTTTGTTTTATAAATCGGTTTAAGAAACGACAACTGATTTTAAACGTTTACTTCCTATTAGGCGCAGATTTTAGGTCTAGCGTACGTCGAACGTCCAACTACGCCCAAACCAGTGTAACTGACGTAAGAATGCACCCCGAGCTTCCGATGTGATGGCTTTGTCTTGCCGCAACGCGTTCATGCAACCGGCCCCAGGCCTTAGAACCGCGGGACATTAGATCGGAAAAAACGTGCTAAGCACTCGAGACTTTCAACTGGTTCAATTTTTTTTATTTTCTTTATTTTTAGTTTCTAACTGAATTTTGCAAGGCATAAAAACAATTAAAAGATATTACACTTATTGAAAGTATCTGAAGTGCGCCTTTTCGCCGTTTCTGTACGTTTTTCGTGAAATAATAAATCACTAAAGAAAAGAAAAATCGTCGAATTGGATAAATGTAATATTTTTGTTTGTGTTTTTATTGTTCAGTGAAATTGCCGTATATTTCTCACAAAATTTGTGGCCATTTCGAGGGCCATTTAAGTCGCAAACCGCATGCATATCGTAAGCGTTAACAAGATATTTTTGAAAATTGAATTACCGTATTTTCTCGATTAAACGCCGGGCCCCGAATAAACGCCGGGTATAATAGTGGAAGTTGTAAGTAAGTCCCTCAAACGTTTATTTGTAGTATAATAAACTTAAGAAAAACGAATAATAACCCTTTCTTAAAAAATGGCGGGCAAGAAAAAACTGCTGATTCAAAGAAACGCCGGGTCCACTAGGCCAAGTTTGAAATAAAGGCCGGGGGCGTTTGATTGAGAAAATACGGTATAATTTAACAAATGTTTTATTACCTCCTTCTTTCTTGTAAACGAACACTGTGTCTGAAGCGGAAAGACCACCACTAAATCCACGTTTCGTGTTGCATTTTCCTGATGGCCCAAATTTGTCATATGATTTCTGTGCCTGATCGCTTGTCCAGCACCTCTTGTCGTCCACACCGAACAAAGATATTCCATCAGTATCCGCTTTCTTGACACACGCTTCATATCTCTTCGCTATCGAAGGTAGGTTTCCAGCTCTTACAAAATATTTGTCTAGAGCCTGGACCGACATTTTGTAACAGCCGATTGGTTGCCAGCCAGCTGAAGGTTAAAACAATAATTATAAAGAAAAAGCAGCATTAAAATTAGTCAACCAAGTAGCCCCAGTTTTAAACTGCTTCACACGTCTACGGATCAGTATTGAACAGTTCCGTCACTTGACATAAGTACACCAAACCGGGAGGGTGGAGGGTTGTCTGGAGTTTTCATTTTCAACATAATTGCGAGTAGCGACGCAAAAGAACAGTTCACGAAAGATTAAGAAAACAGCACGGGGGCCAATAGACCTCTTTAGCTTGTATGTTTTGTTTTCCCAATGTAGATCATGTGATGTTACCCTAGGGAACTGTTTCTTTTAAATTTTATTTTCTTTACGTGCGTATGCATGCATAATTTATGAAAAGACAAAGGACAAATTCCCTTGAGAACATCATATGACCTACATTGGGAAAACAACTTACAAGCTAAAGAGGTCTATTGCATAAAACTGAATTCGTTCCAGAATCGCATTTGATGGCGGTGGATCAATCGAATTTTTACCCCTAACATGTCATATTCTGCCATATACAGATTTTAGCACCCTAAGTGGTAGCAATCTACAAATTTTGACCTTTAAAAGATACGATGAGCACCCCGGTCATTTAGATAAACGACAGCAAATGTTTTCCTTACGCACCGCAACTTTGAGTGTTGCATTCCTGAGTTTCTTTATTTGGTCCAAGTACGTTACATTTCTTTCCGCCGGAAGCCGGTTTGGGTTTGTTGCATTTGCGACTTCTTTTCTGTGTTCCTCCTCCGCAAGTCTTGGTGCATTTGCTCCACTTGCCCCACTTGTTATAGCCGCCATCCACTAGATTGAAAAAGTACGTTAACAAATTTGAAAACGGTGAACATGATTTTCACCTCACTTGAAGGTGCATAGTTGAACCGAAAAAGGACTTACATTATCTGTTATTTTTATTTTATCACGTGATGTTTTTACCTTATTCTAAATTCGATTATAACTATGGTCTGTTTTGTTTTTACTTTTGAACAATATTATAATTTAGCTCTTTATAGATAAAGAGCCACCTTGTTAAAATACTACAAACAGACCTTTTAATATGTAATGTTTACCACATGAGCGGGAGTGTTGTATCGGCCTATACAATCACGAGGCGCAGCCGAGTGAATGTACAGTGCCGAAACAACACGGACGCGAGTGTATCAAACAACTTGTGAAAGTCACATTCCAGATACAACTCACTAGTGGTTGTATCTAATTTACATATCAGATACAACTCTCACTATAGTTGTATCTGGATTACAGGGAAACGAAGTGATTGAAATGGCTCATTTCTATGTGCTAGTACCCTTATGAATTATTAATGAATTTTACGAATAATTATGTGTAATCCCTTTTTAGTTTATGGTATACCGAGCCGGGCTGTTCACATTTCAAGCATTTCGTGTTTGTCCAGTTCAATCGTTGAGTTAGTTTAGCTGCTATCCCCATTTTGAAGGATCCATCCCGACGATCACACGGGAAAATAGTGGACTGTGAACATTTTATTGTATACACATTTTTGTTAAAGTTACCTGGGCATTTCCTAGTTTTTGGTTTGCACGATTCGGTTTCACTGTCCTTCCCAAGTGTTGAACAGTCTTTACCGCCATTCTGTGGTGCTGGGTTGTTGCACAGCCTGTCGCGTGTCCTTGTACCCTTTCCCTTTCCACACGTTTTAGAACACTGGCTCCATTCTCCCCACGAGCCATAGCCTCCATCCACTACAAGTAAATCACTCGTGTACAGGAATACATGCAATTATATATCTTTTTTTTTCATAATAATCGATGTTTTTCGCTTTTCACTATTTCTAAGTACTATTTGTTCATCTAGCAAGGCAAACACATTTTAGCCAATCACTTCGCATGCAGAAGGTCGCAATTTTCAAAATTTCTGCAAAACTATAAGCAAAATTTGAAAACTGATTGAACTTTGTAATTTTTGAAGCTGTGTGCAATCCAATAATATAACACAACGACGTTGATATGTAGATATGTAACACTATTGCTCAACCGTGAAAAAGACAAGGTAAAAGGGGTTCTTTCTGCGTGAACCGGAGCACAAATGACATAAAACTATAGGAACAAAGAACGACAATACTACAAATGCAAAACAAGACCGAAAATACAATACCTCACAAACAATAGAAGACAATGAGTATACCAAAGCCGGGGACGGTTTAGAAACACCTGGTGAAGGCGTCCATATAGAGAAGCAGATCTGGACTCGTCTTTGTCAAAAAGCCCAGAAAAATACAAGATAGAGGAGCTTTGAGGAAGACCTCAAGGGTCTCATTCGCTAATTTGTGATCATGACGCATATATACCTGGACAGGCATTTGAACTACACTGTTCCGTCTCAGTGGATGGTCCAAGGCCCTTGCAATCTCTTCCGCCATGTTGTGGCATAGGATTCGTGCATTGTCTGTTTCGAGCACGTCTTCCTTCTCCACATGAACGACTGCACTCGCCCCAATTTTCCCAGTTAGTGTAGCCTCCATCAACTGATTTAAATAAAAAGCAGAAAATAAATTTATTTGCTTCGCTGAAATAGAATCTGAACGCGCAGCCAAGAGAACCACAAACCAAAGTTACATGTAGATGAAAAATGAATGTTGTAATTATATTGCGGTGGTAAAATGAAAAAATAAATAAAACTCAAATATACAAGTGCTTTTAACCTTTCACTGTAAAACCTATTTCTTCTAGATATGTTTTACATGACTTTGAGATAACACAGAAGGCTATGTTGCAATTTACCTGCGCATTCTTCAGTCTTGCATTCTCTGGTAGATGAACCTTCTCCCAATTCACTACAGTCCTTTCCTCCATGTGCTGGTGGTGGATTGGTGCAAGTTCTGGTTCTCGTTTGTACTCCACCTCCACACGATTTTGAGCATTCACCATAAGGCCCCCAGGCAGAGTAACCACCATCGACTGAAAACAGACATTGGGTTATTAAGACAAAGCTCTGTAACTATCGTGCATGAGTCAAAAGAAATTGAGTTTTTCAAATCTCGAGAAAGAGTTTTGTGCTTTTGGACAAAATTCGAGGAAAGATCACTGATAGTTTTCCTAACTGTCAAAATGTTTGCACAATCACAACAAAATTTGGAAACTGGTTGAATTTTGTAGTTTTTGAAGCTGTTTGCATTAATGTAAGAATAAAGTACGACGACTTTGACGGTAACTAGTGTTGACCATTGAGAAAGAAAAACAATCTAACAAGGTAAACTAAGGAGGGGACGGTTTAGAAACACCTGGCGAAGGCGTCCAGAGAGAGGAGATCTGGACTCGTCTTAGTCGAAAAGCCCAGACAAATGCAGGATAGAGAAGCTTTGAGCAAGACCTCAAGGGTCTTACTCGCTAATTTATCATGAAGCATATCTACCTGGACAGGCATTTGAACTACACTGTTCCGTCTCAGTGGATGGTCCAAGGCTCTTGCAATCTCGTCCGCCATGTTGTGGCACCGGATTGGTACATTGTCTGTGTCGAGCGCGTCTTCCTTCTCCACATGAATGACTGCACTCGCCCCAATTTTCCCAGTTAGTGTAGCCTCCATCAACTGATTTAAGTAAAAGGCAGAAAATAAACTTATTTGCTATGTTGAAATAGAACCTGAACGAACGCGTAGACAAGGGAAAGTTAGATGAAAAAGGAACGTTATAATATACTCCGGTTATAAAATAAAAGGTGAACATTATTAGGTTAATAGAAGTCCTCTTTAATGTTTCCTCTAGATGTATTTTACACGACTTTGAGATTACACAGAAGGCTGTGTTGCAATTTACCTGCGCATTCTCCAGTGTTGCATTCTCTGGTAGATGAACCTTCTCCCAATTCATTGCAGTCCTTTCCTCCATGTGCTGGTGGTGGATTGGTGCAAGTTCTGGTTCTCGTTTGTACTCCACCTCCACACGATTTTGAGCATTCGCCGTAAGGCCCCCAGGCAGAGTAACCACCGTCGACTGAAAACAGACATTGGGTCATCAAGACAATTACCCTGTAACTATTGTCTACGCGTAAAAAGGACCAAGAAGACCAAGAAGGGAGTTTGATGCTTTTGAACAAACTTAGAGAAAAGATGAGATTGACAGCCAGTAACGAATCGCATAAATTTTGAGTCTTACCTGAAATACGATCCAAAATCATGTGGACCAACGTACTAATAAGGTAAAGACTAGGGGATATTTCCTGACTTACACAGACTGTCAATGACTATTTACTATTGAATAAGTACAAGCTATACCTGGGCAACCTCCATTGTTGCATTCACCAGTTTCCGTTTCGGGTCCCAGTTGGGAACAGTCCTTTCCACCCGGACTTGGAGAGGGATTGGTGCACGAACGACTGCGAGTATGGCGTCCCGCTCCGCAGGTCGTGGAACACCGGGTCCAAGAACTCCATGCTGAGTAGCCACCATCGTCTATTAGAAAACAAAATGCTTGCCATCTTGAAAATGTCGCGGGCTTGTAGTCGTCATATTAGAGCTAAAGCATTAATTATACACTTGCAACATTCTAGATGTCAAATTGATTTTAAAAAAAGCTTATAGAGCAATTAGTTGCGTACAGTATTACGGATATGCGAATAAATAGAACCCTGCCTACCAAGACATTTTTTTTATTTTAGGAAAGGCTCTCAATGCCTGAACGTCTGTGCCATAGACATCCATTTTCTTATATTAACTTTCAGAGCTGCCATGGTAAAAAAAGGAATTACTTACTTGTCTTGCAACCGTAAAATTCTACCCTCAAAGCAATGTCGATGTGCCATTCCTCTGGGATTATTCTCAAATACCTTGTCCTAATTGGCGGATCTAGGTCATGTGCGACAACGGTATATCGGTCACTGTTCGCTACGAATGTCTGAACGAAAGAAGACGAAATTGAATCAGTCAATTATTTAAACATAACCTTGGAGGACCTGTTCCCAAGAATGTTTGTTTCATACGAAAATTGACTGACGTGTGATTGTAATGCTGGACCAGTCAAAGTCTCTCAATTCAGTTCAATGTTGCGGGGTCTTAACAGTCGTATATCACCATTGAAGCCTATTAGAACAAACAAAATGTTGAATGATTCAACCTTCAACATAATTCAACGGCGTCGTCAAACGAGTTCAACAGTGTTAAACTATGTTGAACATCCATATTGAACTTTTTTCGCAGGGGAATTAGACTCCTTCAAAGGTTTTTTTTATGTAATAAATTTGTCGTTTCAGTCGTTATGTCTAATTTCTATTCTGGAAAGGAAAGTTGGTCTGCAAACAATGGAAGTTACGTGATTACGTAACCCTTTTAAATTTACGATATTCATGGCCTTAAGTTATCAGGGTACTCCAAAAGACCACTTTGCTCTCGTAACTTTTTATTGCTTAGTACCTCATTATAACTCTAACAAGCAATATCGGAGACACGGTTTTTAGACAAAGGTGGTAAGTATCTGTCATGATGCTCAGCTCTCATCTCCCTCTCTTGACCATTTCCGGCTGGAGTGGAACTCAATTTTGTCAAAAACATACTTTTGGAAATCACTCGACGATTTATACTAAACGCATTAATCGTTTTTCTTCAAATAAATACGTTATGGTAATCCCTCAATATTAAGCTTTCAGAAAAATATATAGCTTGTCGGAGGTTTGAATGAGGCTCTGAGCAAAGAAAAGGCACGAAAAGCCTTTACCCTTTCACTTCCAGAGTCAATTTTGGAGACATGTAGAGTAGTTCTAACTTTTGAGTCTGTTGATGAAATCCTATAGTGTGGCCATTCAAATGAAACCTCTTCAGCACTACTTTTGTATAGTACTATTTGGTATTAAATTTTACAAAACGAAATTAAATTTAGGATTTTTCTTGAATTTTGATATTTGGCACTCTTGGGAGTTAAAGGGTTAAAAAAGACTATTCAGCTTCGCCAGACTTGGCAGGAGCACCATAACAGCTTGAGCCAATTACCATGGGCCCATGTCTGTATCCACTCCCCCATCCCACGATTCTTGGAGTATTCCGATTGGGCCGTGACTAGAATGAATACTCCAAAATCAGGTTGGATCACCTCGGACACTTATTGAGAATTATATAACGTAATGTCGACACTTACAATTTATTTTCAATAAATTTCCAAGTGTAAAAAAGAAAATCAAAAATCCCGACTAAGGATTGAACCTGTGACCTCAGCTAGGCTCAGGCTTACATAGCCTACCGTACCACTGTACCACCTAGCTTCTCGGGTTGCTTAGTCCTAAATTTAAGTATATAAACTGCTGCCCATAAACTCAACTGAAAGCTAACCAGTTACTTCGTTATATAAGTCTCAATAAGGTGTCCAACCTGATTTTGGAGTATCCATTCTAGTCACCACCATTTCGATAGCGTTGTCCTGTAGTTTCTCTCCTCCTCCCCCCTCCTGTCCCGCCATTATAAAAGCGGAGAATGCCCTGAAGATGAGGTTGAAAGACTCCCGAGTGACTCACCTTGGTATATCCGTCTGGTTGGTACTGTCTGAAATAAGATCCATCAGTGCTGTATCTGAGGGTGTACTCTTTCACCCACTGGTTTGCATCCTGACGACCCTGGGTAGCAATTCTTGTGACTTGTGTCTCCACTCCGAAGTCCACTTGAAACCATTGGTTGAGGGATTGCGTTTTTGGAATCCAGGCTCCCACGCGACCGCTTACTGTATGGAAGTGTAGCCGCGCATTTTCTGCTTTGAAATGCGAATTCAGCTCTGATGAAGCTGACAATGCTGAATTTGGTAGTTTGCCGTTTTGCATTCCAAGCTGAGTCTTGCAAGGAGGTATTGCGGGAAGAGAAAAGCCTGCCGAGCAAATTAGGATGGCTTACAACAAGGTAAAAAGGAAACAATGGCCTAATTTATACAAGAGACGGACGAATTATTCGTCAGAGACGAATAATTCATCTAAGTAGATATAATTTGGTGTTTAGAACAATTTTGGCACAAACTTCGCCCGTATCTCAGATGTAGAGATTGTACTGAATTTGGATGTCTTCGGAACCAAGAAGACTGTCCGTGTAAACAGAGGTGTCCATATTATGGAGATGTCGTTTAGGAGAGGTTCGACAGTGTTAAAAGACAAGCCACCTTTGTCGGATCGTTTATAAAATATCATTGTATGTATGTCAGAAAACTCTCAGTAAGCTACCAAAGTAGTGCTTTGTGTCAAACCTAAAATTTATCACTCTTTCGAAACCAAAAGACAAAATAAAAACTATGAAGGAATGCAGCGAATAATCGATCTGCACGTGTGCGTTTGTGTATTTGTATTAAACATTTCAAAAACACGACACAATGTTGAGTTTAGGAGACATGTTTCGGATACTTCAGTATCCGTCGTCAGTTCAAGGATGTTTACAATTTTGTAACTGTACACTTGGCCCCTTTGTTGAGTACCCCCCCCCCCGGGGGGGGGGGGGAGGGTACTGAACAAAGTTTTATACGGGACCCCAAGGTTTAAACCCTTACCCTTTCATATACCGTTTTTGAGAGGAAAGGTGCCCCTTTCTTTGAAAATGGTTCCCCTTATGTGCGTCTGTTTGATATATTTTGAAAAGCGCTTTTTATGATACTTAAATGGCAGTTTTCCAACCATTTTTTATACTTCAACTCGTGTTTTCCCTACCCTTTCCTATACTTCGTGAAATCCCGACCCTTTCATATTCCTCCAGCCTAAAAAAGGTACCCCTTTCGGGCGAAGCATCCCTGTATAGCCCATTATGGGGAGTACCCCCCCCCCCCCCGCCCCTCATTCACCCCGGGGCACTAGGCACTACATGTCTTCTAAACTTAAACGTTGTGTCGTGTTTTTGAAATGTTTAATATCTATTCCGACCGCTACGAAATTATTTAGTGTTTGCACTGATTTGATGAACATTGACTGACCTTCTGTACATCCGTACAGCTCAAATCTCAGCGCCATGTAACCATGGTACTCTTTAGGATGGATTCGTATGTAACGTGCGATGACCGGCGGGTTGAGTATGTGTCCAACAATCGTATTCTGATCTTTATTACCTCCAAGAACCTGTATCAATACATAAAGCAATCACAAGAAAATGTTTGCATTTCAATTCTTATCAAGGATAATCAAATTATTTTATGCTTAAACATAAACATGAGTAAAAAGCGCAAGAATGAGCATAAGCACGCATGAGCACGAGGACAAAATTAAAATGTTTTGGCCTGCTTCTGCTTGTGCCTATATTTCCCAAACGAAAACCGACTTAAAATCGGAACAAAACCCATCACCACGACGCCTGCCACGCTTTGTCACTTTTTGCTCGTAGTAATTCCAAAAGAAAAAGAGACGCCATAATTTTGTTATATTCTTGTGCTTAATTTCAAGTACTTCAATGTTTAACGGTACCAGATAACGTTACTGTTTCAAAATGGACGAGTTGCCAGGATAACACATTTTAACAAATTTAAACTTTCTCCGGTTAAAAAGTTTAAAATTTTCGAGCTTTCGATTGCCAGTCTGCAATCTTTGGTCCGTTTTTTTTAAATTTGTTAACGATACTGTTGTTTGTTAGTTTCTTGTATTAAATCAAGGAAAGTTTTCTAACTATTTTGCAAATTAAACCAATCAGGCGGCAGGTATATTGGAGAACTTCAGCTGTCGCTGGAAGATTATGACTACTACGCTTGATGTTGTAAGAACACGAGATAAGATTGTAAGTGACAAGCCGAAGACGAGTGATGATTTACAAGCCAATTGAGACGATCGAACGTAGAATTTCGCATTCACCTTATTCGCTAGATTCATATCAGCTCGTGTGAAAGTTCGTCGTTTAATTCCTGGCCTTAATTTCGGACACCCAAATGTAAACCGCTCTTAGATATTGCATTTTGTTGCCTCCCTATAAATAATTATCTTACATACTTGGTTATCACTGTAAGGAAGGAATGGGCCTCCCTCAAAGCTGAAGGTAAGTGAATAGCTCTTGACCCAGTGACCCGAATCTTGACGCCCCTGAGTGGCAATACGAGTTATCTTGGTAATTTTACCAAGATCAACTTGTATCCATTGTCCAAGGTAATTTGTTTTAGGAATCCATGCCCCAGCGTAACTGCCTGATTTCATCGTGTCAAGTCTGGCACGTTCCGGTCCATAGTACTGATTTAGCATGCTAGTAGCAGTTATTGCCGCGTTCGGTATCTTTCCATTTTTCATTCCAAGTTCTGATTGGCATTCCAGTTTTGGTGGTTCAAATCCTGATTTTAATAAGTAAAAAAATGACGAACAAACATTTTTAGCCCAACTCTCAGTGCTACTAACTAAAGTTACTATAAATTGTGAAGTGCAATAATTCTTTTAGAGAGTTTTGGTTTGATCACTTCATTTAGTTGTGCCATGTATGGGCTAATATAATATTTTGAAAGGAATTACGGGGTAACTTGAACCACTTTGTCTTTTGCGAGAAAAACAGGAGACATTACATGGCAGAGAACAACCAAAAAGCATTTCACTGAAAAAAAATTCATCTACATAATACAGGCAGGTTTGTAGCGGAGCACTGGCCTGGCCGAAGGCCAGGCTGCGCAGCCCCATACTCATAGAACCTAAGCCCGCATTTTTCATGGTCATGACCAGCGGAATGTTTCGAGGGCGCGTGTCTGCAACATGTGTGTCGCGCAAGGCTAGCTAGCTCGCGGGCGCGTATGACGTCGCAAAACATGCGCTTATGACGCCACACGCGCGGCTACACAGCCATCAGCTCGGTAAACACTTTTTAAAGTTTTAAAAAAGTTCGATCTTTCGCAGTGTTAGGCGGAGCAGTAAAGTCGTTATTTCCCTGGATTTTTTTCGCGGTTTGCTACTGAAGACAGGGATACTAATTAAGGAATACTCAGAAGCCGCTTTAGTGGGAAAAGAAGAGCTTTCAGGGATAAAATCTTGCTTCGAGGAACTTCATCAATGCAGGAGCAATGCGGGGAGATGCCTTGTTTTTATTACGGATTTCAGAACCGAAGAAGCGGAGTTTTAACGAATTTCCAAGCAGTCTAGTGCTTTAAAGGTAAAATAAATCACACTTTTCGATGGGAATTTATGTTGATTTCAATTTTTGATTGACTTTTCCTTTGTGTTCTCTTAAGGTTTGGAGACATGTTTATGAAACGTTCAAATTAAGTCGTGTTGTTATCTTGAATTTCAACGAGGACAGCTCTGCCTTGATGCACAATAAATGGTACGTGTTCTGCTTTTAAACATAAATTAATGGAGATTTGAATATAATTTTTCGAAAGAAGATTGTGTTGTCCGTTTTTATGTCTTTGTTCATTCATTTCATAGATTAAAAAGCGATTTTATGTAAACAAAACAAGACTTAGATTTTCTGTCTTCACTCCTGTCGCCTTATGCAAATATGTTTGTGTATTTTTGCAATTTTGATTTCCAAATCAGTTTCTCAGGCAATTTTTCACAAACAAAAACTGTATTTTATTCGGAAAGTAGTCGTACTAGTTATTCTAGACAGAGAAAAGTTGTTTTTGTGAACTTTTGTACGGTCTAACTGTACTGTGCAGACGGTCGGGTAAAAGTGTTTTAATTTGAGAATTGCTAAAATTGAAAATAGCCCGTTCGTCATTCATAATTCTTGTGCTTCCAACCTTTCACCTTAGTTAAGTTTCACCTTAGTTAAGCTTGTTCAAAGTGCTACGCTGTTAGGCTTGGCCTATCTAGTATATATATTAAAGTGGTGTCTTCTGTTGGTTCATATTATTATTTTCAGCCATCTGTATTATTATATCCCCTTATTAGTATCCGTTTTGTGGAGTTTCTGTACTTACCATCCTTGCAGCCGTAAAACTCAGTTCTCATAGAAATGTACGACTGCCATGTCTCCGGGTGGATACGAATAAAGCGGGTAATGATGGGATACTTCAGTTTGTGACTCACAGTTGTATATCGGTCATTGTTTCCTGGAAATACCTGAAAGAATATAATGAAACCGATCGATATTAGAACCCAACTGGCATACAAAATATATTCACAGCGGTTGTAGAGGTTCAGATAATATATATATATATTTGATTTATTTGAAGAAGCATCAAACTGCTGTTTTTGATGTAGTAATACGCCTCTGCCGTAAAATAGTAATAAAATATACAATAAGTTTTCGTTTTACAATCTTATGTTTAGCGTTTTCATGACGATGGAAACCGCCGTGAAGAACTCTGGGGGCGATATTTTTTTGACAATTTCTATGGGGTTTCAAAAAACGGCGATCTCAACCGATTTCAATATTGTCAACCTGAATATTTAAGGTCGTTTGGTATAAAAAGTGTTAAAATGGTGTATAAAACAAACTAAAAATCACTTTAATTTAATTACCTAGTTAACTTGACTGGTGTATCAGAGCCGAACTAACGTACGCTCTATCCTTTGCTCTCAAACCACCGCCTATTATTTAAATTTCGTTTATTTGTTATCGACCCTTAAGGTCTCTTATCAGACCAACCACTTAAAACGATTGCTATTTTTTATGCTGGTTTAAATAAGGGAACACAGGAAGTGAAAATTACATTAAGACGAGTCACCGCTTCCATTAACTTACTATCTTTGTTCCATTCTCTTTGTAACTTTTGAAAAAAACAGGATCGTAGCCATATGAAAGGCTAAAACTTTTCACCCACTGATCGGTATCTTGTCGTCCTTGGATGGTCACTCGAGTGACTTTTGTCCAGTCTCCAAAGTTTACTTGAAGGAATTGATGCACGTCATTAGTTTTGGCAGCCCAAGCTCCAGCTCTCCCTGATGCGACCAGTAAGTGCAACCTGCCATAGATGGCCTTGACAGTTGAACCGTATTCAGTTGAGGCCGATATAGCAGAGTCTGGGATTTTTCCATTTTGCATTCCAAGGGCTTCATCGCACACTGAGGGCTTCGGCTTTGAAAAACCTATATGCAGTAAATGAACTATCTGTCAGTAAGAACCACATAATTTACAGGCGATTTTACTGCAGTACGCAGACGCGGGTTTCGGCGGCTACCATTCCCCCGTCATGGTCCACATATGATGAGAAAATTGTGAAGGATATTCCTACATAACTTGACTTCACGGAGTTAATACTGCTCATAGTGAATTATGTTCCATTCGTGTTCAGACTATACGTGTTCCGGCCTGGTATGAAAAAAGCATGATACGAATCGATGAGTCAGAGTGAAAACGAAGGAGTTATAAAAGACCTTTAAGAGCGAGTTATAGAAGACCTTACTTACCTTCAGTGCAACCGTAAAACTCAACACGCATAGCTGGATGACCTTTTGAAGTTTTGACACGGATTCGTATAAAGCGCGCAATTATGGGTGGATCGATGATATTGCCGACGGGTTCATTTCTATCAAGAACGTTTCCTGTAAATACCTGATAAAAAGGCAAAAATGTTATTTATTATAAATCAGAAATTCAATACGGTCCGTATATTCATGTATGCCAATGGAACAAAATATACTTGCTTTTCTTTTAAAAACAGGTTCGTACACAGTGTACACTGTACTTTATCCATCATGTTAAAATACTGCTGGAAGTGTGTCTGTCAGTCCTCATATATTGGCGTTTTTGATTATTTTATCAAAATTAACAAATCTTTAGTTAATAGTAATAATTCTTGATTTCAATGACATAATAAAAAATAGATATCATATGTCACATGGAGGTTAATAACTGTAACCTGTAAAACTGCACGTTTGGCGTAATTACTTTTCTTAGATATTGTATTTGCACTCGAAGACATTCTATCCTTTTTCTTGAGATTCTTAGCAATGCTAAGTGCGTTTCCCGAAAAACCAGTAAAAAGTGAATTAATTTACAGTAACGCATTAACTGTAACAAGAATGTTTCCTTACCTGTCCGTCTCCAGATCCGTACGGTGTAAAAGAACCACCGCCCAAACTGAAGTCCAAGGTGTAGCTCGAAACCATCCAGTTGGCATCGGACCGACCTTGAGTAGCGACGGCCGTCACCTTGGTAACCTCACCCAAATCAAATTGTAAAAATTGCTTTGCGTCATTATACTGAGCAGCCCAGCCTCCACCATAGCTCCCTGATGGTACTGTGCGCAGCCTGCCGCGATCTGGTCCATAGTACTGATTATACTGTGATGAGGCCACGATAGCGGAGCTTGGAATGTTGCCATTTTCAATCCCCAAAGGATCTCTGCATTTTATTTCTGGAGGTGTAAAGCCTTTCCAAAAAATTCAGAAAAAATAGAGTAGTTACCAACTTTGATTTGTTCCCAATAATTGTTTTGACCAAAAGTATCCTAGTTAAATGAATAATTGACTGACTCGAAACTGACAGTTAACATGACATCAGGTTTGTTGGTAGCCAAGTAAGAAGAACGTTTGAACTAAAGGTTGGCAGCCATCGGTAAGTGATAGATAAAATATGAGCGGGAGATCTGTATGGGCATTTACAATGGCGAGCCGAAGGCGAGCCATTATAAATGCCCATACAGATCTCCCGCTCATATTTTATCTGGCTTATAAAATGAAACAATGAGTAGAGATCTGTATGAAAAGTTAATGCATACTAATTAGCTCAGCAGAGATCTGTATCAAAAGTTAATGCATACTAATTAGCTCAGCAGACATCTGTATCAAAAGTTAATGCTACTGTTTAATAATTCATCAACTCAGTTGATCTGTATTGGGGTTTACAAACCTTCATTAAACATTCATTTCTTTTGTATTTTCCTTATGAATTGTTAATGAATTTTATAATCATAGTTACAGGGACTCAGTGTTTCGTCTGATATATCGTGGTTTCATGATTATGGCCATGAACTTAATGAACGCTTGCTTTATTATCTCGTCAAAATTTAAAGGGAGAAACGCAAAGCAATATCAACTAAAGAGATAAACTGATAAAAGCTCAAAGAGCCAAACTTCCACAAGAATGGCAATTTATATTTCTTGACTGCCTGTCACAAATTCAATTCTGGTGAACTGTAATCCACTTTTATCCTTGCTATCCTGCGCTTTATCCTCAAACTACTGCTTCTGTTGTGCTCTATGTAGTCTTTTTATCTAATTACGGTGTATATTTGGTGGCATTTGGCGATAAAACATGGAAATAAGGTAAGCAAAATTTTGTTCAATATTAATTCGGCGGGACAGAGTTCAAGATACCATCGTGTTGTAATGCAGTAGTGCTTACCGGATTAGTGACCGCTAACATTATAATCAATATTATATTTATATTTTTTATCAGGATGAGATGAAATTATGGAATGTAACCTTTTCTATGAGTGCTGAGAATGGAAGTATCATTCTAAAATTCTTCTGAACTGCAAGTCTTAGATAGGAAATAGTGATACCGGGAGTCAAAGAATTCTTCTGTCCGACTTCGCAGCTTAGTCAACTCTAGAGTTTGTAAGTTCAACTTTTACCTTGTCTGCAGCCATAAAACTCAGCTCGTAATGCTATGTAGCCATTCCACGTTTTTGGTTTGATTCGAAGGTACCGAGTGATTATAGGATTTTTCAGAGTGTGAGTCACCACTGAGTACTGATCAACATTTCCTGTAAACACCTGGAAAAAAGGAAACTAAATAATCAAAAGCTGTAATGAACCAACACGTGAATAAGAAACGCTTTGGGGGGAGCAGGGGATGGCGCAGTGGTGAAAGCACTCGCCTTCCACTAAAGTGGCCCGGTTCGATTCCCCGAAGGTGACGCCATGTGTGGGTTGAGTTTGTTGTTGATTGTCGTCGATCCTTGCTCTGAGGGTTTTACTCCGGTTTTCCTCCATAAAACCAGCTTTTCCACATTCAAATTCGATCTCGAAACAGCGGAAATAAGAGACATCGCGTGGATTCCACTAAAATTTCTATTTATAAAAACATGTTACCGTGACATAAATATGCATTGTGTGAAACGGGACGACTGGATGACATAATGTGTTAAATTTATTGTGGCCTTTAATTCAGGTGTAGTGAGGGAACCCACACGCTTGTTTATATTTGTCATCGGAATAAAGCCAGTACTCCTACAAGTGTATATACAGGTTTGTCATGAAAACGTTACAAGTAAATCGGCTATGAATAAATTAAATACCTTAACTATGTCGTCTTCCTTATAGTCCACAAAAAACACACCCTCGTAGCTGTAGGCAAGACTGTAGCGTTTTGTCCACCACGCTGCATCTTGCCTTCCTTGTGTTGCCACCTTGGTAACTTGGATCCAATCACCGAAGTTCACTTCAAAGTACTGGAACTCATTATTCGTAGAGACCGCCCAAGAGCCATACTTGCCTGGACCTGCCTGGAAATGCAATCGTCCATTTGCTGGTCCCATAGAGTTGGCATTGTATGAGGTAGACGCCCTTAAAGCGGAGTCTGGTATCTGATTGTTCTGCATGCCAAGAGGTGCTGCACAAGTTGGCGGCTTTGGCGTGGTGAATCCTATAGCAAGACACATGAGCAAAGAGAAAATCTGAATATAAATCTATTAATTAACAGTAAGTCGTGAGGGTAGTTTAAAAGGAACAAACTATCGTGTTATTATTTGTGTGAATTGCTTTTTATTATCTCCGTGAGTAACGAATTATAAATGATTAGGAAAAAAAATCAGATAAATCTGAAATGAAATTCGTCTACTTTCAAACATTTCTTTGAATGAATGAAGTTATTTTAATGCGACTACTGTAATTAGCTAGGTCATAACGACAATTAAGGATTCAAAATCCGATCACAAGAAACGGGCTGTATTTCAACTGAATTTGAAGCTGGCAAGCTATTCGTTTGCACTAAACGCTAATAAAAATAGAGCATTATATAAAAAAATCCGGAATAAAATATACTATCTAAGACTATTTTATAACTTATAACTATAAGCCAGCAAAACATATTTGTATCAATGAAAAGCTAAAAATATAATTCTGCTCTGCTCATTCAATAATGCTCCGGGTTTGATAGAATACATTGATAGACTGCAACTTGAAACAGTTTCCACCCATTTATTTGCTTGCGGATCGAAGCATTTGATTTGTTTTTATTTTATGTCTATGTTGTAAGTTTATTTCCTTTACAGTGTAAATTCTGACCAAACACTAAGTACGATTTTGACCAAAAGATGACAAAATTCTAGTGACATTGACACCAGAAAAAAATAAAGGAACAGAGTGATTATCAAATAAGTGTCGAAAGTGACTTGCACTTGCTTTGGTTTTCAGTTGCAATGCGCATGCTACGCTTTGGCATTGCCTAAAATATCTCGCGCCACTTTCTCAACCATTCCGAAATAAAACCCAAACAAGTCCGGGCTTACTCGCATGCAATTTCTCGCCCTTTGTGTCGGATGGATGTATTTCCCACGAATTCTGATTGGTTTATTGAATGATCTGCGTCAGCCGTGATTGCCTGCCCCACAAAGTAGTCTCTTTGTTTTTGTTTTTACGACGCTCAATTGAAGACTGCTAACTTGATCTTGAAAGGATCTATTTATGACTGAGATCTACCCTTAATCGTTATTTTCCAAGTAAAGTTATAGCAGCACGGATAGTTAGACCATTAATAGTTAACTATGGTTACACATCTGAAATGTATTCACCTTCTCTGCATCCATACAATTCCACTCGCATAGCAATGTGACCGCTCCAAGTCTTGGGGTGAACTTTGATATAACGGGCGATGATTGGTGGATTCATGATGTTACCCACTGGTGTATTTCTGTCTCTATTTCCTGGAAATATCTGTTTGCAGAATAAGTGATTGTTTTAACATGGTTTTCTTTTCAATGTAGGAATCTACTGACCCTTGGATTGTCACATTCCACGAAACGAGTATCCGTCTGTCTTAATTGGCGTTTACAGGTGTCAAACGATTTTTAAGATCACGTGAACGGCGATTTTAAAAGGGACAGTGTCTCGTCGAAAAATCGAAATCTCGATCGCTTTCCTTATTTCAATGTTACATTGCCAAATGCCATCAATTATACTACAGTCAGCTCTCCCGTAAGCGATCATTTTGTAAATAACTGTTTTGTTTCGCAGTGAAATACTTTCTCAAATTGATTTTTCTCTTAAGCAAACACTTTTTCCTGCACCAAGGGTGGTCGCTTAAGAGAGAGTTGACCGTACTAAGCAAGTTGCTTGGGGATAATGTGCAGAATTACAAAGATGGAAGTGGATTCGGTTCATCATATTTGAATTTTCGAAGTCTGTCTCTCCAGGGTGGTCGTTTACAAGGAGCTTGGCCCAGTTCGTAAATCCCATTGGTGATCGTCGTCATTCGAGGGTGGTCATTTTTGGGAGCTTTTAATTACAGAGGTTTACTAAGATATGTGTCCTGAGGGTTCTCGCTGAGGGGAGCTGGTCGAAAGTCAAGAGTTTTATAACTGAATAAACTAACTGACGCTTCTGCACTATCGTACCGTGTAATACGACTGTTTGGAAATGCAGAAGTTATCCTTGACAATAAATTAAAACAAAAGCTGTTATCAGACAATTCTGAACTCAGGCAGGCTTTACGTCAAGACGAGGACATTCGGGGCAACACTGTTGGAAATATTCTAAGTGAGTTCTAAAATTGCTCATGGTTATTATCTGGACATTTCTACCACACCAGCCCTTATAAGAACCTATGTGGTACCAGCTGTGTTTTTATCAATCGAATTTGAAATGCAGAAGAATAAAAATGTTTTACATCGCCAGAAATCAGGGACATTGGAGCAGCGAATTTTCGTGCGTCTTACACTGCGATGTCGCTTCATTGGTATATACCGCTGTTCCACCCTACGGGCTCAAATTCGTTTGGTGCGGCTTCGGTGCGACAAAAATGTTTGTGTTAAATAAAGCGTATTCAGGCCCATATAGAAACTAAAATATAAAATATCAGCAAGACCACAGCGACAAACCGTTGAGTGGTGCCGGATCTCCCAGTTGTAGACCTGGATCAGTACAATAATTACTTGTATAAAATCAGAAAACGGCAAACTGATCCTTACGGCAAGGCGATGAAGGAGTAAATAAAAGAATAAAACAATTTATAATTATATATTAAAACGAATTTGCCCAATATTTCGGTTTGAAAACAAACCTTCTTCAGGGGCTAACAGAAAAATGAAAAATGAAGTTAAAACTAAAAGTTCGTTACAAATAAGAGTTTGAAATTATGAAAATAAAAACAATAGATTATTATTGGTGCAGGAGACTAGGTGTCGTATGTCAATGAGTTTCGTCACGTCTATTTATTCCTAGAGGAGATAACGTTTTCCCTTTGTGTATCAAATGAGCCTCTCTCGCCTTTCTCACTGCGTCACGATTGCTGCGTACGAGTTCAAGTGGGATTAGAAGAACATCATTGATTGAATGTCCAGCTTGATTGAAATGTAGGGAGACAGGAGTGGGATCGTTGAGTTGATGATGGTTTATGATGGAACGGCGGTGTTCTCCAAATCGTTCATTAAGTTGCCGTTTGGTCTCTCCGATGTATTGGCATTTACATTTCTTACATTCAATCAAGTAAATAAGATTTTTGGATTTGCAGGATAAGTTATCTCCTCTAGGAATAAATAGACGTGACGAAACTCATTGACATACGACACCTAGTCTCCTGCACCAATGATAATCTATTGTTTTTATTTTCATAATTTCAAACTCTTATTTGTAACGAACTTTTAGTTTTAACTTCATTTTTCATTTTTCTGTTAGCCCCTGAAGAAGGTTTGTTTTCAAACCGAAATATTGGGCAAATTCGTTTTAATATATATTTATAAATTTTGTTTTATTCTTTTATTTACTCCTTCATCGCCTTGCCGTAAGGATCAGTTTGCCGTTTTCTGATTCCATATAGAAACCACTGACCGAAATGATTCGCCCGCAGTAGAAAACAACAAGACTTTAGCTTTTGAATGAGGGATTTGCAGCAAAATTTGGAGCATTCTGTGCCCAAATATCGCAGTTCGAAGACAGCGAACTTCAAGACTTTAGCGTGGACTGTTGGTGAAAATGATTTTTACAGCTCTGAACGATTTTTGAAAGCAAAAAGCAGGGCGAAGGAACTATCGTAGAAAGTGAGAATGCGATGATCGTCAGTTCAGTCGGTGCTTCTTCTCAGACGATTGCGGCAAGTTGGCTACCCCCATCACTTTACGAACTATGGTGCCTCGAAATGCCGTTTTGAGTGAAAATCGGCATTAATGGCTTCTAAAATAGAGAGCATTGTATGAGCGAAGCTTCGGAAATATGTTTTCTTGAAAAGCAGGGCCAGTAACAAATGTGGGGAAAATCAAGCTTACAAAAACACTTGAAAAGATGTTTATAAATTTACCCGGAATGCGGCAAATATTCCAGGTAAGCTAAAAGCCAGCCAATTTGATTTTGTTTTATTTCTGCCATACAAAGCCTTCTAGTGTTTGGCGGCCATATTGCCACTGAAACTCGCGCACGCGCGGTGAACATGTCCGCTATTTCTGGCGATGATAAGTTATAATTGCAAACTGTGAAAAGAACGAATCTCTGTAATCATAGTTAATCGAGGGACTGTTTCAGTGAAACCTTGCAGACTTCAATGGCGATAACAAAGGAGCTACAATTGATGTTGAACCGTACTTGACCGTGGACATCTTTTGTTTTTTGATCACACGCTAATGACTTAATTGCACCTACCATTTCTATTGGTTTGTTACGTTGCTCGAACAAACGTTCAACATCTGTTGTGTTGTGCACGGCCAAGGCCGAAAAACGATAAAAAAATCAAACAAAGACATTTTTCAGGTTTCATAACCATTGCACGTTATTAACTATGCTGTAATTAATCGCATAACTCGCATCTATCTCTAATGATAGGACAACCGTTAGGAAGCTTGCCTTGGGCGATCCTTCGAGATTCTATGTGTGACAAAGAAAATACAACTGCCAACACAGTCATACCTGGCCGTTGTTGAAACTCTCGTAGCTTCCTCCATCAATTCTGAAGGATAGGGTGTAGCTGGTAGTCCACCAGTTGGCATTGTCTCTTCCCTGAATGGCCATCCTGGTTACCTTCGTATTTTTTCCCAGATCAAACTGTATCCACTCTCCTTGATTGGCTGACTTAGGAGACCATCCACCGATGAAACTTCCTTCGGTGACTTCGCGCAATCTTGCTCTTTCCGGTCCATAGTACTGATTGTACCGCGAAGAGGCCACTATGGCACTATCTGGAATCTGGCCGTTTTCTATTCCAAGGGGTGTAATACATTCAACCTTTGGATGTTCGAAACCTAAACGATAAAATGAACAATTAAAAGGCGAGAAAACAGTATCGTTATACATTGTAAATTGCACAGCCACGTTCTTAACCAATCAGAGGTAAAACATAAATCAATTGCAAGTTACTCGCACACGTTTTCCCGTGTTTGGCGCCGGCTACGCCTTGCTCCGCTCTGATTGGTTCATTGGAGTTTTGCCTCTGCTTTGATTGGCCAGAGTAATTACTTTAGTTTCGGTTTTACGACGCTTTCGTGAAAACCGCTCTAATGTACTTAATGAATGAGTGGGAAGGCCGGGTGAGGAATATTTTCATTCCTTTGTACTAAGGGCCAAACATTTTCTTACCTGATCCCTCGAACCTAAAGATCAGTTGACAAGAATTTTATTATATGGTTAATTTCAAACTGTTTATTTCTTAAATCTTAACGTGCGAGGCAGTACACTGCCTGGCCTTCTTGCACGAGATTAAGTACGGCTTTTCCTGACCATCACCCACGAAACAAATATGCGGTTTCACTTACAATTTTATATTTGTAAATAGTTTTGTAAGGGTGCGGCGAACGAGGCCGACTATGGTGTCGGGTCTGCTCACTATCAATTGGTGGAATTAAAAACAAACCAAACTCAAATTATCCTTGGCGTTAAACGCGATCCTCCTGTTTCTATGCCTCCAACAATTTTCGGTTGATTACTTAAAGTACCACATCAACCTCACCAAATGAAATCTGAATCTTTAAGAACAGAGGTCTTTCTTTTATTCTTTCATTACGTCAAAGTAAAATTTGATCCGAGTAAGAAATGGCTGTAAAAAAATAAACTTTTAGTAGATACTGAAAAAAAATGGTCCACCTTCTGTGATTGTGACTTTTAGATTGTACACGACTATACCATTGTAATGGTTTGATTGTAATAGCATAGAGTTAGTCGCCGTATTTGCGTTTTTCTTTTTTTATTCTGTCCTTTGTTCTATTTTATTTCTTGTCACCTTACGCTTGTTGCTTGTAAATGATACAAATACATATAAATCATGAAGGTAATTTTTTACTTCTAACCTTCTCTGCAGCCGTAAAATTCAGCTCTCAAAGAGATGTAGCCATTCCAGGTGATTGGGTTTATTCTGAGAAATTTTGTAATAATTGGATTCTTGAAATCATGGCTAACGACAGTATGTCGGTCAGTGTTACCAGCAAAATCCTGAAAAGATAACCATATGGTTAAAATTAAATGATCATAAAGTGTACATGAAGTGAAATTTCACTACCATTTTTTTTCGGTAATCTGAAAATAGGTATTTTAAGAATTATTTTGATGAGAAAATAAGTCACTTGAAGTGTCGAGAACATATTTTAAAGGGAACCTCCATTGTTATAACAAATTGACGCTAAATTGTTGGAAATAAAGTCTAAATTAAAAATTTTTAAAAAGTAGGTGCTAATATAATTTTAGTGTACAAAAAAATGAATATGAATATCGCCTGTTTTCGCTTTTAAATTTCCCGCGCGCCGCCATTTTGAATATTTATGACGTGTTACGGTTGTCTTATTGTTGCATAGAAAAAAACTTCGATTCTTAACAATAGCGGCAACCGTAACACGTCACAAATTTTCAAAATGGCGGCGCGCGGGAAATTTGAAAGCGGAAACAGGCGATATTCATATCCATTTCATTTGTACACTAAAATTATATTTGCACCTGCTTTTTAAAAATTTTTAATTTCGACTTTATTTCCAACAATTTAACGTCAATTTGTTCTGACAATGGAGGTTCCCTTTAAGAAACAATCCGTGTAAGTGGGTAACCTAAATGCACGGAATGCAGAAAGGTGTGAATTGTGCTATTGTTGAAACTGTCTACCTCATTGGCTAAAACATGAAAATTGACCATAACTTCATCAGGCAGCGCATTTATTTATTTCTAGTTTGCTAATAGACAAATTCGGCTAACGCATTGTTGTACCCAATTCAAACCTTTTGGGATTAGAACTCTTTGTTCGTCATATTTCCATATCAATGAAGCATTGACATGAAAATTATATGGAAATATTGTGAACAAAGAATCTTATTCCCAGAAGGTTTGAAGAATTGGGTACAACAATGCGTTAGCCGAATTTGTCTATTGATTCCCTTTTAGTGAAAACTACTGTGATTTTTAATGCAACAAATTCTATGTGGGGAGCATGGAAAATTAGAAGTCTTTCTTTGCCATTGTTTTGGAATCTCACGATTGGATGAAATCTTGTAACACAAAAGAAACATCGCTTTAAAATAAAGTTTCAGTAAATTTTATTTCAAAACCATGTTGTCCATAGGTTGACGTATTTTCAGGACGAAAATCTAAACATTCTTATGTGGGGAAAGCAAAATGAAGCGGAACAATAGAGAATTGCCTACTTCTTACACGGATTGTAACTTAACAAACGACGCAAGTTGGATATAATTAGACAAGGACCTGGGTTCTAGTGATGTCATTAGTGTGTTCACAACTGAGCGCGTCACTCGTTTTACAAGGGAGTTTTGGCAACTCGTGGAAGGATTATTTCGATTAAACATGGTTGAAAGCGACGCGTATTTTAGCCCCGGACTCGTCCCCTCCTCCGCCATGTTTTGTTGTGATCAAACACGAATGACGTCACAAATACCCTTTCGGCCGCGTTCGAAGTGTCGCAAATTTCAGGCCACGGCGGGAGTTTTCAAACCGCTAAAAAACAGTGGATCCACTTCGCGAAAAAGTGGAAAACGACTGAAAATGGAATAAAGGTGATATAAATAACAAAATCCTAAAACAAATCGGTAGTGAAATTTCACTTCATGTGCACTTTAACTGGATTATATTGTTTTTTCACTTCTTTATCATGATCTGTTGTTATAGCCCTATCGAGAAACTCAAATGTAAGAACTTGAAAAAGTAAGGATAACTTTGCGAAGTTGCCTTTCATTCAGACCCAGTCAGTCTGACCAGTAACCGCATCAACAGTTGAGGTAGGGTGGTTAGTTATTACAATACGAAACCATTGATGTTCAGTGTTTTTTCTCAAACTCATTAATAATTTATGACGGAAACACAAAGGAAATGACTACCGTGAAGGAGGTTTGAATACCCGTTTAATTTGTACAGATTTTGGCGATTTTATTCCTTTGTTTTTTCCATATTCAGTCTGAGAAGCTATATCAAACACTCGAAAGAGTGTTTCATCAAACACCCCGAAGCGGGCTAAAAACAACTCGGCTGCGCCTCGTTTTTCAACCCACTTCGCGGTGTTTGAATATCTGATGATGAAACTCTTCCTCGTGTTAAATTACTTCTTGTAAAAGTCATTAATAATTCATAAGGGTGCTAACAAATAGAAATGAACCATTCCAATCACATGATTATCCTGTATGGGCCGATACAATCTTGATACAATGACCAGTGGTTGTATCTTATTTATTTATTTGTATCTTATCATGTGAATGTGAATTTCACAAGTTGTTTACTACATTCGCGTCCGTCAGTGTTGTATCGGCACTATACATTCACTCGCCAACGGCTCGTGATTGTATAGGCCGATACAACACTCCCGCTCATGCAGTAAACATTACACAAACTTGACACAAAATCCTCGTCATTGACAGTGCCTCTTTAAGCCTACTTATCGCATTCTTGGATTGAGCCTTTTTAATGGATATACTAATACAGTAAGTACGGTTACCTTAGTAATATTATTTTCCTGGTAGTCCTGGAAGAAAACGCCATCGTAACTGAATGAAAGGCTGTAGGTCTTCACCCACCAATTAGCATCTTGTCTTCCCTGAGTCGATAAACCTGTGACCTTTGTGAAACTTCCAAAGTCAACTAGAAACCATTGAAATTTATTATTGGTCGACACAGCCCAAGCACCGTACTTTCCACTTTTCGATTGGAAATGCAGTCTTCCATTTGCTGGTGGCATGCTGCTTGCACTGTATGAAGTTGACGCGGTGAGTGCAGAGTCTGGTATTTGGCCGTTCTGCATACCTAGTATTCTGTTGCATTTGGCCGTCTGACCAGGCGTAAAACCTGAAAAGAAAGAAAAGCATCTATTACCCAACACATCAAATCATTCTTTTATATTAGCTTCGTCAAGGCTTATCACAGGGTCATTGTTAGATTGAACGCTTAATCTTCGTGAATCACCTGGCCTTAAAAAAATTCTTGCGAGGAGCTCAGTTTGTGCCCTGTGCTCATTAATTTTGTTTTCCGTCTGCCATCGGAGAAACTCGTTTTTGCAAGCTTTAATTTGTACCTTGATCGCCGAGCGGGTAAATTTGAAGAACCCTTTTTTATGAAGACGTTAACAAGCCTTTCCCCTTTCAGAATAGAATCTCCGTTTAAGTAGGATGGTTTCAAAATATGAGCCTGTGGATGTAATCCAAACGTATAAAAATTTAAATAAAGTTATTGAGCAGTAATTCCATTTGGTGCTGTCTGCGTTCAGTTTTTGTGTTGTTGTCTCATTTTTTCACGTATCTTGGGAGTGAAAGCGTAGTTTCATAATGACAACTTACCCTCTCTACATCCAAACAGCTCTACTCTCATTGCGATATGTCCAGTCCAAGCCGTGGGATGAATTCTTATATACCGTGCTATGATTGGCTGATCTAAGATGCGTCCCTCTGCGGTATTTCTGTCCCTGTTTCCCATTATTTCCTTAATAAAAGTGAAAACAGCAAGAGGATGTTATGATGATCATAATAACAACAATATTTAATGAGGGAACCCAACTTGCCAAGGGACGTCCGACAATTGTTTATTACATCGCGGCAAAAAATGAATCATCCATCCTTAGTTCAATAGGCCATGAGGAATGGAATATGGAAATGAGTTTTTATTCAAATGTATAAAAACTCATTTCCATATGAAAGGTTGTGCACCTAGCCTCGCTTGACAACGAGGCATAACGTAACTCGAAAACGGCCTATTAGACGTCGTTCTAATAATGTAGTTCTATAATTTTTCGAGTCTGTGGATAAATTCCTTCACTGTCTTCATTCAATTGAAAGCTAGTTATTTTATGGTTCTATTAAAAATAAAATAAATGAAATCAGGATTTTGGTGGCTCTTGGGAGAAATGTCTTTTTTATTTAGATCCGAAGGAGACTTGAGTTGCGTGACTTGATGAACGCGGGGATGACTGCCGTCCAGCTTGGTTGCGTAGAGTCGTGCACAAGTGGGGTACTGAAATGCTGTTGTTGTGATAGTCAAGTAGACGCTACTGTTTGATAATTATTGGTCAACTATGTATCTGGGAGTGCAGAAGAAACAAATCCTTTCGAAAATTTAGTTTGTTTTTACACAAGGTATTTGCTAAAAAAAGGAACTGAAAAGCTTACTACTATAAGAAATTAGAAGCTTAATTTTAGATTTTAGGAAAAGAGTACTGTTATGAATTCACATAACGGAAAATTTTATGCTAATGATCAAATGATATGATAATGATCAAACTGTCAAATACGCCGTTCAAAAATCGTTCATTTATTTGTTCACCATGTTGTGAATTTCTCTCACCAACTAGCGAGAAAAGATAATATTGTTCTAGGACACTACTGCAGCACCGTTCCTTTTTTTAGAAAGGAAAAAAAAACAGTATCCAGCATGGTGACAAGGAGAGTGAAGAGCAAACTATTAAAACTCTCTATTCAGTACGAGAATTTGTCACACGTCAATCTTGTGAATCTGTGATATATCAAGCCATAACTTTGTGCCACGTGGAAAACGTACTGTTAATGATGTATTTTCAGATATAAAAGCAAAGAAATTTCACATTACTTTCGCTCGTCCCTGTGATTTTGTCAAATATGGCTAAACGAAACACAACTAAACAACTCGGTGACTTAAGGATCAAGTCCACGATTGCACGGATAAGTGGTATATGTCAATTTAAATATTCTCGTTCACATAGGCATAAAATTTTTTCGTTATGTGAAATTATACTAAGATAGAAACCCCTACTCTAATTTGCTGTTTCTGTTTGGAGAAAGTGCATTGACGACTTCCTAAAAATCGTAATTTCTATTTTTTCTTACTAAAAGTTAGTTTATAAGTGTAATAGAGCGTATGCACTCACGTGGCAAGCAGCTATGCAAATTTATTGGAACAAAAGAAAGTGTTAACATAAGAAAAGCGTTCAAATCCCACAGGATTGTTTTGGTACACCAACATGGCCGCCGTTCTATTGTTTTGGTACACCAATATGGCCGCCGTGACGTCATGTGCATACGCTCTATAGATCAGGTGGCTATGTTGCAAGTAAAATCCATTTTCAGGTTGAATCAGTATACACCTTATACACAGGTACACACCTTATTCAAAATCATATATGATTTATTTCATATATATCATTTCACATTCACTCCTTTCACGGGAACATATGAACCTACAATTGACCTGCTCCTAACGTCAGTGGCTTCATAGCTCAGTTGGTAGAGCATCGCGCCGGTATTGCGAGGTCACGGGTTCGAACCCCGTTGAACTCCTGAATTTTTTTTCAGGCTTCTTTCCGCAATTGCTTAAATTGCGTTCACAACTGCGAGGATCATTCTTCATTTGATTTCATTTCCGCAGTTCTTATATGATTTATTTCATATTTATCATTTCACATCTACTCTTTTCACGGGAACATATGAACCTACAATAGGAGTTCACGCTAAGTTGCATCATGGGTAATCAGGGCAAGATGGCGGGAAATTCAAAGATTTGTACTGGAATTCAAAGACAGCTAATTCTTCCTGAATTCATATATTTGACACTTTCTCTTTGAAAAGTGTAACTTACGAATTCAAAGAAACAATACAATAAATCTGGAGTGCAAAGAAGTCCGTGATCAGTTTTTAGAAAACCTTGATTTCTCCATACATTTTTGTAATTTGACAGTATCAAAATTAGAGAAAATGTATGGGAAAATTGAGGTTTTCTAAAACTGATCTTGGACTATTATGCACTCCAGATTCAGCTTATTGTGTCATTGAATTCATAACTTACACTTTGCAAAGAGAAAGTGTCAAATATATGAATTCAGGAAGAATTAGATAGCTTTGAACTCCAATACAAATCTTTGAATTTCCAGCCATCGTGCCCTGATTACCCATGATGCAACTTAGAGCGTGAACTCCTCTGTTGACTTGCTGCCAACGTCAGTGGCTTCATAGCTCAGTTGGTAGAGCATCGCACCGGTATTGCGAGGTCACGGGTTCGAACCCCGTTGACGTCCTGAATTTTTTTTCAGGCTTCTTTTCGCAATTGCTTAAATTGCGTTCACAACTGCGAGGATCATTCTTCATTTGAATTTATTATTCTTTTGTATGCATGTCAATTGGCCAACTACATTGTGTTTATAATAATAATAAATAAATGGTGTGTTGGCTTTCTCTTGTGGTTTGTTTCTGTGTTATAAGATATAAATAATATTAACACAGCTCTCTTGAATTAATTTAGTTGGAATTCTGGTGAATGAAAGCTTAAATTTTTAATTTGACGTTAAAAAGTCTGCCTGCCTCTGTAAATAAACAATACATTTGTGGCATATATTTGACCTATGCTAGGTCAGACGTTTTAAACGTATTTAAAATAGTAGTCACCTCTTCGTTTTTATACCACTCAAATTTTCCACCATCGCTGAAACTCAGTTTGTACTTGGTGACCCACCAGTTGGCATCGTATCGTCCTTGAGTGGCGATCCTGGTGACCTTAGTTGTCTTTCCCAAGTCAATCTCCAGCCATTGTCCAACGTCAGCATGTTTGGACGCCCAACCACCGTAATAACTCCCCTCTGTTTTCTTGTTTAACCTGCTTCTTTCAGCTCCAAAGTACTGGTTATAGTCTGACGAGGATTTTAAGGCTGAGCTTGGAATTTCTCCACTTTCCATGCCGAGAGCTTCCGCACAGACGATCTTCGGTGGATCAAATCCTATAAAACAACGATCAAGCAACGATAAAGATCAATATAGTAAATATATATTTAGAAAATTAAGTGTTCTGCGCACACTCTGATTGGCTACCAAACTCAGTGAATAACTATAAAATATAAAGCAGATAAATCATGCAGCAAAATGGCTTCGAAATCGACTTATATTACAGCAATTACATAAATCAAAAAGGCAATTTTAAAATGCGCGATGCTATCCAAAGTTACGCATGCCTTATTTATAAAAGAAAAAATGAAACGAGAAAGCAATGGACCGTGAACGAAAATGCTGCTAGTATACGCAGGATCTGCAAGAGATCTGATCAGCCAAAAATAAACAAAGTACTATAAGAAGCAAGGGCTGACAACTGCGAAGAAACAGTAACGCAACAATGGCATGAACTTTCGGTTTGGTCTCAATTATGCTATTGTTTCTACGCAGCCGGTCAGCCCTGTTGTAAATTTTACAAGTTAAGGTCACTATGTATTTTCGAATTTGCTGTGTTAACCGGCTCGTTACGCCGTAATAATGAAATGTTTCCAACCAACAACAACTAAACACTTTTCTTGTCAATTTTACAAAGCAAAAACGTTAGTTTTAGTTTTTATGTACCTTTTTTGCAACCGTAAAACTCTGTTCTCATAGAGATGTGTCCATTCCATGACTCGGGATGAATCCGGATGTACCGTGTTATAATTGGTGTTTCCAGAACGTTGTTTACTACTGTGTACCTGTCAGAGTTCCCTGAAAAGATCTGAAAAAGGGTGTTTTAACTGATTTTTCGTTCATTTTGATACATTTGCGCATTGTATCGCTGAAAAAGAAAAAAAAGGAGAAGAAAACGAAGAACAAGAAGGAGAACAATATCCGTTTGTGAGGTTTCAAAACAGCACAATATGGTATAGGGAGAAAAATAAGAATTCACTGAAACGAATGACCGTAAGATTAAAAAGAGAAACGCCACGCGCATTGCCGTGCCATTTTGGTTTTAACGCAAACATCGACGAGCAAGTCCTTGACACTTACAAACGGACACTGCAACTTTACTTACGCTACGTAGACGATACCTTCACCTCTGTTCACAATGACGAGAGAAAGCGCTGACATACAGTTTACTTCTCAGTACCGAAAATAAAATCAGGTTGGACCACCTCGGACACTTATTGAGAATTATATAACGTAATGTCGACACTTCGAATTCATTTTCAATAAATTTTTAAGTGTAAAAAAGAAAATCAAAAATCCTCACTCAAGATTGAACCTGTGATCTCAGCTAGGATTTGGATTACATAGCCTACCGTACCACTGTACCACCCCAACTTCAACTGAAAGCTAACAAGTTACTCCGTTATATAAGTCTAAATAAGGCGTCCGAGGTGGTCCAACCTGATTTTGGAGTATCCATTTTAGTCACCATCATTCCACAATTCATAGCGTTGTATATATTACCAGCAATCTTTGTATTGTGCGCATTTGTCTAACAACATCTTAGAGTGTGGCCAGCCACCCACCCTTCCAACCCCGGCCCCAGGCATGACGCGATGTACTAACACTGTCAGATTAACCCTCAGACATACAAGGGGGGACCCCCTTTAAGGTTTTTCTCAAATATTTTCAAGACCATTTAAGATAAGCATATGCTGTTTCAGTAGTTGTTCATTTATCCTTAAAGTGCCTATCACCCCTATAAAGTTATTTACAGAATCAACTCTATGTACATTGAATAGTTGAATGGTAAAATATCAGTGAATGGTAAAACATCAGTGACACACTCGCCTGCGGCTCGTGTGCCACTTTTTTGTTCTTACCACATTTTGACGTCATCTGTGATCTATAACTGAACAGACACACGGCCAAATGGAATCTATTTGTTAATTTGTAAATTCAAATCTCTATAACTCACAAACGCGACGTTCAAAACAAGAAATATTTTACCATTCAACTATTCAATGTACATGGAGTTGATTCTGAAAATAACTTTCTAGGGGTGATAGGCACTTTAAGACACATTTTGACAAAGTTTGGCGACAACTGGTTGCTATGGTAACGAGATATGACGTCATAAGTAACATGTGGTCAACCATTTTTGAAGAAAAAAGCGTATTTTTCACCTTTTTTCAGCTAAAAAACATGTAAAATGCTACCAAAAGAATCAGAATGTTTGATTGTATGTTATTTTGCAACTCCAGCAAACAATATTTGCAGTTTCCGCATTTTCCCGATAAATTTGAATTTTTTAGTAAAATCCAAGATGGCGGCCACCTTGGCGGCCATTTTGGATGACGTCACGGACCCCCAGCAGCGTCCCAACCCATAATATTTACCTTATCTTGTAGAGCATATCGCAGGCTATCTATTAGATATAAAACATTTTCGAAATATTGCAACATCGCAAAAACCTTAAAAGGGGAGGGGGGGGGGGGGGGTTGCAACAACCCCACCCTTGTACCACGGTTGGGGTATAAGTTTGCGTGTACGTCCGAGGGTTAATAAATTAATCGCGGTGTAACCCAACTACTTATAAACAGTAACGACTGTACGGACTTTGAGAAAGGGAGAGCAACTAGTTTGCGACTGACAGCAACAGTCGGACACAAATGCTACCATGTATGGATTTACAATGCACATGACGGTGAAACTTCGCTCAGGTTGTTGAAATGTCAGTTATTGTCAACAGTTCTTTTTAGAGCTGCAATAACGTAAACAATCACGACACGACAGACTACTTCTGTAAATAGTTTGGAATCCACCCTTCTGACCTTTTGTTACGGAAGTGATCAGGTCACTTGTCTTAGTGTTTTGTTGACAATGCAATATAATGCATATTGAGATCTATCATGATATTATATGTTTTTACCTTTTTTGTGCTGTGTTCGTTGTTAACAGTCTTATAGAAGACACCATCGTAACTGAATTGAAGACTGTAGGTTTTCACCCATTGGGCAGTATTTTGTCTTCCCTGGGTTGCTACGGCTGTGACTTTTGTCCAGCTACCAAAATCAACTTGAAACCATTGGTTTTGATCGTTGGTTCCTGCTGCCCAGCAATATTTATTACTGCCAGCAGATAAAAAATGAAGTCTTCCAACAGAAGGAGCAAAACTGACGGCATTAGCAGAGGATGAAGCTGTGACTGCTGAATCTGGAATATCTCCGGATTCCATTCCAAGAGCGTCCATACACTGTGGGGGCTTTGGTGTGGGAAAACCTTGACAATTCATAAAATGGGGTTCATTAATACCGTCAGTACATAACATTACTAACAATTTTCAATTTTGTCACCGTAACGAAAAAACTCATTTTAATGAATTATTAAAATCATTCATGACGAGAACACAAAGGAAATTACTACCGTGAAGGAGGTCTGGATACCCGGTCGTTATTGGCATATATTTTGGCGATTTTATTCCTTCGTTTTCTTTGCGTGTAATGATGAGTTTGAGAAGCTATATCAAACAATGGGAAGAGCGTTTCATCTGGCATTCCAACACTTCGAAGTGGGTTAAAAAAATCTCGTCTGCGTCTCGCTTTTTAACCTACTTCTCGGAGAGTAGCCCACGCGGAGTTAAGGAAGGTTTACTGTTTCAAGCATAAAAAATCGCATACCATCAGTGCATCCATACAACTCCACTCTTAATGATGGGTATCCACTAAACGTCTTCACGTTGATTTTGAGAAATCGAGCAATGATCGGTGGGTCCAGGATACGTCCGACTGTAGTAGTATAATCTGTGTTGCCTTGTAAAACCTTTCAAAATATCAAGATGGTGGGACTTTTTAACGTTGTTATTAAAAGTGCAGTATCGCTATAGGAAAAAGAAGTTATTGGAATATTTCTAACCTCTCCATTTTTGTATGATGTGAACGCTGCCCCATCATTACTGTAAGATAGAGTGTAGGTCTTTGTCCACCAGCCTGCATCAGATCGCCCTTGATGAGCGATTCTGGTAACCTTAGTAACCTTTCCCAAGTCAATCTGTAGGAACTGATTGGCGTCTCTGTATTCGGAAATCCATCCTCCTCCAAAACTACCTAGAAAAATAGTATTTTTTAATCTTTAAAGATTATATTTTTTAAATTAAGGAAATTTCCAAGACCTACAAAATTAATATTTACCACGCTAGTAACCGCACTTGGAGATTTGTGCTTCAATGTTTTCACTCCTAGAATGAAACCCAATTCAACTTGACCATATTTTAAGTTGTGATCGCTTTAAGGAGTCGTCCAGATGGCGTCTAATTTGTTAAATGATAATCGATTGTATTGCGAGAAGTCTAACTTTATTTTTGACGAGCCCACAGAACATCAAATCAAACTACAAGTTAAATAACAGGAGATAACACATTTATTGCCCGGTTGGGCGGAATACCTTTTTTTCTAGTCCCTTTTCAGTTTGTTTGACGTAATCAATATCACAGGACTCCGGCTCGTTGAACGACTCTTCAGATGATGTAGCAAGCTCTCAGTAACCTCTATTTCATTGGCCTTGTAAAACACAGGTGCTATTGTTTTTAGGGCGAGGTGCCATTGTTATAATTGTTTTTGTTTTATTGCTCTCTCTTCCAATGGTGAGACCTTACGAGAGCTGCGAGATCGCCCAGCAAGTCCCGTCGAGGTGTGTTTAGCGATTCATAACATTTTCCCGATATCTCTTACCCAGCATGTTGATTGACGTTTTTGGGTCAAGAACAACCCCAAATTTAAACTAAGTTCCTTTGTTATACACGAAGTGCTTATCGAACACTAAGAGGAAGATATCAAGTGTTTAATTTTCGAAGAGAAAAAAACGTAATCTGAGTTTTAGCGATGAGTTTTCTATGACACAAGTGTAATCCATTTCCATCCTGGTTAACTGTAGCCTAAGATACTTATTTTTACTCTTAGAGCACTGGTAGAGTACTTTTAAGCAAATCTGAGCCATTATTTGTGGGTTCCCACTGATATAAATATGTCTTTTGGCTTTGAAAGTAACACTAAATCATCATATCATCAAACTATCGAAAACTACAAGTTATTTAAGAGCCGTTGTCATTAACTATCGAGAATCCGGCGACAAAAGATGGCGTTGCTATGTTATCAGAATTTCTCCAAAAATGTGTGGATGTATGGAGATTTAACTTAAAAATTTACAGCCAAAAAAAAACTGGTGTAGTGTCCGAAATTGTGAGAAAAATCCCCTTCACCCCTGTTCTCGAGGGGTTTCAATTCGATAGCACATTTCGTCTTGAAAACATAGCGACGCCATTTTAAAAAGGCCGAAGCGCAATAATCTAGTACCAAAGCGTAAAATTCACCAAAATATCGTAAATAGCGAGTATCGAAGAGTTAATTTCGCAGAAACGAACCTCATTATCTATCAGCCGAACAAAAGTACAAAGCGTGATTTTAAGAAACGAGGTTTTACAACTAGCGGCTTTGTGCAGCGGGACACGACTAGCTCTCCTCCTTTACCGTTTTTCGAATTATTCACCTGTGTTTACCCACTCCTCGCTCTAGCATCTTCTTGAACAACCCGCTGTCATCTTGAATGGAGACCAAACGAACCTTTAGACTCTCCTCCCCTCCTTGGTTCCTGCGTCGAACTCTCCACCCTCCCCACTCAAGCGCCATATATGTCATATATGGAGAACTAGAACTGCTCTTGTTCTTGTTCTTTTTGTTGTTGTTGTCGTTATTTTTTGGACAGAGTTTGAATTCGACATATTTGTTGAACAAGAACTACTCTTTTTTTCTTTTAAGTCGATTATTATACAACGTTTTACCTTCCGTTTTCTCGTTCAGCCTCCCACGCTCCGGTCCCCAGTATTGATTATACCGTGACGATGCTACCATGGCAGAATCTGGTATCTGTCCATTTTCTATTCCCAGGGGAGATGCACACTCTATTGTTGGGATGTCAAATCCTGTTGGCATTAAAAAATGCAGGTCAGATACTACTAAACTCGGAGCGAGTCTATAAACGAAGCTCATTGTTGAATATTTAATAGTAATGGTGGATATTGTCGATGGTTTTCACGGCGCCAATCAATAGTAGTCACAAACAATAAGAATCGTTTGCACAAAAATAGAGTTGTCCCTAAAGGATGGAAAGTTTATGGTTCTGACCACCAACATCGGTCGTAGACACGTACCCCTTTAGCTCGTTTGACATTTCATGATGAGGCCAAACATGGTAGTTAACGTGATGATGTTGATGCCACAGTGAAGAATAATTTTTTTATCATTCGACCACCGAATTTGTTGTTCAATTTAATATTTATTCATAACTGCTTAAACAGAGCAGAAATCAGGCTGCCATTGTAGAGGACGGGAGCAGAGCAATTATTGTCATTATTCGCAGCAAAACAACTTTGCACCGTTGTGCACATGAGCAGAATTATTCGTAGGCAGTTATTCGCATGTCACGTAGTGGGCTCTCGGCCAATGAAAAGGAAGGAAAAAATGCATCGAATGATAAATTAATATGTTCACATGTGTCAAGATATTATTTTCCGCGATGGAAGTTTATGTCATAAACTAGTAGTAATCAATCATTGGAAAATGCGTTTGCAAAAACCAGGTATGTGAAAAAGTGACAGTGAGGCTAAAATATATACCAGTTCACGCCTGGTTTGCCCATGAAAAGAACAAAAGAATCTTCGGGGAGGGGGAGGGGGCTAAAGAAACGTCAAAACAGAAACAGAGGAAAGCTGAATTCAATCCGGCCACTGCACAGGACACCCAACACAAGATTACGATTGCCTGACCGCAAAGAAATTACTTACCAGATTTGCATCCATAAAAGTCAGCTCTTAGTCCAATAGCTCCATACCAAGTGACTGGAACAATTCGGATGAATCGAGTGATGATTGGATTCTTCAGCAAATGACTGACAACTGTGAATTGGTCTTTGTTACCATCAAATTGCTGACGCGCATACGGCACAAAATTAAAAGGAAAGAAAGACACCATTTAGCAAATAGTTTGTTGATGCAGTTGTACTGCTATTAAATTGAAAATAAAAATACAAAAATTAGACCTGTAGTCTTCTAGATTTTAAACAAAATATTGTACTTAGATTTCATTTCAATGTCTCGATTCTGTGTTTGTTGATGTAATAGACGCTGTTTCGGTTATAGTTTTCTTTGTTCAAAGTTAATAAATTGTTTATGAGTTTGAGAAGGAGCGAGAAAACTAGATCGCCCTGAGGAAAACCCATTTATTAAAGATATATTATGATCATCAACAAACTCAATTACATACGGCAATAGGAATGAATTTAGACTAGCCGTCTTGAATGAAGGCGAGTGCTCTCAGCCCTAGCTGTGCTATCTTTCTGTATTTGGTGAAGCTTTTTTAATGTTTGATCATGCAGTGATGAGTACCAAGCTGAGAGTGAAAATCAAATGGCCACAACCATGACAGAGTGTTCCTTTTTAGTTCTCAATCAGCATAAAATAAACTAGGGTAAACGAAAGTGAAAAAGTTTCGTTTCAAGTTCAAACTAAATCTTAAGCTTCCTAATGACAATTACCTTGGCATAAACTCCTTCTTCGACGTAGTCCTTGTAGAACACTCCATCATAACTGTAAGATAGTGTAAATTTTGTAACCCATTGGCCCGCGTTCAGGCGACCCTGGATCGCCACTCTTGCTACCTTTGTCCAGCTTCCAAAATCCACTTGAAACCATTGTTGATTGTTTGATGCAGATGGAACCCAGCTTCCATAGCCCCCAGATTCATACTGAGCTTGTAGACGACCTTGATCAGCTCTATAGTACGAGTTAGCCATGCTGGATGCTGTTATTGCTGAATCGGGGATGTTTCCATTTTCCAGTCCTAGTCCAGCCATACATGCTGGTGGTTTAGGAGTTGAAAATCCTTGGAGAAAAATAGCAACGAGTTCGGCATAACATACTCATCCCGGTGCATACTAGAAGTTGGTAAAAACGGCCTGATAGTTGGTGAAATTTATGGTCTATAATGTTGAATCTTCTCGAGCCATCCCTGAGAGTCTGAATCTTAAATCTACAGTTTTTAAATTATAAAATATTCTGTATTTTTGTTGATTTTTTAAAAAGATGGTCCTATAATTTGAGCTTATGCATAAAAGTTCGCGAAGGCTGGCGGACGAGCACGTGGAGATGAAAGCTATGAAGTGGTACTTTCCTTTAGTGCTTTTTATTACGATGTACGAGGCCGTTCTAACTTTTAAGTCTGTGGACGACATACTAAGGTGAAACTAAATGAAGCTATCGGTAAGTAATTTTATTTCGCTCTGCTCATTGATTTTATTTTTTAGATGAGATGTTGGACTTCTATCTTTAATGCAGTCATTTCGGCCACCGCGGTGAGGCAGTCTCTTTGCATGTATATACGTTTTTATCGTCTCTGCTTTTACACTCGCAACGGTAACATTAAATCGAAAAATGGTAACAGCCAGGACAGTGATCAGGAAGAATTTACAACCTGCGAGCAGACCGTTTTCGTTTCGTTTTGTAAAACCATTCCCACCACCATGAAATACAAAATAAAAAAATCAAACAAGAGAGCTGCTATAATTGGGCCAGATCGCAGGTTAAGGGGTTTATCACCCTCCATTGCCCACAGTGTCGCGACACATCCGGGACTGTCGTACAGTCCATAGCGCTAAATTTGAAAAGCTCATGTCTGACAAAAGCACCAGACTACAAAAACAATATTGTAAAATGGCGTAACAGGGTGTACGTTTAATTTTACTCCATTAAGAAAAACCCTTGTGTATTTTTGTGATCAGGTTCACCCGGGCCTTGAGCTCCTCCTCCAAAAACAATACGCCTTACTTTTCACTAATGAATAATTTCTCGCTTCGATTAGCATTTACCGCTAAAATTTAGATTCAAAACCTTATAAAACACACATGCTGGATAAAAGGGAATTGAAAGACAATAAACATTCAAACGTCACTATCTTTAATAAGCCTCTGGTACTCTTATCCCATCCCTAGAGACAAGTTTGAGTAGAACCCTTGTCCCAACCGAACAAGCAACACAATGGCTGAGACTGGGAATTGGACCACGGATAAGATAGGCTGAGACAAACTGATCCACCGACTTTTTAAAAGATGTAGGGTAACTGTTTCAATTTCGTGGATTCCTAGTAAAAATGTTTCTTTTTTATCAATGTTGTGCAGATCCTAAACAAGAAGACGGGAAATGTAGAGTTTTTGTCTCTTCTATAATCGACTTAGCTTACCTGAAAAGCAGCCATATAACTCAAGTCTAAATGATATGTACCCAACCCACTCGATCGGGTGAATGCGAATGTAACGGGCTAGGATAGGTTCATCCAGTGTATTAACAACTTCACTCACGTAGTCTCGGTTGGCGATATATTCCTGAAATAAGAAAAACGTGTTACCTTAAAAGGGGACACTGTTTCGCCTAAATAGCAAAATTTCGCTTAATAAAAAGCTTATTTCTCACGCTACATAGTCAAATGCAACCAAATTTTTACCACAATTGCCGCTAATCTCGCAATCTGATTAATTAGTCGACGTGAGTGGTAAATGAGAGTCTAGACAATGGTGCTGACGCTAACATCATGCGCGCTTGAAAAAACCAATCAGATTGCGAGAAAGTTATAGACAACGCTTGTTCTTCCTTTGTTGTCACGTTTGTAACAAGAATTCGCCTCGTGAGTCCACAACATTTTGACGATGTGATGACGTAAATCGTGGTAAATAAGAGTCCACACCACGGAAAACCGGTGTAAATTTGTTAAATACAACTTGTTGGATAAAAAAAAAAGATTCTATAGAGCAAACCAAAAGCAGTAATTTGGAGATAAAGTCGAGATTGCAATGACTGAAGTGGATTACAGTTCATGGAATTTGATTTTTTGACAGGCGGTCAAGAAATCAAATTTGCCATTTTTGTGAAGTTTCGACTTTTGTATCCGTCTGTTTAGTTACTATTTCCTTTGCTTCTATCACTTTTGGCGATGGTTTCTTCCAATTTCAAGAAAATGAAGTAAGCTTAGGCAAGCTCCTGGCCATAATCATGAAAACAAGATATTTCAGCCAGGACAGTGTCCCTTTAAGATAGCTTTAGATGACAAGCGTCAACGACCCGCTTCTCGTGAAAGGAATGAAATATACACATTTAATACTCGAAATATAGCGCTGGTAAAAATACTCAGCCGTAGAGCTGAATAACCTCTATATACATGCATTTATACATTTTCTTGTATAAATTCGTTTATTTGTTGTGGTATAATATCTTCTCTACTATTGATATGTTACTTAATCTTATATTATTTTTTTACTAGATTTTGGAGGCCTATTATTAATTCACATACAGCTGTGGGATGAAAAAGCTGGTAAAAACAAATGGAATACCCAGGAGCCTAACTGAACTCCCCTTGATTTTTGTAACAGTAAGGTGAAAACCCGGCACTGTGTATGTTTATGAAAAAGAAAACTACTTTTTTATTTAATACTAAACCCCAAAAGAAGGAAAACATTAAGTTTATTTTTTGGTTTCCTTTGCCTACAATTTAAATTTCACGTACATATACTTTTTATGAAGTAAACTGCATTTACTTTTCATCGATGCTTTCGTGTTTCCGATGCTATAACTGTTCATTAAACTTGAGCTCCTCCATTATCAAGAGTGCCCATAAGCTCATCTAAATAAGCATTAAAAGTTTCGTTTTTTGAAAATGCTGGAGATCAAGCTGTATTATGGAAAAGTCCTGAAAAAATTTCTTCTGAATGGTCCAATTGGAATAATATATTCGAAGATTAAAACGATCAGTGAGACTGCCCTTAATGGTCATATTCTGTGAGGTTTTATATGGACAAAAAGATAAGCACAAACCCAGATTTGTATGGCTTACCCTAGGAACGTTATATGGCTTGTGCAATTGAAACTCAAAGAAACCACCATCGATGCTGTAAGAGACGGTGTACTTGGTAATATACTGGTTTACACCATATCGACCCTGAGTTCCGATTTTTGTCACTTTGGCCACCTTTCCAAAATCCACCTGGAACCACTGTCCCTTGTCATTGTTCTTGGCAATGTAGCTGGTGTCATGGTTCAGCCTGCCATAGGTTGGTCCAAACCTAGCTGCATACTGAAATAAAGCGATAAACTATGGTTATTCTAAACATATGAGAAACTCTAGTGGCCATCCTTTTGCTCTTCGATTCCTCCTCTTCTTCCTCATCATCACTATCAGCACAATCAACATTACCATCATCACTGCCACCATCTTTGCAATATGGTATCCACCGGACACCAATATTGTGAGATCTTTTATTTCACATTGATTAAAACATGAGGCAGAATAAAAATGTAGAAACTCGCAACAGAAGAGAACGTAATAGCATAGACTAGAATCGATCCTATGAAGCTGATAATCACGGGATCACCTATGTTGCATAAACAATACGTTTTCGGCAATACAAATGTAGCTTTAACCCCACCAGAAACGTTAATGAGAAAAAGGAATCATCGAAAACAAAGTTTATGGCTTGGAGCGACGTTTTCGATACAAATCCTTCAATGCTTTTAAACAATCAAACAGTCATAAAGTGACTTACTCTTAAAACGTCATTGGCCTCAATTTTAGCCATTTTTGTAATTTCAATTTGTAATGTCAATTTCTGGTGCTTTAGAGGCTATAGTCCATGATTTAGTTAACCCTTGGTTACGAACTCTCAAATGCCGAGGCGCTATGAACTATATTAGTATAAAATATCATAGTGTTGAGGTGAATGTGATTGGAGAGGAGTGGGAATGTAAAATGGAGTGGAATGAAACAGGAAAATTAATATGACATGGAATGAAGCAGACTAGAGTAGAGAAAATTTAAAAAGAAAAAAAGAAAAGAGTATATAGAAATTGAGAACGAAAGGAAAGAGTTTAGTAGAGTTGAGTAGAATGGAGTAGCGTAGAGAAGCGGAGATTAAAGAGGGCATAATTAGCGTAGAGGTAGATAGAGTTTGTAGCTAGGCCTATGGTGTTAAGGCATATAACAATGTGTCTGAAAGTACACGTTTTATGAACTGAATATGGGTTCAGCCAGTCTTTAAATTTATATTTCCATTACTCTAGTTATTAACATTCCATTCCATTCCATTCATTTTGGGAATTAGACTATGTGTACAAACCTCAGTAGAAGCTTTTAATGCTGAGTTCTTAATTTGTCCATTTTGCATTCCCATTGGAGAGTCACAATCTGAATGTGAAAGCGTAATATCATCAAATCATTAGGAAAACAACGTGGATATTTCACAATTTACAAGAAATGATAAAGGTTTGGCTACAGTAATGCAATTGAAAAAAATTCACCCAACAGAGGTAATCACCATATGAACAATTGAGGATTTTATTCTGTAATTTCCAAGCTAGAAGGTTGCATTTTCAATTACTGTTCATCCATCTATAAATATGTTTTATGCTGAAAGCGTAGTAGTTTCAAGTAATGTTATGGATGAAAAACGGAGGGAATTTCTTTCCCCTCTTCATACTCCTCATGTACTATAGGGTGGACTGTAGAGAGTATGTCAGGGAGTTAAATATCTGGTGTTAATCATCTATTAGCAAATAATAAAATGATTTCCAGCTTTTGAATAATTTAATTATTAAAATACACTATAATTAGCACTTAACGACTGGCCCAAAAATTAAAGGTGGCTTCGCGTCGGGGAACATTGAGAATCTCGGGGAAACAACTCACTGTTTCCCGTGGGCCCAGTCATCGAGCATTTTGTTATATCTCTCAATTCAAAAATTGATGAAGGATATATAAGGCTGAGATGAGAAAAAAATGTGTGCTTGACGTGGCTGGCACACAAATTTGCCGCGGTTTCAAGGCGCATGAGCTGATCACGTGCAATTCGAAAGTTCAAGTTGTTTTTTAGGGAGTTAGGGAGTTATGTTCGCCCCAGGGAGTTAGACTGTTTTGAATCATGGCATGTGACACGTCAAAACAGGCGTTTCAGTTGGGAGGTATAACAATGAAATATGTTCTATCAGCCAGCCTTGTTGGACATTCGTTTTTAACAACTATACGCAGAAATGAGCGTAACGTTAATACGTTGTTTACCTACCTCCAGCAACAAAACCTAGAACAAGGGAAAGAAAAATTGCCAGTTTTAGTTCTTGTTGTTTAAAAAATTGGTAACTCCGGAACATGATATATTATGAAAAACAAAGTAACTTTATATACGAAGAACCATATATATTAACGGGTATATTAATGGCGTTTCTCTTAAACGCGGAAATAAAGAAAAGAGCTAGCTGCCAACAATCAGAATAATAGTATTCAGGGATTCAAATACAACAAAACAGAAGCTTATCTGTAGAGCTATGGAAAAGTTATAAAATGTATGGTCAGTATTTGGGGGAGCTCAATATAGTCATCGGCTTTCTAGCTAAAGAATTTCAGGGAGAAGATTACTGGGACGATTTCCTCAAGAGATTTTCTTACTATTTCAGTTCTGAAATAGTGTAAGTAAAAGAAATGTTGCTAAGTTCTAAGTTCACCAGTTGATAAGCTTGCCCACTTGACTGTTAAAAAGGCAATACTAGAAGTCTAAATTTTTTTAAAGTGTAAGCGAATAGAATTATCTGTGGTTAATAAACTAAAGCTCGTTTTCGCACATATCATGGAGTGGAGGAAAAAACATTACAAACATTTATTATCACTCTTTATAAACTTATTATTTAACAATTAAATTATGAGCTCGAAATTTCTATCGCGTGATAGTTGATGAGTGCGAAGCCTGAATGAACCATCTCGAGAAGAAATAGAATGGAGAAAAATGTTTGCAATAATGCATCTTCATGTTGATAGAAATTTAACGATATGTTTAATTATATGGCTGAATGGGTCCGCGATAAATGAAAGGTTCCTTCGAGTCAACTCGTAAATATGAAACAACCTTCGGATCCCCTCCTCTTGATCTCTTAACACGTTTTGTTTCACCGACCCCCTCCCCACCCTCCGAGTCCAACTCCCCAGCCCTCCCCCATCCCTCCAACGCCGTCCCCATATTGATAAGGCAGGTGGTCAGCAGAATAGACCATTTTGCTGTTGTCTTCTTTGCGTCCTGGCCTTTGAGTGGAAGTAAGGTTGAAGTTGACCTTGTTATGATACAGACCTCATTATTAACTTATGAAAGGCAGAAAGGTTTGTATCAAAGCAAGGTCACCTCCAGCCTCACTTCCACTCAAAGGCAAGGTCACCAAGCATACAACTGTAAAATGGACTATTGCCAAATAAAGTTCACAACCGATGAAAGGAAGGAGGGAAAACTTGTCCCCGTATGCTATAACTCGTTCATTACGCTTCGCCAGCATTCACGAGTTAAAAAGGAACACTATTTTATTTGGTTTTCTTTGCAATTCGAATTTTGTATACGGACCGCTTAGACGGACCGCTCACATATTGATTCGATTGAACGGTGTTTTCGAAAAATAGTCGAAAGAACAATGTTTGGTGTAAAGTAGAAAGTTTGTTGTTTGCATGGTGTCTTTCCTACAACTTTGGAAAAATGTTTGTGAAGATGATTGTACTTAACTTGTCAACCCAGAGACATTCTTTGCTTTATTTTCCATTGTATTGAGAGATGATTGTATAGGCGAATACTTGTGTAAATTTTTGCTTCATTAGCATATGCGACTCATTTTCTGGGTGTTTCTTGGTGTCGCGGAAGCCATTGTTGGTTAGCTTTTGTGTTGTGGTGTGGGTATTGTTCAGTGTCTTTTGAATCTTTTGTTTTACATCATTTGGTGATCACACCATCCGCAACACCAAGAAACTACCGTATTTTCTGATCAAGCTACAAAGAAATCAATAGGCCATTTGCATGATGACGTCATTTGACTACTACTACCAGAATTCATTTCGTTTTTCCTTTCTTATTTAAATTTTGTAATCCCAGTGCGGTTTAAATAACAATAGTCCTAATTTGCACTACAAAACAAAAAACTGAATGATTCTGGTAGTAGTAGTCAAATGACGTCATCGTGCAAATGGCCTATACCGTGGTAAAATTAGCTTTCTCTGGAAGTTTAAGTCCGATATTCTTGATATTCTTTGTGAAATGCTGTTTTTAAAACTCAAAATTTTACAAAGAATGTAAGGCTCATTACTGAGCGCTGTCGCCACCCAACAATTTTGCAGTTTTGAATAGCTGTTATTTTCTTAAATAGTACATGCAAAGAGGCCCGTTTACACAGGCGATTTTTGTGCAATTCTTGTCGTACTTTTCAGTGCAATTTTTGCTGCGCGCAAGTTACATCTTCGAATACATATAAAAATGGACAACAAAATCTTCTTTTGAAAAATTTATTCAAATATCGGTTAATTTATGTTTCAAAGCAAAATGCGTACCGTTTGAGCATCGAGAAGCTGTCTGTCTGAGCTGATGGCGAAATTCAAGATGTCAATCCGACTGAATTTGAGCACGGTTTATAAACATTTTTCCAAAACTAACGACAACACAAAGAAAAACTCAATCACAAATTGATAACATAAATTCCCATTTGTAATTGAAATTCTTTACGGCTTAACAAGGAAAACACACCAGCATCAGCCAATATCTTTTTATTTACATAAAAAGACAATTTCAATCTTATTCCTACAGAAATAACTTGCCGGGTCGCAACCAAAAAGCGAAATGTCGATGACATTATTCGATGGTATCGTACCTCGATTTAGGTTTTGGGTTTTCAATAATGTATGACGCCTCGTTTTATGTTTTACACTTAATTGGATATATCACACATCCTCTCGCGTCAGGTCAATAATCCTTACAAATGAACCGCGAAAGAAATGCAGGGAAAAACGATTTTCAACCGTTTTCTCCGCTAAACACACAAAAGTGTTTGCTGCAGCTGACGTGGAGAAAAAGATTAAAATCAAAGAGAGATGATGTTTGCAATTGATAATATTATAAATGGCACGAGGATCCAAACAAAATCAAGATTCAATAAGTAAACAAAAGAAGAGACACGAAAAAAAATTGCAAAAAAGAGAGATTATAAAACTAATCATCGAGTTTGAATGAATTGTGTAATGTTAACAATATTTTTAATTTTTTGATATGATATATGGTGGAACACCAATATTTATTTGGATTTTTGAAGTAAACGCGTTCACTTGGTGATTTTTGTTTGGGATTTTTTTGGGCTCGATCTGGGCTGGGGCTTGTTATTGAATGCACTGAATTACTTTGTCTATTCGTGAACTACAACCGATTCTGACCCTGACGTGGTTTACAATTCCAATAACAAGCTATAGGTGGTTTGCACCTTACGTCACGGCAGCCATGTTGGATGACAGTCAACAAAAGATTTCTCATTGGCTTCTATTGTTGTGTCATCCAACATAGCCGCCATGTCTTTTGTTCGTTAATTCCATTGGGAATGGTTGCAAACCATCAATTGTGAAAACACCTACTAAACGTGCAAATGTACGCACGGGAAATACATTTGTGGTGTTTATTTCGTCATCAGTCAACCGTAGAGTGGGGCGTTTTTAATTATACAATGAATTGCGAGATTAACCCATGTGAAATGAAAATGATCGCGAATTACAAGCGAGTCTCCTTATTTTCCACCTATTTCAGTTTTCTTTGTTATTTTCAGGCGAATATATCACATAACCCCGTTCATTACAGTGTCTGAAAGGCTGGGTGCGGCTTTGATTGTAACAGGGGAGAGGCGGGGCTAAAAACAATAGCTGATAACAGCAAAACAAAGGATTATATATTCCCCCCGTCATATCCCCCCCCCCCCCCCAACATATTCCCCTTATTATAGAACAACAAAAACGGGACGACAAAGTAGAGCATAACAAGGAAAATACTCTAGCATCGGTCAATATTTTTTGTTAACATAAAAAGACAACTTTATTAATCTTGTTCCGACGTAATTAACTTGCCGATCGCGACCAAAAAGCGAAATGTTAATAACATTATTCGATGGTATCGTACCTCGATTCAGGTCTTCCATAATGTATGACGCCTCGTTTTCACTTGAACCTGAATATGTTCCCGCCGGTTTCTTTTGGAAAACAAACCGCAAATGAACCACCCCATTGATCTTCAAAAGATGAAGGCGGGCAGTTGGGCCATGGCGAGACCACGAGTACTGTTAATACATTTTCTTCTCTCTCTCTCCCTTCTTCTACTCACAACAAAGCAACGTGCTCAATGCAAATTTGGCAAAAGCAAAACATGTTTACCGTCTCGCTCCGTAATGTGCCTTGATCCCAATGCGGCCTTCCGGAATCATGCTTTTTTTGCATTTGAATTGAACGGAATGTTACACTCCGAAAAATTAATAGTTTCTTCGTTTTAGAAAACCTCACAAAGTGCACAATAAGCATGTTATTGACCAGTCCCTAGGGAATATGTGATATATTCCCCTCGTGGCGGACCCGAGGGCGTAGCCCGAATATATCACATATCCCGTCGCTCCTGGACAATAACCCTTACACATAACTACGGTAAACTTCATTGTTCTGTGGCATTGGCTCTTTCTCACATAGAAAACCTTTGATTTCAATGAGCTGATGAGTTGAGGAAATGTTCGTGCTTAAGCAATCAGAATAGTAGAAGACAACAGCAAATATTTTTGCTTCTTTGATGAAATGGGCGTTTTTAATGCCCACACAGATCGGACGCGAATATTTTATCGTACTTGTGAAATGAAACAATGAGTAGAGATCTGTATGAAAAGTTAATGAATACTAATTAGCTGAGCAGGTGTTTGTATCAAAAGTTAATTCTACTGTTTAATTCATCTACTCAGTTGATTTGTATTTAGGTTTACAGGAGGTGTACATGTGACTCAAATACCACTTTAAAAAGCAACCTTGAAAAAGGTGTGTTCATCACACTCTTACATGTCTTCTTGGTCTCCTACGCATTCTAAGTTTTCAAACATTGTCTAGCGGGACCGATGTCAATTTCAAAATGCAGTGTAAAGTACAGTGCCTTCTAAGGTGTTACACGCATTCTAACTCAAGAGTGCGGAAAATTAGCCTTATTTTCTACTAAATCGGAGAGCCCTAGTTTAACATTTAAGCTCTTGTAAATTTTGAAGTCAATTCGCATTTGGCACAATGTCATCGATATTTATTGCATTATTGCATGCCTGAACTGGTCTGCAACAAAAAGGGCACATTCTTGGTTCCCTGTGGAATCCGAATTTTGTATAGGGATCCGCTAAGACAGCCCGCTCACAAATTGATTCCATTAAATTGCGTTTTCGAAAAAAAAAATGTTCAAAAGAAAACCGTTTCATGTGAAGTAGAAACTTTGTTCTTTGGTTTCTTTCCTACAATTTTTGAGAAAAATCTTTCGCGAAAATGTTTTTGAACTGTGACTTGCCAATCCAGAGATATGCTTTACTTCTGTAGTAAAATTATTCTTACTGGTTCAATGACCATTGTGCTTCGAGGTGATTGTATAGGCCAATATCTGTTAATAATTTTTGCCTTATTAGCAATGGACAATAGCTTCAAAAACAATAGATACTCTTCGGTGTAAAATGCTGTTTTCAAAACTCAATTTTTAAAAGAATGTATGACTCATTATCGCTTTTGCCACCCAACAATTTTGTGGTTTTGAATAGCTGGAATGTTCTTAAATCAGGGACTGGCCTGCTGACAAATTGATCTCACTGAATTGAGTTTTCGAAGAGATGTTTAAAAGAAAATATTTAGTAGGGAAGTGGAAACTTTAATTGTTCCTAGAACTCATCCCTAAAATTGTGAAAAAAAAAACTTTTGGAAAGACGTTTGTACTGACTTAACTTTCGTCTTTGAAACGCCGCGCTAGCCAACTCGGAGAAATGTTGTATGAAAAGCTGAGGAAGCTTCGATCGTACTAGGGGAGACAAACGGGGGCAAATATTGCCCTACAACATTCCCTTTTTATATTCGCCGCTATAAACTGTCGCGTCACACCAATAACATTTTGGTTCAATCAACAGATATAAATTCACTAAACCTACAGTTCTTTAGTTTCAAACATAGATAAAACAAATTGTGGGTAAGTATTTGCGTAAAGTAAAAAGGTGTCGTCATACATAATCTTGAATCACTGTGCTGTTTCCCGTTTTACCTACCTAAGTTTCATGTCAAAGGCAAACATATTTAAAAAGCCTTTTCTATTTCTTGTGAACTTTATCTTTTGTTTCGGATTTGTGTATCAAAAACTGAAGCAAAACATGAAAACCGTACCGACTTGCGCTAGCGTAAAATCATCGTTTAATTATCGTTTGTTACAGTTGGTCATTTAGCAATTTTAGAAAGCGACCATAGTTTACAATCAATTAGACGCTTAAGACGGCAGAAGCAGAAACATATCTTCAAATAAACTATATATTATTTTTAAAAATAGTAAATCAATGTACAGATGAACAAATGTTGAACAAATGAAAATGATGAACAAATGAACATTTTACCTACCTAAGTTTCATGTCAAAGGCAAACAGATTTATAAAGCCTTTTCTATTTCTCGTGAACTTTATCTTTTGTTTCGGATTTGTGTTCAAAAACTGAAGCAAAACATGAAAACCGTACCGACTTGCGCTAGCGTAAAATCATCGTTTAATTATCGTTTGTTACAGTTGGTCATTTAGCAATTTTAGAAAGCGACCATAGTTTACAATCAATTACACGCTTAAGACGGCAGAAGCAGAAACATATCTTCAAATAAACTATATATTATTTTTAAAAATAGTAAATCAATGTACAGATGAACAAATGTTCCACTTACCAATTCCCCCAAGAAGGAGAAAGATTTGGATGCTAACATCCATGTTGACTGTTGCCCTCGCTCTTGTAAACTACGCTGTTGCATACCACCGCGGCTTCTTTTATATTGCAGAAAAAAGTAATTTGTTAGTCAGATGATCTACTAGCATTGTATTCTAAAGCACGTCCCACTTCCAAAAGGTGCCGGGTTTTTTTGTATGGGATGAAACACCTTCTTAATTTTTGCTTGTTGTTACGCATAAACTAAATGCCTTTTCGTTTTCGAAGAGTCTAGATTTTTGGGCAATTTTTACTTGTTCGACGTTCCGTTAACAAGTTCAAATATCGCTTGTAACAGATCGAAATCTGTAAACAATTTCGTTTGTTTGAATTCTAAAAAACTATATAAGGGATACTACCGTGAATACAAAACCAATCAACAAGCGGATACTGCAGATAACATTTCCAAACGATAAAGGAATAAATAATCAAGTCTTCCTCATCTTTGGGTACAATAAATGTTACAGCAAAAGATAAAAAATTCACATCGTTTTATATAAATATTTTAGGTACACCTTTTAATGATCGGCGTTTCACTATAAAACCTAAAAAGATCGCACAATTTTCGATCAGCTACAACCAATGAGAAAAAAAAAACAGTATAAATTCTATGTGATATCAAGGAAGGGTATATTCAAGCAGAATAGTCCTTTTACAACGTTTACGTCAGACAAATTTCACCCCAAGTTTCGTTTTCGCTCATCCTCGGTGTAAAAACCTGCCAACTCAAGAGTGACGTAAAACAAAGAAAACAAAAGGTACTGAAATAATAGAGTGCAAGACAACAAAGGTAGAAAATATAGAAAAAAGTCATAGGTTTTTACACCAAGGTAAACCCTTCGTTTCCGAATTGTAAACTTGTGAAGTATCACAACAATAGATTTCCAAACCCGTGAGTAATTTTGAAAAGAAAACTCATACAAAAACCAGGGGCGGATCCAGGAGTTTTCTTAGGAGGGGGTGCACCTCTAAGGAATGACGTAACCACGTTTTTTTCTTTTCTTTGCAGAATACCAGTTATATTAGAAAGATGCAGGTCATCTCACACCCCATGCACCCCCCTCCCCTCTTTCTAGATCCGCCCCTGAAAACAGTGTAAATGCGAAGAATTTTGTTCACAAACGAGGTTTAGGAGATTAATTTGAGTGGACGGGTAATATGCATAAGAGCCATTGAGTTTCAATTCACGATCTCGTTTGTCACATCAGAATATGAATAGAACTTAATTATAAGCACCTTCGGCAACGATAACAATTATGTAAAATTTACATTGTTTAGTATATTAAGCATAGCAAATGAACTTCAAAGCATTTTTCCGGTTAACAAGAAAACTCAAGGTAACGCCTACTATTCAATTTAATAGGATAATGAACGTTCTGAAATAAACGTTTGTCAATATACAACATGTTAATCATGCATGTAATGATTCTAAGTAAGGGTTAAATATAAACGCGAGTGTTCTATGGGATATAGTGCCTCGAGCACAGATAGAAGGCCACCAGGGCGTAGCCCGAGTGGCACTTCTATCTAATGCGAGAGGCGCTATATCCCATAGGAGACGAGCGTTCATTGTCTAACCGTCTTAGAAAATGGTCATATACGCGAAGAAACCATATTTTATGCAGATTGTATTTATGAGCGTATTTTAATTGTGTCATTCACACTTAGGAATCACGTTGTTATTTTGTTTTTGGATGTCGCCGTAATGTTGGTAGAATTTTACGAATAACAATGCTTTTCTTTCTTTGGAGCTTTGTTTATTCTTTGCTGTTTTGACGGCTCGTTTGCTTCGGCTGTGAGCCAGTATACAGAGCTCGAGGAACTTGCCACTCAAGAGTTACTTGATTTTGAGAGCGTAGACATATCCGAGTGCTTAGGGGATGAATTCGATAAAAGTGCACGTTTCCAAAAGCCTACCACAGTGAACGAAATTGAGCAAAGAGAAAGAGACAGAATACACCTTATTCCAAAATGGCGGCCATTTTATTATTCTTTTATCTGTATGTTAATTAGCCCTTGTTGCCTCGTCAGCATGTGCAAAATACAACAGAATTTTCACGCGAAAATGAGGCAAAGAGGGCTGATTGACAAGCATACGAAAGAATAATAAATTGCCCGCCTTTTTCGAATAAGGTGTATTCCAAAGCACGGTGGGACCAGTCTTTCGATTAATTTTTCCTAAAAATTGTTGTCGAATTTGGTTTTGATATTTTGGTGACGTGATTAATCTCTTGCTTGTTATGTAAAGCGAAAACTTGAAATAAAATTGTCATTATTATAACCTTGGTTAAAACTGTTAAATTTTCGAAAATTTAAGGTGGCTCCGAACCCCTCTTACAGAATTTTTTAAAACTTTGCCAAAAGTTGCATCTTATCCTACTGATCGAAATTCGACAATAAAAAATGGGGTTCACCGAGTCCTTTTTTGAGTTATTAATGCTTAAAGCTAAAATTAAGGGTGTTTTCAGCACGTTATAATGTTGCTATAGTAAGATATTGTGTCACAAAAATGATAGCAACATGTTCACCAGTCATTGGGCATTCATTTGATATAATGATTGTAGCATCAACTGATAAAGAGTAGTTATAATGACCCATCAAATTCTAAGTCTTGAAAAGTGCTGGAGTCGTGATCGTAAAACAAGTATTCTTGGGACGTTTTTTATCACCTGCTGTTCGAACGAAGGCCTTGGAATAAGAAATGAGCTTTACGTTGTTAAGGTGTGAAAAGTAACGTCTTTAGTTTCTTCAATTTCGTAAACTTACGCATGGAAAATTGAGTTGTCCAAACAGACTCAAGGGCGTACGCAGGGGGGGGGGGGGGGGGGGGGTTCGAGGGGGTTCGGACGAACCCCTTCTCGCCGTTATTGAAATTATGTACATTGGAGAAAACGTTCCCCTTTCCTCGCCACCTGGCTATTTGGCATGGGTAGATGGGACATGTCTTATGATGTAGCTCCTCCCCCCTGCAAAATCCTGCGTACGCCCCTGAACACTATTGGCTACAACTCGTTTATGACAATAAGTCTTTCAGTAAGAACTGCTTGTAACCGAATGCAACAACATCAGCAATAAAACAACATATTCCTGAACAGAGTTCTGATCCACTTAATGTAAAAGATCTCGGTTAACAAGGGCACCTCTCGCTCAGCTATGGAGCTAAACTGCTCAAAAGTCCCTGTTACAAAAGGGTTCAACGGATTCCGGACCAAACGTTTGGTAGCTATGTGAACTCCACGTACCCGGCCCCACACTTCGTTTCAATAGTTTTTGTTTTACAGTTGATAAATTTATTTATTACACACCTTAGGGGTAGCATATCACCTCAATTATCGGAAGGGAAGCTAAGGGAGCTAATAGCTATGGTAGCTATGTGAACTTCACGTACCCGGCCCCACACTTCGTTTCAATAGTTTTTGTTTTACAGTTGATAAATTGATTTATTACACACCTTAGGGGCAGCATATCACCTCAATTGTCGGAAGGAAAGTAATTTGCCAAATTAAACGTTTTAGAATTTTCTAAATTTTTTGACCTCTTCTTCTCTTGTACCTTTTGCAGAACAGCAAAAATCAACCAAACATAAGCGTAAATATACATTTCATGTAAAATGAGATCATCACAGTTGCCTTAATGTGTGTATTTAATAAAGACCAGTTCTTCAAGAGTTAAAGGATATGTTCACTTCAGAAAACGACCTATTTTTTTCCACTAATGCACGCGTACGTAAACTGATTTAATTTTTGCGTGGTATAAATTCAATATTGCAATTTACTCGAACCAAATTCGATTTTCCCTGGTTTTGCTTTATATATTTACATTTTAAACTAAGATCATCACGGTTGCCTAGATGTGTGTATTTAATAAGGATCAGTCCTTCAAGAGTTAAAGGAGAAGTTCATTCCAGAAAGCGACCTATTTTTTTTTCCACTAATCCACATGAACTAATTTAATTTTTGCGCGGCAAAACAGTTTTCAAACATTGTAACGGTTACTTTTGAAAATTTATATGTTGCTTAGCATACGAAACGACAAGTTTATTATATATGAAAATGTCTTGGTTTACCATGTTTACCATGTTTACCACGTTTATCACTGCTGCTGCTTGGCGCCGTCGACATGTAATTGCTTCGAGCTCTGATTGGTTCATTGGATTGTTTACGACTGCCAGACTGCTGTGATTGGTCAGAGTAATTACTTTGGTTTTGGTTTTACCACACTCAATTGAAAACTGCTCTAATCTACGATACTTTAAAATGAGTTTTCACAATATAGTGAAAGAATCCTTAAAGTGCCTATGAAATATAATTTATTTTTTGATGTATATCGAAAGTTTCATCTTTTTAGACCTTGGGATAAAGGACTTCGAGTGTTAGAGACGATGCGAAACGCTTTTTATTAGGTCTAAAAGTTAGGTTATTGGCGCTAAAAAGAGGCTCCGATTTATGCGCGGCCAAAACCAGTGCTTGTCATATTACACTTCGATGTAAATACGTTTAAAAACTGCTGCGGGAATCAAGGCGAACAAGACAGCTGGCATAAGATGTAGCTGGACGTGGACAATATTATGTGGCGAGCGGCCTTAAACATATGAGATATCAGAATTCATCGATTACACAGGGTGCAACAAAGTTTTATTTTGCTCCAGAGAAAAATAGACCGGCGAAATACACGAAATTGTTAATTTGTCCGCTGACATCAGAAAGGGTACGTCGAGGGATGCTGTTTTCAATGAAAGCGCTTGTCGTTAAGGTTTATACGGTATTGCGAATTATAAAATTCAGAATGGAGTGACGCAAGTGGTCACTAGCAGGCTTTCATTCTTTCGTTCTACGGAACACTGATGTATCTAAACATTTATCTACAAATTCGTAAGACTATTCGTAACAATAATTACATCGCCGAATCATTGCGTGTTTGATCGGATCAATTTTTATACGATGAAATATAAATCAGACAGATAAATGGTCATAAAGACTAGAGCGAGCGAAAGTGCCGAGGGGAAACTGGGGGAGAGGCGGGAGGAGAAGGGACTCGGGCGGAGTGATCTGAACGCGTCTGCATGTTACAAAAGAGAATGCATCTTCCCCAGCACCCCTCGGTTCGCATTAATTTTGCTCGCCCGCCGCTCGGTCGATAGCCGATCGCGTCTTTGCTCGCCCGACTACCCAGAGAGGGACTGTACCACGAATTTGTTTCGACCCTCAATTGAAAGCCTATCTCACGTAGGTAATTTTAATTTTAATTTTAACCAGTAAATTCTATTCCATAAAGCATACAATGCAAAGAAGGCCAACCAAGCATTTCCATCAGCTTAGAAACCCCCCGGGGGGTACTCAACAAAGTTTTGTACGGCTCTCCCCCCCCCCCCCCCAACCCCGAGGTCCAAACCCTTACCCTTTACAAACCGTTTTTACAGAAAACATAACCCTTTCATATGCCTTGCATAGAAAATGGTATCCCTTTCATATATCTACAGAAGAGACACTGCATCTCTTTACTATGCCCTTAAAATAAACTTAGGGAACGATATCCACGGAAAAACATCAAGTGCTACCACTATTGATGTTAACCAAACAATTCTTTATTATTGACCAGTCCACGTTGTGGCGGGAGTCAAGATACCTAACTTGGCTGTTTACCCTACCCTTTCTATATTTCAGCTCGTCAGATCCCTCCCTTTTGTATACCTCCAACCTGAAAAAGGTACCCCTTCCGGCGGAACATCCCCGTATAGTCCCGCCATTATAGAGAGTACTTTCCCCACCCCACCCCTCCCTGTCAGAAAACACTTCCTGATGATGCGTGACACATTTTGTAACGTTTTTCGATGATTTAAAAAAAAAATCAAAATAAAGCAAGGCTGCGTAGAACATTTAACGCGACAACGACATGATAGAGCCCAAACTGAAAGCCAAATGCAACCGTGGAAAGCTATTTCGACCTGGTTGGGTCTCGTCAGCACGGTGTAGCAGCAAAATGATAGAAAAACTAGCGCGAACGCCAATTCTCTGCCAAATCGCACGTGGCGATGAGCACTACAGATGCGCGTTAAATGTTCTACGTAGTATCAGCCTTGCTTTATTTTGATTTTATCTCTATTTTTGGCTGACTAGATCTTCTCCAGATCCTACGTACACTAGCAGCATTTTCGTTCGCGGTCCTTTTCTTCTTATTTACTTAACAAAATGCCGGTGCGCGACGGTTTAGTTTGAAACGAGAATAAACAGAAGTGCGTATGTAACTTGACACAAGATTGCGAGTTTCCACCCTTCTTCCCATCCCTGCGTCCAACAGTTCTATCAGCACATCGGTGCACCGCCTGCTGTAGCTAACGAGACGCACGCCTTTCTTAGCCTGGTACAGACACTGTTATGTTATTGGCATTTATATAAATTATTGTACTGCTATAGCGGCTGCGAAGTGTTCCGAAGTACAGTCTAACCTCCTTGTGCGACCACCTCTTCTAACGACCACATTTCCAAAAGTCCAAAATTTTTCCAGTGAAATTCTTATAATCAACTCGTAAGCGACCGCGAGCACTTTCAAAGCTGGTGATTTGAATTTTTCTGTTGCATTTAACTTGTGGTATGCGGCTACTCGCCCATATTTCGATGTCATTGCAGACGCAAATTAAATAATGTATAAATAAATAAATACATTATTTGCGCTGATAGACACTCATGTTTTCTTCAATACAGGAAAATGAGTCGAAAATGCCTTTCAACTTGTGCTAAATCATGTGACTTTTCTTTCTTTTGTGTTGGTGGGTCGTTGGTGGACGGGTGGAACGGAGGACTGGGTACTAAAACAAATCATGTGACTTTCACAAGCTAAATCCTGCCGCTGCTGCGGTGAAAGTTTGAAAACTTTGCGATAACTAAGGTAAGAAATAAGAAATTCACTGCATTTTTTAGCGAAAGAAACTAACTGCCATTCAGTATAACTAACTTTAATAACTGCTTACATCGCTTTTGCAATATTTCACCCTGCACTGACATATTCTTGTATTCTCGTCGAGGGTCACATAATTTGTTGTGCCGTGACAGTAGGCCACCGTAGCTTTGACATTAAAATATCCTTTCTTTCATATGTTCAGAGTAAGATGTAGCTATTGGATAATACATGAATGGTACATAAAGTTTGCATTTTTTGTGACTTAATTTAAAAATAGTGGACCATTGAAAGAGCAGCAAACAAAAGCAGTGTTTGTAACAGTCTAGATTATATTCATCTCTAGCGTTGCGTGACAGTAAAACACTGCAAACAAATTAAACGAACTTGGGGTCAACTCAATAAAACTTTTGCAAGGGTAATTTACAAGTGTATCCATTGTTTCAGAGGTTGAAAACAATAGCTACACTTGTAAATTCCACTTGTAAAAGTTTTATTGAATTCACCCCTGCAGGATTTTCAACAGTTTTGTAAAGTAGTGGACACATTTCTGAAAGCACCGGACTTGAATAATAAATAAAATAATAAAAAAAAACTCCCAAATATTGGTATCAAAGTACTGGACGTGGAATGGAAAACGACCAGATGAAACGTCCGCCTCAAATGAAAACCCTGCCCCTGGATGGAAATCTTGTACATAATCTGTTGATCAGACACTTAAATGGTCTGGAAGCCATCCAAAGATTTTTACCAAGATTTCAGTCAACCATTTGTCAAAGCTAGAAAGTGCTGGTATATACAAACTATGGCAACAATGTGGTGACACACTGTAATAATCCCGCAGTAAATAATTAACTTTCAGAATGCAAATGATGTTTTGGCTTGTGCCAGTATTGGCTGTTTTGTCAGCAACAGCTGCAGTGAAGCAGAGTTCCAAACCGAATATTATATTTATATTGGCAGATGACCTGGTGAGTTTGTCTTTTAACCGTTTATTGACCTAACTTAAGTCTCCATTGATTTCTAACACCACTTCAATCAACTGGGAAATGTTGACATTAAAAAGTATCAGTGAGACAATTAATATATCCTTGTGTGATCTGTTTTTTATTTCTCATGCTCTGTATATCTAATTATGCATCCATATAAGGAGAGATTTGATGTTGATCACCATTGGGGCTTAAAAGACAGACATATATGTTGTGGTTCAAATTTTTCCTTGGTTTGAAAATTTTCAAACCAGTTCAATTCTATTTTGCTTTTTTCTCAGATTCATAACCATATTCTGAAACAAAGGAAAACAAAAATCAATCTGGTTTAAAAATTTTCAAACCAAAGAAAAATTTGAACCACAACATATACATTGGTACAATTTCTTAATCAATTGTATGGTGTTATGCAGATTATTTTATGGTCAACTGCTTGTCGAGTGATTAACACTTTGACTCATAAAAGTGGTCATGAAGTTCAAAATTGAAGGCAGAGTTACACATTTTGAGCAACTAATAGCACCATAAGAAAGTACAGCTGTTCCATTAAAAATGGTCACCCACTCTATACTAATGTACATGCATGACACTGTAGGATATAATATGCAGTGCAACCTCAAAAGTTTAACCCTTCTACTCCCAGAGTTAATTATGAAGACATGTATTGTAGTGTAGTTCTAACTTTTGAGTCTGTGGACGAAATCCTATGGTGTGACCATTCAAATGAAACCTCTTCAGCAGTACTTTTGCATGGTACCATTTGTTCTAACTTTTGAGTCTGTGGACGAAATCCTATGGTGTGACCATTCAAATGAAACCTCTTTGTAGTACTTTTTCATGGTCCCAATTTGGGATTTTTCTTGAATTTTGATGTTTGACACTCTTAAGAGTAAAAGGGTCAATAACTGACTTAAATGGACACCCCTGTACATGTATCTAGACACCTCTCCAATTTTGCCAAGAGGGGCATGATCAGTGGTTCCAGCCAAATTTCACCCAATTGTGGGTAACTGAACTCTTTATAAGGTGGGCACCTAGGGTTTTTGTTAGAGCTGGGACACCAAGACCTTTCCTCACCTATTGCAATTCTTGTCCTGGCTATTTTTTTTTAGGAAAGTGAGTGATTCTGGCTAAGAATCGGACTACTTTCTGATTGAAAATGAAAAGGTTGAAACACAAATGAAGTGTTAAACCAGTGAGAGCTCCATAAATAAAGTAATTTATTTTATTAAGTTTGCATGTTTTAGAGTTAACTACTTAATGCCTCTTTCATAGCAGTTAAAACAGAACCCAAATTGGCCAGAAATGGCCTAAAAATGCACACTCTAGACCTCCAAATTTCAAAAGTTTTCTGGGGGAGGACCTCGAGAACCCCCACCCCCCTCCCACACCCTCCCATTATTCACAATTTGGTCCCTGCTATTGCAAACATTAACAAAAACCCTTGGCACCTCTCTGAGGCAGACAACTACAATTATTATACATTGGTGTCACTAGCTCAATTTTGATTGGCTATAAGCACGCAGCTAATTATTGCTTGCTGTTTCTGTTATGTCATACCTACAGACAATAGTTTTATGCATGCAGAAGTGACGTCATACCTACAGACAATAGTTTTATGCATGCAGAAGTGACGTAAGTTGTTTACTTACAAGTTGACTGCTGTGCATTGATCACTTTTTTGTGCGTGCTCTTGTCTTTACAAGTGCAGCTCAGGAATATGCATAATAAAACAATTATTGGATTCGGTTTTCGCATGATAGTGATAATTATCAAGGCCTCAGTTTGTGTTATCCGCCTCAGCCTTCGGCTTCGGCAGATAACACAAACTTTGGCCTTGATAATTATCGCTATCATGCTCAACCTCACCCAATAATTGTTAATTGGTCGCAGGAGTGTCTGGCTTGGAGAGTAAGTTCATTCAGTCTAGAACTGCACCACATGACTCACAGTTTGACTATTACAAGGGGCAAAAGAGTTACTAACAAAATACATTTCCAATAAAAGAATCAAACCTTAGCAATAAAAAATGAGCAATTGACCCATAAGGGTACCAATATGTGTATCTTAACAACTGCATTGCTGTGCACTCTAGCAGTGCCTAGCACATAACTTAACTCCTCATCAGAGCACCCTACATTTTAGTTACTACTTTCATTGGGCTCACTATGGTACATGCAACTGTTAGAGTGCACAGCCTTGAACTTGAACTTCAACCCTTTAACTCAGTCCCAAGAGTGCCAAAGATCGAAATTCAGGGTGTTTCTAGGTGTTGCAGAAGCCATTGTTGGTTAGCTTTTGTGTTGTGGTGTGGGTATTGTTCAGTGTCTTGAATATTTTGTTTTACATCATTTGGTGATCACACCATCCACAACACCAAGAAACTACCAATTGAAAATTCAAGAAAAATCCCAAATTTTTGTTTTGTAAAATATTGAAAAACACATGTACAAAAGTATTGCAGAAGAGGTTTCAATTGATTGGTCACACTGGATTTTGTCAACAGTCTCAAACGTTAAAACTACATTACCGGTACATATCTCTAGTATAATTGACTCTGGGAGTGAAAACGCTATGCAAATTGAAATTTCATGCCATGCAGTACATACGTTAGTCTTTGAGCTTATACAAATATGTAGTACATGATTGTGATGATTTCTTCAGCTACAGTACTGGCCCATTACTTATATTGTACTGTATATGCCTTGAACACAATTGAAAGCCTTGATTTTTGGTCCTTTATGTAATGTGACTGTTATAAAACTGTAATAATTAAATTATACATTTTCTGATTTAACATTTTCAGGGGTGGGATGATGTGAGTTTTCATGGCTCAAAGCAAATCCCAACTCCAAATCTGGATGGGCTGGCAAACAGTGGAATCATTCTCAACAACTATTATGTGCAGCACATATGCACACCAACACGAAGTGCTATTATGACTGGTCGGTACCCTATTCACACAGGTACATGTTCATGTAGTACATTTAAATACTTTAATGTGATGTTATTAAAACCAAAGTAAAGCAAATCAGATTATGTTTTAAGTAAAATGGTAAGTCCTTGCAAGCCATTAGTGACCAACAGCTGCTGGAGTGTAACCCAGTTCCTGTAGCAATTGAAACAAATATTCTGGTATTTATTTACTTGCATGTACCTGTATGTACCTGTACTCCCCCTGGATGAGATATGCTAGGCCATCCTGAGGTTAACACATGTACCTCTCCAGCATGTCGCTTGCATTATCCATTTATACTGACATACAAGATTGACACTGAGTGATCTGAGAATAGACACAAATGTAGAGGAAGGTTCCTTGCCTAAAGGAAAATAAAAACATGATGGCAGGTTTTTAAGTCCAACTTGTAGGTTATCGCTAGTTTTTTAAGTAGCTGGGGAAAAGGAAAAAAGAAGCCTACAGAAGCCGGGGGTCAGAGTTAATAACTGTAGTAGTTGGAAAATCTCTGGACCCTGTCCTTATTGATATCATCACATGGTAGGTAGGTAGGTAAACTTTATTTAGACACGGTATCAATTCACATACATGCTCTTCCATCGAGCCGTGTTTTTAACAACAATAGATTAAGTACTTAACTAATTTAAATTATCTAACTAAATTAATTTTCTATATAAAATTGTATTAAAAAACAATAAAAACTATCCTTTATTAACTATTATTAAATTAGATAAAAATTAAATACATGATTTAAAAGAGCAAACGTATTTGGTAAACACGTGATCAGACCATTAAAAAACCCTTTCAACTCAAATTATTTTCCCAAAAAACAATGTCAACGGCTTAAGAACATCCCAATAAAAAATCACATCACATCATTGACTCATGAAGCTTTTAACTGGCTCTTGGTATTTACTATTAAAACAACTTTCCTATTGTGTGCATGTATTTTCAGGTATGCAACACAGTGTTATTCTAGCTGCTCAACCATATGGACTTAGTTTAAATGAGACTATTTTGCCACAATATCTCAAACAGCTGGGATATGCAACACATGCAGTGGGAAAGGTACCTGGAGTTGACTTTTGTATTGTATTTCTTTTTCCTTTGTCATGCATACTTGGATTGTATTGGGTGGATTATATTGGGTTCAAAACTGAACCTGAGCAGAAATTCTTACCAGTTGTCCAGATGCAAACATGAGAGGGTGTTTGGTATAATATAACTGAAGGGCTGAGGGTGTATGGTAACCACATTCTGGGCAATCAATTTTATGCAATTTATGATATTTTTTTAACAACTACAGCAGCAACTATTGTCAATTTGTTTGAAACATTTTTGGAGGAAGGTCACTTAGGAATAGAAAAATTGTTCCACTGTTTAATAGATGTAAAGAAACGCAAAATTGGCCGATATTTAATTTAAATGATTATCGAAAAGTTGTTTTTTCAATTTCAAGACACAATAAAATTCTAAACATACATGTACCTTTAGACTTAAATTTTGATGCCTTCTGCTTTGTCCAAATCCAAAAAAAGCTTTGTCCTTTCTGCACGTGGAGACGCTTGGCGGCCATTTTTGGAAAATACAGACTGTGGGCATGAAGGCCTGGACTCGAGCAACTCGTTGAATGAGGAGGAAGTTGACTACAAGGTGGTTGCTATAGAAGAGTTCCAAAGGTCATATAATCGGTTTCTTAATTTCCTCGGATTGGTCACGAATTTTATGAGTCACAAACATATTTGGTAAACACGTGATCAGACCATTAAAAAACCCTTTCAGCTCAAATTATTTTCCCAAAAAACAATGTCAACGGCTTAAGAACATCCCAATAAAAAATCTGTAGCATAGATTAGCATATAGCACTGTGCGTTCGTATACAAATGTGTACCGTATGCACTGATTGCCAAGAAGTTCAAGCATAGTACGTGCAGTACGTGCTGAAAACAAAAGAAATTGGAAAAATCAGGCTTCAACATAAAGCACCACCCAAACCTGCACTTTAAAGAGTATTATGGTAATTTTCGAAGTGGCCTGTAGAGGACAAAGTAAGTGGCCATCAATCGCCGGGTGCCGCCTTCTCGGTATAATATACCTTATTATCACTTGTTTTCGCGAGGCTTAATTTTCGCGCTTTTCGCGATTTAAAAAATTTCGCGAAATTAAAGTCGTGAAAAAAACGTGCCGCGAAAATTAAAGACGCGAAATTTAGTGACCTTTATAAAATCCTTTATTTAAGTTTTCCGTCTGCTAGGAGTTTACATAGGAGTAGGAGGGCTCAAATTTCAGTTCAACGCATGTCCCGTTATTCCTAATCATCTGGCTCATCTTGCTGAATTAGTTCCTGTAACACTTCCTCAGTACACTATGAGTCTTCAAATTTGCCATCGCCATCTGGCTCCCTATAGTTCTCTGTGGACTCTCTGTGATCAGCTGCTTTGGCCTCTTCATGATGGCTTCATTCTTTTCAAAAGCGTCGATCTCCGCAATCAATTTCACTGGCTATCTTTGCTGAAGCCCTTACATGCCACCTGGCTGGTGAGCTTTTACAGCCACTTGACAAGCAGTGCAGGAAAGCGGCACATTGCAAAAGGATGGAGCAAAGCGGGAATATCCGAACTTGTTCAAGGGAAGACAACCTTATCGCCTGAACTGAGATCCATTTGAAAACATTGAGGCGATCCTTATCTAAAAGCTAATTGGCAGCGCCTTGAAGTTAAATAGTGCCTCGGTTGCTTATATCAGTGTACTTTTAAAAGACGGTTACTACGTTGCTGACATTGTTGAACATTTCAGCCAGTTGCTTGTTGCGTTGCTATTCCGTTATGGTTAAAAAAAAAACAGAAATGGAAGTTTAAAAAACGAGCACCAGTTACTTGATTCGCGAAATTTAATTACCTTGAAAAACGGTGATTCGTCAAAATCGCGAAATTTAAGTCCCGCGAAATAATTCTATTCCAAATTCGCGAAATTAAAGTCGCGCGAAAATAAGTGATAATAAGGTAGACAATGACCATCATTTGGTGCGAAAATATGCACGGATATTTGTCCACGGACATTATCTGTTTCGAGAAGCGCACAGTTTTCCGAGAGCGAAGCGTCAAACTTTTCGTATGGGCTCCTCCATGGAATGATTACTTAACGACGTCTCAAACAAATCTTCTCCTTGCATCTGTGACTAACAAGTTTCACTTGGGCTCCTCCATGGAGTAAATGGTTAACTGATTTGCAATCTGGGCTGAAGAATATCGTTCGTTATACCGGTTAACTGATTTACCATCTTATTTACTTTTCCGCTTTTGCTTAGTGGCACCTTGGATTCTTCAAAACCGACTACACTCCAACAAAGAGAGGGTTTGATTCGTTCTTCGGTTATTGGTGTGGAAAGGAAGATTATTGGGATCATTCAAACAGAGAAATAGATGGATGGGGACTGGATTTACATAATGATACAGAGGTAATTATTCAGGGTACTGTCCTGCCGAAATAACAAAATTTCGCGTTTTCCCGCGCTTGGCGCCGCCGACATGTAATTGCTTCGAGCTCTGATTGGTTCGTTGGATTGTTTACGACTGCTGTGATTGGTCAGAGTGATTACTTTGGTTTTGGTTTTACGACACTCAATTGAAATCTGCTCTATACAGCTTAATTGGATAAAAAGTTGCTATGAAGTAAAACAAAACCAATAGTTTGGAGATTAGTTACAGGATTGCAAAGATGGAAGTGGATTGCTGTTCGTCAAATTTTATTTTTATTACAGGCGGTCAAGAACGGCAAAATTGTGGAATTCTGCCTTTTAATGTCAACTTGCATTTACGTAAACAAGAACTGTTAAAATTGATTTTTAATAGAAACCACTGTTTTTTTTTTATAGGAGAAATATTTTTTTCTTGAGCATGGCAGGGGCAGGGGGCAGGGGGCAGGGGGCAGGGGGCAGGGAGCATGGCAGGGGGCAGGGGGCAGGGGAAAGCTTTTTCTTTGATTTTGGTGTTACGTCAGTCCTTTAGGTCCAGTACTGTATCACTTTCGAAAATGTAATAGAATTCAGTGAAATGTCTCTAAGTAGAGCGTACCGTAACTGAACAATTAATAAAATTCGAAAATATTAAGTTTCCTTCTTGTTAATGTTCTGCTACTAGAATACTCAACAGGAAATCGCAAAAATTAGTTCCTAGCAGAAATTTCAGTCATCTTGAACCGCAAAAAATTGTTCCCGCAAGCACAAAAAACCGCTATTCGCAAAATAAAAGTCCGGCAAATATTTCATGCTACACGGTAATTCCTCTTCTTACTGTTGATTTAATGCCATATCACTTTCAGCCTGTCTGGACAGAATGGGGCCAGTACAGTTCGCAGCTGTTTACAGAAAAAGCTGTTGATGTTATTCAGAAGCATGATCCCGCCAAACCGCTGTTTTTGTATCTTCCGTACCAAGCAGTTCATAGTGCAAACTACATTCAGCCGCTTCAAGCGCCTCCGGACGAAATCAAGAAGTTCTCCAACATTAAGGATGAAAACAGAAGAATATTTGCTGCAATGGTGTCATCTCTTGATCAGGGCGTGGGAAAGGTAGGCAAATAAAGAGGTCACGAAACAAAGAAGATAACATCTACCGTTTATAGTGCCAAATACCCATTTTTTTTTTTTACTATTTTCGGATGACTTACTATTTTTCCTACTTTTTTAAATGAAAACCTCATATTCTTGTTTTTCACACAAATGTTTGTAGGGCTTTTAAAATATCATGATTCAATAACCTGAAGATATGTTTTGAGGCAACTAAAAGATGTAAAGATGTTTTTTTATGCTTTAAATTGCATGCACGTATCGAATTTCAAAAATGCTCCCAAAGTGAAACCCGCCTTATTGCAAGCACCTTTGGCTCTTTTAAAAACTTGCGAACCCGTAGATAGCCCAGCCTGAACTCTCAAATTAAGTAACAATCCGTGTAAGAAGTAGGCAACCCAAATCCACGGAATGCAGAAAGGTGTGAATTGTGCTATTGTTGAAACCGTCCACCTCATTGGCTAAAACATGAAAATCAACCATAACTTCATCAGGCAGCGCATTTATTTATCTCTAGTTTACTAATTGATTCCCTTTTAGTGAAAACTATTCTGATTTTTAATGCAACAAAAATTCTATGTGGGGAACATGGAAAATTAGAAGTCTTTCTTGGCCATTGTTTTGCCGGAAGTCTCACGATTGGCTGAAATCTTGTAACACAAAAGAAACATCGCTTTAAAATAAAGTTTCAGTAAATTTTATTTCAAAACCATGTTGTCCATAGGTTGACGTATTCTCAGTACGAAAATCTAAACATTCTTATGTGGGGAAAGCGAAAAGCATCAAAACAATAGAGAATTGCCTAGTTCTTACACGGATTGTTACTTAAACAGCTCTATTTAGTACTACACTGTATTGAGCCGTACGGCTCTATCACGGTCACCTTCTGCTTGTGTTAATCGCACATGAAACATTGTCTGGATATGCTTGCGCTTATCATTGCTTGTAATTGTGTGGCACGTGTAAACAGGCTTCATGCTTGTTCGTTTTTACTTGACGCGTATTTCTTGTCCTTTTTTCTACCGCTTGTGTTTGCGTGAGTGAAATCGAAAGCCAGGCTTAACGGGACACTGTCCCGGATGATATATCGTGTTTAGATGAAAATTGTAAGGAACTTACTTCATTGTCTTGAAACTGGAAGAAAAAAAAAATCACCAAAGTATTGAAATCAAAGAAATAGAAAAAACAAGGAACGAAATAACGAATAAAAATTGCAAGTTCCACCAAATAGGAAATGAAATCATATCATGAAATTAAATGAACTTCCGTTCTTGTAATCTTACACTTTATCCCCTAACTACTTGTTGCACAGTCCTCTATAGAATCTTATTATCCAATAGACCATTTTACAGTTGTGTGCTTAGTACCCTGGCCTTTGTGTGAAAGTGAGGCTCGAGTTGACTTTTGATTTGTTTTGATACAAACCTTCCTGCTTTTCATATGTAAATCATGTCAGTTAGCATAAGAACAACATGATTTACATCTGGAAAGAAGAAAGGTCTCTATCAAAACAAAGTCAACTTTAGCCTCATTTCCACACAAAGACCTGGTTACTATATAGAAACTGTAAAGGTAGACTCTACCAGCTATAGCTCAGAAGGAGATTGGACACCTTTTTGAGACTTATATAACGTAATGTCGACACTTAGAATTTCATTTTCAATAAATTTTTAAGTATAAGAAAGAAAATCTAAAATCCTCACTCAGAATTGAACCTGTGACCTCAGCTAAGCTTAGGCTTACAAAGCCTACCGTACCAGGGTACCACCTAGCTTCTCGGGTTGTTTAGGCCTTAATTTAACTATATAAACTGCTAACCGGGCCAACCTCAACTGAAAGCTAACCAGTTACTCCGTTATATATTCTCATTAAGGTGTCCGACCTCCTACTGAGCTATAGCATAGACTCTACCAACTGTAAAATGGTCTATTGAGTCATATATTCAATGGAATTTGACATAAAACACGAAAATTGCACTGTCCCTTTTTACCGTACCCAAATTCGCAATTAGCCAATCAGAAGCCTAGTCTACTGTCCTGATATCTAACGTTATAATTCAACACGTTGATACACTGCCCAAATATTGTCAAAAAGTTATCGATATACGCTACGTCTACATGACGTATATCCAACGATGGAGGTAAATTTCGCATTTTGACAAGAGAATGCAAAAATGACGGACCGGCCTCGATATTTTTTCTTCAAACTGTGCTTTGTTATCAATGTGTTGAATTATAAAACTATTATAGCACGAAAGCGCGCGTGATATACGGCCTCGTCGGCTAAGAATTAGGCGATATCACGCTCGCTTTCGCGCTATAATAGTTTAATATCAAGTCACTGACCTGATATCGCACGATTTTATGGTGCAAAGTTTGAAAATGCAACCATTAACGTCAACTTTACCTCTGGTTCCAAAAGTTCCTCCAACTGAACATTTAAACTGCTGAAGCGAGTATTTGAAGCTTCCATGTGACATTTACACTATTTATGTGTTCGTTCCCTCAAATTTGATAAGACTTGTTAAATGTTTCTTCGGCATACACTGTAATTTTCTCGTTTTCAAACGCTGATAATAGTTTTGCAGAGAAGGGGTTTACACATATTTTGCTTTACGATTTCTCACTTTGCTCGCTGTATAAAGCTTAAAGTAAAATTATTTTTCATTCATCACTTTTTGCGCCGTTGGTTGACTCGTATTATTCTCCTCGCGGGCCACACAATAGGACGCCTGACAGATTTTACCGTAACTGCTAAAAATATCACCGGATTTTGTGCTGAATTTGGGTACGGTAAATACCTAATCGTACCTTTTTGGTACGCTTCGGCGGCATATCAGGCTCGTTTGATCTCGCCATTGGTATTTTGGCTCCACCAAACTCGCCTGATAAATCGCCGGAGCGTACCAAAAAGGTACGATTAGGAGTACTAAACACTTCAATTCTTCTCAGGTTCTTGATGCGCTTAAAGCCAGTGGTCTCTACAACAATTCGGTGATCGTCTTCTCAACGGATAATGGCGGTCCTGCGGCAGGATTTGATATGAACACGGCTTGTAACTACCCTCTGAGGGGCGTCAAGGCCACACTTTGGGAAGGTGAGAACGTTTGTTCCTTAATTAAGCAACCTCTTCAATCGAGGAGGCATTAATATAATGTTACAATATATCCGCCAAGGTCTTTATCTAAAAATTCCCTTTCTCCTCTACAACACTCCTATTAAGTAGTGAGTTTACTCTTAAAGGGACACTGTCCCGGCTGAAATATCGTGTTTTCATGATTGTATTGGCCAGGGGCTTGCTTTATTATCTTGAGATTGGAAGAAATCATCGCCCTTTCTCTCTCTCCCTGTCTCGCTCTCTCGCTCTCTCTCTCTCCCTCCCAAGGACGGCCACAATCGAAAGTCATTAAAAATCCCAACAAATGTTAGGTTATTAAATAGTGAGAAACAAACAGTACAATCAATAGAAGAGCATTGCAGAAGAGCTTTCATTTGAATGGTCACAGTATAGAATTTCATCTACAGACTCAAAAGTTAGAACCACCCTGTACAGCATAATAAACAATACCACAGGAAAGTACTGCTCAGTTGCTTTCATTTGAATGGTCACGCCATAGAATTTCATCTACAGACTCAAAAGTTAGAACCACTCTGTGCAGCATAATAAACAGTACCACAGGAAAGTACTGCTCAGCAGCTTTCATTTGAATGGTCAAACTAAAGCATTTCATCTACAGACTCAAACGTTAGAAGCACCTTGTACAGCATAATAAACAGTACCAAAGAAAAATACTGCTCAGTAGCTTTCATCTGAATGGTCACACTATAGAATTTCATCTACAGACTCTACAGACTTAAGACATCTACAGACTTAAGGTTTGGCTAAAGAAACTCTTCATGGTTCTTGTGAAACGCTGAACTGGCATTTCGTGCCTTAACAGGAGGTGTCCGTGGTGCGGGCTTCATTCACAGTCCACTGCTCTCCGCTAAAGGCCGAGTGAGCATGGAACTAATGCACGTGACCGACTGGCTTCCTACATTGTATACCGTAGCAGGAGGAGACATTCATGACCTGCCCTCTGTTGATGGGTATGACATGTGGAACACGCTTTCACATGCTACCGACTCCCCTCGTCTGGAAATTCTTCACAACATCGACCCTCTTAGTGGAGCAGCCGCTTACAGATTCGGGAACTGGAAACTGCTCGTCAATACATGTAAGAAAAGCTAAAACGATTTTGATTTTATGACGGTGAAAATCCTACTGTATCTCTGTGATGGGCAGAACAGAATGAACTGAAAAATAAAGCGTTGTATAATTACTGCATATATAATCTAATCCCTAATCCCGGGTGTTTCTCAGTAAGCTGGGTCGTGCATGATCCTTTGCGACATTCTGCTTTAAAATAAGGTAGCACAGTGTGAAACCTCGCAGTTTGACGGGAATGCCTGCAGGAAGCGCTTTTCGCCCCTCCCCCCTCCCCTGGTGGCAGTGACCACTTCACCCAACATCGCTGTATATCTTTTGTCTGGGCAGTCGCGGATTCCTTCCATAATTACTAGTTGCTTGAACACAGTTGCACAATGACGAGTGACAAGAAAAATGTGATTATTTATCGGGTGACTCGCGCACTGCAAAAGCACCGATATGAATAGCTAAAACATAGCTTTATCAAGGCCAGGTAACATTATTGCTTGACCCGCTACAAACCTAACATAGGCGACAAAAATAGTTGACACATTGTATACTAAAAACGGTTTTCGTGCCGTATTTCCATTCACGACATTCTGCCGCATTAACCCCCGTCCACCCATCCAATGTTGTAGGATTGAAGCGACAGACCTGACTAAACGATACCGACAGCATTGTCTTGGGGGGGGGGGGGGGAGATAAGGGGTGTGGGGCTGAAATGCGTCTCGTCCGGAAGAAAATGGGGTTCAAAATGACCATGTGTCAACAATATTGTCGCCAATTGTAGATCGGACGTATTATTGTGATTCGTATAAGGCTAAAACTACCTTTATACGGCCGAAATACTGCGTGTCTCTTTTTCTTCCCACAGCTACCAGTTGGAGTGGATGGTACGCTCCTCCCGGACTTGAAAACACAAATCACTCTTCCAGAGACACAGCCTTGAAAAATGCAGTCGTCACTTGTGGTAAGCCACCCAGTTCCCCACCCAAGTGCACAAGAGATGCAGGCCCTTGCTTGTTTAATGTCCAAGACGACCCTTGTGAATACGTGAACCAAGCAAAGAACCAAACTGATGTTGTGAGCAAGATGTTGCAGTGGCTTGAGGAATACAAAAAGACAATGGTGCCCCCTAGAAACAAACCGTTTGATCCGAAAGCCGATCCTAACAACTTTGGTGGGGTCTGGAGCCCTTGGATGGACTAATATTAAGATTTAAAGATCAAGGAATGTCTAACTTTGACCTGTTTTTTTTTTTTTTGTGTGTGTGTGTGTGTGTGTGTGTGTGTGTGTGTGTGTTTTAATGAATGAAATCAAGTAGATTTAAAATTATCCTTCACTTTTGGCTTAGCCGGAAGGTAAAAAAAAATATGTTTACTCATCCACGCAAACGATTACGCGATAGTCGACACAACTAAAAAATGTTTGCGTGTAGTGGTGCAGAAGCAAAACGCGATTGTCTTTTTTTCTACAACTACAATGTCCACATCATTACATTCGACAATTCAAGGTTGGACACAGTGCAATTCCATCATTGTGCGGAATATAGCTGCTAATGTTGCAACAACATTACGTCTCCTTTTGCACCCGCCCTCAGTGGACATGGTAGAGGTACATATATAATGTGCGACTTGTCAATACATTCTGCATTTATTATTGTAAATGTTTTAGTGGAGAGACTTACATGTAATGTAAGGCGTAGTTTTCTGAGCCGATTAGGTTCATGGCTGCTTCCGAGGTAGTCTTCAACCGTTCAATCTCCCTTCTTTTCCGTTTTGATAACTAGACGAGTATTCTAAATGTACCGAAAAATACAAAGTCCGCGAGTAAAATACATCTGGCTTTAAAGTTTTGTTATTGGCAGTTCGTCGTTCGCTTCATTTGTTTTGGAGAAATTGCGAAAAACTGATCACGGTTTGTCATTCTGTGAATAATTCAATTGACATCTTGGTATTCTAAGATCATTTTGTGTCTGAAATAAAATTCTCAGTTTTTATTTTAGCCTAGTCTGAACCAAAAACATAAAAACCACCATGATATAGCCCCTTTAAAGTGTATATGACAGATATTTTTTTATTTGCTTGATGGAATCTACATGGCGTTCTAATAAGAAAGTCGAAAAAAGTTTCTCGATATCGATTTTTATTGTCCGTGGTTTAGCCGTCTAAAAATTTGAAATTTCACTTCCGGTGGGTTACAAAACCGCGCAAGAAGAAAGACTGGAAATAGTCCGCTGTGACGTCAATACAAGAATGCCAGTGTCGCGGTTTCTCAGTTCCTCCGTTTTTTGGTGCGTGTTGCTACAAACATAGACAACACACCTCAATAGAACCATGTTTCTTCCTCAGGGCGCACCAAAAAATGTGAGGAACCGAGAAACCGAGACACTGGCATTCTTGTATTGACGTCACAGCGGACTATTTCCAGTCTTTCTTCTTGCGCGGTTTTGTAACCCACCGGAAGTGAAATTTCACGTTTTTAGACGGCTAAAACACGGTAAAGAAAATCGATATCGAAAAAAAACTCTTTTCGATTTTCTTATCAGAACGCAATGTAGATTCCATCAAGCAAATAAAAAAATATCTGTCATATACACTTTAAATGGAGTCTTAATATGTTCTTCTTAAACAAGGGCAAATATTTGGACTGGGGAGACGGAGCATGGTCGTGACAACAGAAACTTTAAAATTAGTTGTCTGATGATAAGTGAACGGATCATGAAGAGAACAAGCAACGTAGACATTTTTTTTAATTTGACCATGAGGAGATTAGAGCGGCGTAAGTTTTGACATCCCCGCTGCTTAGGGCATTTTTTTTCCTTAACCCCGCCGTGAACACAAGAAGACCAAGCTTACTATATGAGTTTGTATGGAGAATTCCGACCGATAATTATAATCAAACATTAAACGAGTAAATAGGGTAAGTCGCTAAATAAAACTTCATAAAACGTTACCTTGTGTTGTTTACCCTACTGCGTATAAAAGAGAGACAAGGAAGGAGTTTGAATTGCACTTCGACCACGATTGAAAAATGTAGGTATGGTCTCCAGAAAACTGTATCGAAACACCTTAAAGGCGAGTTTATTAATTATAATACAGCTGAGAGGATTTTTACTTTCTTGTCATAAATTTTGACACAAGAACGAAACAATGTAATCTCTCTGTCTTCAAAATACCTTTCTGCATTCATTTAGAAACGAATATTTGAATTGTTGTTCGATGTTTTTGATGGGCTACTACTGCAAAGACCCAAGGTATGCTCAATTGGACAACAGAAAGGTGATACTTCACTTTGTGAGCTCCGCGAGGAAAAATGTAATTGCATGCTTTATTCGCTAGCAAATTCGAGCCATTTTTGCAGCGGGTTCTATGGTCTTTTAAGCGTCCCCAGTCACTGAGCTTGTTTGGAAAGGTACAGTCTCTCCTCTTTTAAGCGGCCTTTTCCAAGTCAGATCAACGTGAAATTTTCACTATTAACTGGTTTTGAATTGAAGTTTGGCTAAATATATTTTCTGGTAAAATTGATATTGCCATGACGACGATAAACAAGAATTTTCGAAATCAGTAAAAGTGAAATTTTGCGCGTTTAGATTTCGCATTGAAAATCCCACATAGACATGATCTTAAAATATGACATGGAATATATATTTTTTGAGAATTAAACTGCAACACGAACGTAACTCACTGTGTTTACCGTATATACACGGTACCTCACCCGTAGAAAGATATTTTCAGAATTAACTCTATGTACATTGAATAGTTGAATGGTAAAATATTTCTTGTTTTCAACGTCGCGTTTGTGAGTTTATTTTTAGATATTTGAATTTACAAAATGGTAATTAGATGACGCCAACCCGGGACTTTTATTTCTACGCCAATTTGCAATGCGCAGTTTACAGAGTTTACAGCTTGAGGATAATAATTTGATAAATACTAAAAAATAAACTGTGGAAAAACGTAAGAATTCACTAGCATCCGTGAGATTTTCAAAACATATCACCATACTGTACAAGCAAAAACGCCATTATGAAACAACGGATCGTGCCATTTTAAAGTTAAAACGTAACTGTGTTTGCAAGGACCACCGTAACAAAATAGAGGCACCGGATCCTGTAGTAAAGGATCTAATCAGCGTAAAAATGAAACAGTGACAAAAGCAAGCCTTGCTTTTGTCCGCCATCCGCCATCCGCCATCCGCCATCCGCCGCCATCCGGTCCACGTTTTACAGACACCCAGAACAAAGTCCATTCTACACAAATATCCGTGCATGCCGAAAGATAATTACATATTAACGTTGGTGCCAAGTTGTCTGGAAGCATATGAAGACTTTCTTTTGTTCTCCCGAACACTATGACCCGCAACGGAGATTCTTAGAAAATCAATGAACCCGGGGAACCAACCAACGATATTGACTACAGTTTAATTGTATACTGACGGCGGTTCAAGGGTATCCAATTTATTTTTGGCACTACTCAAAACTTACCGGATAAATAACAAAAAGAGGTATTCAATATGATGGACCAATAAAAACAGAGGTTCAGAAAAGGGTAGTGACACCCCCGAATCGGCTGTGTCCTGGTGTACCGGTACACGAGGGATTTTTCATTGTATTCTCTTTGTTTGTGATGTATTGTTTTCGTGTAGTTTATTGTTTAGTCTTTGTTTCATTCTTTTTGTTACCGCTATACGAGGACAGAACCCCCGAATCGATTACCACGTTCGTGTTCGAGTGGTATACAGCTTGGGTGCGGCTTACTAACAGCTCCGACTGAAGTCTTAAAGACAGCAACAACACCTGTTATTCAAAGGTAAGTTGTGCTACTCAAAAGGTATGCGAAATTGAGGAGCTAAAGTGAGGAGTATTTAGATATCAACTGAAGGGGATCAAAAAACCCTGCTAATCGGCGATTCTAACACGCTTTCGCTATACCGTCCACCCGTGACGTGCCTGTAGCAGCCTTAAAAGTTGTATGTAGTTGCATTCAGTGTATAATTAACAAATGCCTTTCCACAATCTGAGAGAAAGGCTCGATTTATACTGAAGACGGATGATCCGTCTGGACGAACTATCTGCTTAGTTCGTCTGCCAAGACGAACTTAGCAGATAGTTCGTCTTATAATTAACGGATAATCCGTCTCTTCACAGACGGATTATCAGACGAACTAACGAATGTTTGCCTAAGTTCGTCCAGACGGATCATCCGTCTCCAGTATCTGAAATCGGGCCAAAGACTACATAGTCTCCCACGCAGTCGTTATTTGTCTCGCATTGCATGACGAGACAAATAACGGCTGCGTGGGAGACTAAAGACTACACGTTCGCCATCAACTTGCGCCATTTCAAGAAATATATCGAACAAAAGCAAACACGAAGGAAAGAAACAACAGGATTTCTTGCAAATTATAGAGTTCTACATGGATAATCTAACCGGCCTCAAGAGTCCTCGTGGGCCCGAAGAGGATAAGTAATTAAGTAAGTAAGTACATGGATAATCTGCATAACCATGAAGGCGCGTGAGTTTTATTATAAATACTTTTACAGTCTATTTTTTTGTGATTTTATTCTGTCATTTTCGCTTTAAATTATGCCTTTCTAAAGATCTACAACAAAGCCTGCTATGAACAATTATTCCATACAGCTAATCAGTACTGTCTAAAAATGTTGTAGTTTGGATCATAGTTAATAGGTCAAACTGGTTAATGAAGCTCAACAAGTTTCAAAAAGAGTGTACAAAGCTGCTTTGTATTATGTTGAATGAACCGTGACCCTGCACATTGTTTTGTTTAACGTGTGAGCCCAATCAGTTGCTCATATGCATTTCAATACCTTTTGTGTTTTGTGCAGGGTCAAGGCAAACGAACAAAATAAATGGAGAAAAAAAAAACATTAAACAAAGGAATGACTGAGTTTCATAACCAATTTATTCTATTAACTATGTTGGCATAAAGTGAAAGATCGAAGCTGGGAAAATAGATTCTTTGAAGCATTTCAGATAGCAAAAAGCGCAGGTTACTGTGTTCATCGGCTCGTACAGCGCCATCCGATTAAAGAGTCTTCGATCTCATATGCCGAATCCACGATGTTTGCGCGTTAGAAAACAGGAATAAAGAGAAATTGTGCAGAATGCACTTTTTTAATTAATCGAAGAACGTCGGTACTTATTGATGTCGCATAGCTATTTAAATCAGGAATGCACTGTAACCGGCTCAGTCAACGTTTTCAAAAACATGACTCCAGGATCTAGCGAGGCCATGAACAAAACCATATCTGGATTTATATTTTAAACACAAAAGAGAAAGAAACAGTTTCAACAGTATTTGCTGATTCTCAGATAACAAAAACAAAAAATTGTTACCGCAGTGGTAATTTCAATTCACACAGTTTTGGGGAAATCACTTTTTTCTCGTTTTCGTTCTCGGTTTTGGCTTGCCGGTAGTTGTGATAAGCAATCAAAACTGTATCATTTAGTGAAATACCCGCCACCTCGAATTTCGTCCATAATATTAAAGTCACCTCGAATTTCGTCCATAATATTAAAGTCTTGTTTACACGCAACGCAAGCTTACTGAAGCCTCAGTGAAGCGCAAGAGCAAGCAAAAGCACAAGAAACTGGCTACGAACTGGCGCGACGCAAGCGTACGCGCAAGTGTTAACGCTGTGGTTTTTTCAACAACTCACTTTTCAGTACCTCTGAGTCGGTGCTTGGATGAAAGTATGGTATAGAAATAGTCGATATGTCATTGTTCAGAATAAAGGATTTATTTAAGTATTCAGTTCAGTTAACAAACTTTATTTGCATGGATGGATTCAGTTAGTGTGACGCTGTGATTGAAATTTTAATATTTGGTCTTGTGCTGTGTACACGACCTTTTTTTAGTATGTTGGAAAAGCTACGAAATACTTCAGAACAAAATCCATTTTACGCAACTTCCTGTATGATGAAAGATAATCAAATACTATATTTAACTTGGTGCCCCGTTGTCTGGAAGCATACAAGATTTAAATTTATTTCATTCTCCTGAACACTTTAATAAATCAATAAATCTTTCTTTAATTTTTGCATGCCTTTTGCTTTAGCAAATCTCTTTTGATTAAAAGATATAGAGGTTATATTCAGAGAAAAGTGTTGTAAACGGTTCTGTATGTTTACTCGTCATTTGTTTATTTAATATTCCGCCTGTTGGCACGAAAGATAAACGTGTCATATTTAATTTGCAGTCGTTTTGGCGCGCATTCAAGCTCTAAGATATATTTTAATAAATACATCCTATTCGGTATTTTGGCTAATAATATTTTATGAGTTGCGTAGTACTAGTTTGCTGGGTTAGCATTCGATACTATCCAGCTAAACCACCTCGGACACTTATTGAGACTTATATAAGGGACCCAACGTTAATTACGCCCTGGGGGGGGGGGGGGGGGGGGGTTCTAAAAAATCGGGTGTATGAAAATTGTACCCCCACAATAAACTTTCAAACAAAAGTTATACCCCCCACTGCAATTACAATTTGATTTCCAATGACGATTTCTTTGGCTTTGCCGTCGTGGTTGCTAAAGCTCCCTGATCGCACCAGTGGCTATTTTCTCATCAAAATGAGTATTCATTTCAATTACATTTTATATAATATATTATATATTTTTAACCTTTTTTTTTAGATTGCCATTACTTCAATAACGATTATATACATGTAGTTGCTACCTTTTGTATGTCTTAAAATTTAACCCCCCCCCCCCCCCCCCCCCCCCCTCACGTCTCGTGCAAGGCAAACGATGGGTCCCTAATGTGATTTTTTTTATTATTATTATTATTATTATTATTATTATTATTATTATTATTATTTAAAAACACGGTAAATACATCAGGCATTAACAATTTAATATAAACTACAAAACATGACACGTTGATGTTGACACTTAGAATTTTATTTTCAGTAAATGTGTTAGTCTCCCACGCAGCCATATTTGTCTCGTCACGCAACGCACCTCCCCACTAGTGAGTGGGGAGGAACGTTGCGTGACGAGACAAATAACGGCTGCGTGGGAGACTATAAATGTGTAGGTGTAAAAAGAAAATCTAAAATATCCACTCAGGATTGAACCTGTGACCTCAGCCAGGTTTAGGCTTGCAAAGCCTACCGTACCAGAGTACCACCTACAATCGCGGCCAAAACCTGTTGAGACCAATTGCTTTTTCGTCATACTTTTCACTCATTTTAAGACCTATAAATTGCCCGCATGAAAATCATGCACTCGCACTATCCATCACCCCCTCCCCTCATCCAATGTTGGCTCTTTGTTTCTAGAAATGTTTGTAGACAAAAACCCATGTCACTGCAAACAACATTGCTTGGAGGGGGGAGGGGAGGGAGGGGTGTGAAATATATATGTTCCCTTGGTCAACGCAGTGTGAAATTGGAGTATGTCTCAACAGTTGTGGCCGAGATTGTAGCTTCATTGAAAGGTAACCAGTTAATCCGTTATATAAGTCTCAATAGGGTGTCCGAGGTGGTTTTGGTGGATGGAATCTAATGCTAACCAGTTTTTGCGTTGGGGAGAAAATGCGGACAATAAATAAAATAAAATGTCCGCGTGTATTTCCTGCAACAGAACCGACTTCCCGTTGTACCAGCACTTATCTCTTCAGCTGAAGCATTGCAACTTTTTCAGTTTTTTTTTTGCGCGGATTTTATAGCGGAGCACATGCCAGGCCGAAGGATCCGGGATCTTGAAAGCAAGGCTTTGTTTTTCGCGCGGCCACACAGCCGTGAGCTCGGTAAACACTTTAGGAGAATTAAAGTCGTTATTTTCCTGCATTTTTTCGCGGTTTGCTACTCAAGACAGGGATACTAATTAAGGTATACTCAGAAGCCGCTTTAGTGGAAAAAGACGAGCTTTCAGGGATAAAATCTTGCTTCGAGGAACTTCATGTATTACGTTTTTATCAATGGGGGATCAGAGATGTTTGTTTTCTACGGATTTCAGAACCAGAAGCGGAGATTTGAATTTCCAAGCAAGCGAGGGACTAAAAGGTAAAACAGATTACAGTTTTCGATGAGAATGTATGTTGATATCAATCTGTGAGTGACTTTTTATTAGTGTTATTGTTAGTTTTGGAGAATTGATTCTAAAACGTGCTTAAATTCAGTTGTATCGATCTCTTGAATTTCATCGAAGAACGCTTGAACTCGATGAGCTATAATTAAATGGTACGCGTTTTGCTTTTAAACGTAAACTAATGGAGATTTGAATAAATTTTTTCGAAAGAAGATTGGTTGTCCATTTTTATGTGTTTGTTCATTCATTAGATAGTTTGAAAAGCGATTTTATGTAAAATAAACAAAACAAGACTTTGATTTTATAGTACAGTTCTATCTTCACTCGCATCGCCTTATGCAAATATGTTTGTGTATTTTTGCAATTTTTGATTTTCAAATCAGTTTCTCGGGCAATTTTTAATAAACATAAACTGTATTTTATTTGGAAACTAGTGGTACTAGTTATTCTAGACAGAGAAAAGTTGTTTTTGTGAACTTTTGTACGGTCTATAAAAATGTACTGTGCAGACGGTCGCGTAATACTGTTTTTGAGAATTGCTAAAATTGAAAATAGCCCGTTCGTCAATCTTAATTCTTGTGCTTCCAACCTTTCACCTTTCAAAGTGCGACGCTGTTAGGCTTGGGCTATGTATATATATTAGTGTAATACACTGGTATATTTTCCGCGTTCTCTTGTCCTTGTGCGGTGAAGTGTTGCAAAGGAGGATTCTATAAGCTGCCCCTCAGGAAAGCAATACAAAAAACAATCGAGGGGAGATGATTGATATGAAAAAAATAATTTTGCGATCAGCTGGCTGTAACTTTATAAGAATAACGTTTTAAAGTTATTCTTAATTAAGGCTGGTTCTTATAATACAACGCGAGCTTTCATTGGTTGATTCATGGTCATGGTCGAATCTTGATTCTCGGCAAACAAAATTCACTGTTTCCCTCGGAACAAGTCATTAAGTGTTTATTAGATTATGTAATTTTTAGTAGTGGTTTCGACACAGTTTCCGTAGCGATTTTATTATCAGCACAACATCGCCAGCTGATCTGGGCACATTTGAAGACATCTTGTACATCTTTTTAGGGTTCATTGGCTAAAGACTATGGCTTCACATCTCCGTGCACCGTTGAGAGCTGGAGTCACTTCACTTCTTCGTGCACCGTTTAGAGTTGAAGCTATTTCTCACTGTCGCGATTTCTTGAAAATAACATGGAAGGACGGCGCTAAGAGCGAGTTTCCCAACATCTGGTTGCGTTCGTCGATACGTGATGAACAGTTCTTTGATGCTGGCTCTTGTCTTTATCGTCTGGAGAAATATCTTGCCTTTCTTTCCAAAGATTCTTCACTTCTGTCCGCAGAATACCACGAAGGAAACGATTTCTTGGAAGTTCAATGGCCCGAACACAGCAGCACCTTTGATTTGTCTTGGCTGAGAGCCCAAGACACCACTCACCACGACCCCACCCCGCACGTGGTTCCTTGGACAGCGAATAACAACTTGGATAATTTCTTTGACTATTCACGCATAGTTGATGATATGGAGTCCTGGATGATGTGCCTTAGGAAGTACGGTGTGGCGTACATGACGGGTATTCCACCCAATGAGGAGGGACTGAAAGGGGTACTGCACACTATTGGTAAGGATATATATAGTCACCCCCTTCTAAACAGTCACCCTTGTAAGAAGAACACCTCGCTGAGACAACCTAAAGTTGGTCTCTTTGATGTAACTGAACTCTCTATCTAAGACGTACACCTCTCCAACGTGGATAGCTGGTCCCCGACCCGTCAGTGTCCGTCTTAGAGAGAATGATGGAAATATGTATTAGCAAACTGACTTAGTAAGTATAGTTTAAAAAACGAGCAGTAGTGTATTATCAGGTTTAAAAACTCGAGGCGAAGCCGAGAGTTTTTACACCTGATAATACACGTGCTGCGAGTTTTTTGAACGGCTTCAAAAACATTCTTTCAAAAGCGTATCCCTTCGGAATTAAAACAATTGCGCTTTTGTGCAAGGAGGAAATTAGCATACGAGAAAAACAAGTAGACTAGACTGATTAGCATACAACACATGTGCACGTCTTCGACGAAGTGACCATTGCTTATTCCCGGCTCCTGTCGCGGAAAGTTTTGGGATTTTATAGTTCTGAGGGAAAACATCTACTGAAAAACGCTATACTAAAGTTGTCAGGTACGGTAGATAAAACGGCTGACAATTTTTTTTTCAGAGGTAGAGAACGAGTAGAAATAAGCAGCTTGCATCTGCGAACCAGTCGCTTACCTGGCAATTTACACGAGGGCGCTGGTGTCATTCAAATAACGGCTCACTTGTTAAACTGTTGGTTGTTTATTTGGTTGAAAAGATTCCAAATAGAATGGCGAAAGACCAGATTTCGTAAAACAGTACTGCATAAAAATATTAAAGTCACCATTTGTTGCACTAAGAATCCTGAACAATTACTACCCATATCAGTAATCTTTATATAAAGATTACGTGTGATCTTAATATATATATCACGGTCATTTTAAAATCATTATCATTAAAAATTCAGCGATAATTGCATTGTTTGCCCATTCAGCCCCGAACTCCCCTGTGACTGAAATCAAAGCCGCTACCAGGCTTTTCATAATGACCGTAGATTACCAGGTATAAAGGCTCATACACGTGATCGATTTGCGTCGTGTGATTGGCTGATATGCTCATGAATTATTAATGAGTTTTTGAAGGTGAAATAGAAACATAAAAGAAAAAATTGAAAACACTTAAAACCTAAAATGTCCAGAATTGATAAAACGTGGAAAAACAATTCAAAGGAAACAATATAAGATATAATGAGTTTTTATTCAGATTTAAACACCCAAATTTCATGTCTAGAAGGGGAATATAATACTCAAACAGAGAATGGTTTTAACCCTATCTGTTTTAACAGAGGAGTCTTAATCGCGTTGACATCAGAGATTATAAGCGGAATCTTACAACCGCCCTGAACCAAAATTAAACCACAAAAAATCCCATGCTGAATTTTCCAACCTTAAAAATACCCAGAAGGGATTAAATGATATAATAAGGAAAAAACCCTTTGTGTTTGTTCATTCATCATACAATCTGAATCAAGCTTTCCCAGATCTGGTAGTCATTCTTACAATACTAGAGACACGGCCCACACCCATATTTTATGAAAAGAAAACAACTTCAGTTTAAACAAGAACTGAACATTATGAACAAAAGTACTAGATTACATATATTTACAACTCCTTAAATAAACAGCGACTTTTTATGAACCATAATACATCCTAATATGAGTTACTCCCGTGGAGAAATGGGCTTCTTGGCTTTGTTCACCGCATATATGAACACTGCGTCTGCCCGTATTACTTTATAGTTTAACAGTAACTGTAAAAACTGATTGCTAACTACTGAAAATACTGATTGCTTCCGCTAGTATAACAGTAACGCAAGATGGACTGAAAGAAGGCTTCTGCGCGTTGCCTAAACTACTCTTACAACAGCGGACATCTTGATTCATTGAATACCCCCCAAGAAAATACTTGCTAAAATTTTCTTAATCCAAAAAATCCTGGAATCGAAAATTTCAAACCCAAAAAAATTCCATTGCACATCCCCGTCACTATGTGATTAGATAATTTATATTGCTTATTATGTTTATAGATTCATGCTATGCTTTTATAGTAGTTTGTATTATATTTTACTATGCATTGTATATGTCTAATTATACCATTGTATTTATTATTGCCTCTGAAAATCCCCTTTGGGGACGTGGTAATAAAGTAGGTATGTATGTAAATCCGGAGTACCTCCAACATCCCCCCCCCCCCCAACTGGGTTTCGGATCGGGAATAAACCTTCCCTCACTCGATTCCTAGCGGCAACTGGGTATTTTCCCAATGTTTCGAGCTTGGTAGCTTGTGGGAATAAGGTGGTTGACTGACTTTCATTTTATCGACCAGGAAAGGTTAAGAGTTTTACCTTTTTGTTGTTTAAACAGGGAAGATTCGACAACGTTACCACCCAACCGACATAATAGACCTGATTGCAGACCATAAAGTGTCTGAAGAGAATGATCGGGATGCTTATGGTTTTGGGACACATGCCCCGCATACAGATCATGGCTACTACTTGAACCCGGGAAAGATTGCCTGCCTGCTGGGAAGCCGCTACAATGCTCCAGTTCAAGATACCGTCAACTTCTTCATTGACAACGTGAAGGTGATCGACGATATTCGCGAAGAAGACCCCGAGGCGTTCGAGTTGCTCAGCACTGTTCCGATCCGCACCGCTCGGCGCCGACTTACCGTGCAGGAGGCGTGCAAGCCGTCCGAGGTGGCAATGTACCAAGTCGACACCCATGTGCAACGCCCTCTGATTTATTTTGACGACAACGACGGTCATTACAAGCTCCGTTTTACTATGAAACAAGCAGGCTTTGAGCTGAGTCCTGTGAGTGGTGACAACAACACGTCTAAGATGCTGAAGTTTTACAAAGCTTACGAGCTTCTCAGATCCAAGCTTTGTGATCCCAAATACCAACAGAGGATTGTGATCAAGGAAGGGATGGCGGCCCTGTACGATAACTCACGTGTGTGTCATGGGCGAGGTCCGATCCATCATACTACCCAGAGAACCATTCTTATTGCTGATGTTGTGGATGAAGTCTGGTATTCCAGGTACCGCCTGATGTTGGGCAAGAAATCTGGCATTGAAGACAGGTGGCTGTTTGGATGCTCGCTGAAGGCTTTGGAACTTCTCTCTGACAGATACGAGAAGTAGAAACACATTGTCAACTTATGAAGGACATCGTAAGCATGTGCAAAACAATGTAACTCTATTGTAGCAAAGTAGAATCTTGGTCAGGTTTTTGTTGTATTTCCTGACAGAAGCAGGACGTAACAAACACTAAACACAGTGTCAAACTATGGAGGACAGTGTTAGCATACAGCTATTTCAAATAACGTTGTCGGATAATAGCTCAAAGCTACAAGCCAAGATAGTTGGGAGCGGCGCAAAAGAAACGTTTTTCCCGCTCGCCGCATCGCTCATTCGCACCGTTTCTTTTCGTTTCGCCGCTCACAACTATCTACATGCCTGGAACAGGTGCTCGGTTTACTCGTTCGGTCTTGACTTGTAGGCTTTGAGCTTTGAGCTTTCACCCAACAACGTTAATTGAAATAGCTGTATGCAAAACAATGTAACTCTATTGTGGCAAACTAGAATCTTGGTCAGGTTTTTGTTGTATTTCCTGACAGATGCAGGAAGTAGCAAACACTAAACACAACTTTTGTGAAGGATAATTACCAATCGTTATGTCCCTGGTGGATATGTTTAATTTGTCTCTCTATAGGTTTAAAACTCCTTACGGCTATATTTATAATGTCGTTTTGTTTGGGGAATAAAGAAATAATCAAAATTGAAAATTGAGCATGTGCAACAACAGTGTATCTCATTTGTAGTAAATACACTTGCTAAGCGTTTTGTTGTTGACGTTGTTGTTGTTGTTGTTTTTGTTGTTGCCGTCATGGTTAACTCGAGTAGTTATTGACACAAGCAATAGTGCCCGGCTAAATAAAGCGCGAGCCCAATGTGCGAGCATGCGCACTTCAAGGCGGTGGAGGCCTGGTATGTCAGGGTTTGGTCCGATCTCGTTCCCAGATCCCGCTTCCTCCTACTTTAGCGGTCGAGAAACCACCGCTAAGGGTAAGGCAAGCCTGCAAATATCTCACAGCGAATGTTCTTTTACAGGGACTTCATTCTAGTCCCCAAAGTCTGCGCCTGCCGGCTTCTCGGTCACGAAAATGCAGAAAGGTAACTACAAATAGTTCAGTCTCCCGCTTGCCCAGTTTGAGAAATACACAGGTTCCAGAGCAACACTCTCGGACTATTTTTTAACGACGTTCACTACATACAGTGATGAATAAGAATCAGGTTTACGGCTGAATTACTATGTATCTTAAAGAAGCGGGATCATGAAAAAAAGCTGTATGGCATTAGTGAAATCTCCATGGAAACTGTGTCAAAACCACCTATAAAAAATGAACAAACTAAAGACCTACAATAAAATGAAACATATACACTTCATATTGTAATTTTCATTTACTTGATAAAGTTCGGCATGATATATGATTTTCACCTCAACGTTTCCAGTACAAAGTCAAGAACAAAGCACATTTATTTATTCAAAGCTCAGAACCTTAGACCCCTGACACCGTCTACATGCATAGCAAAAAGATATAAATACTCGCTGTATAAACTTCTTGACATTGGAAGACTAGCTTACTCTGTGGAGGAAATTTGTTTAAAGAAGACGCAAACTACACATATGGTGTCTGAAAAGCGTCATAAATTCAATATTAAAATTCGTGAGTTATCAAAATAAAAGAGCAATACCAAGTCCCGCCGCCGACCGCAGTGTCTCTGCGTTGGAAAATCGTTGGTGATCGTTGTTTCTTTTTGTTTTTAAGAAACGACTGTACACATGCAAGAAAATAGTCTTGACGATTGCTTTCCAAGTTTTGAGAACATCATTCAGATTTCATTGTTGGGAAGTTGATTCCGCCTCCATTGCGTCGTTAATGGGGGCCACTCCAAGCGAACGTCGCGATTTCGCAGTTGTTGTCGTTTCCCTGGCGCTGTCAGCCGTCGGCCACGCTTCGCTGAGGGAGTATGTCCTGTCGGCGAACTTGTGTAGGTTTGTCGCATCCCCGATCTCTGCGATTCACCAGTTTCCCCCGAACATAATTTAGAAATGTTGGCATGAGTCAGTTTGCCAATGATCTGGCACAGGTAAGGCAGCTAACATCAGATTTATCAGTTCACTTTTATCCAGTTCGTGGCCTAACGAGCGAGCAATGGAGACACACGCGGAACTTTGGTTCCTGAACACTTCACATTTTTTATTTTGGCAAAACCTATAACACGTTGAAGGCTGATGGACTGGCAATTCGTTTGCAGAAGAACGTACACAACGATCAGACATCGAAACGCGGACCGAGATCCCGGGGGGGAGGGGGGGGGGGGAGGGAGGACTCACATATACAAATTACGGGGTGCTCGTCGGAAATTTTCGAAAAACACCCTAAAAGGTACCAGAATCTCGTTTGATGGGCGTGGCTCAAAATAATTTTTACCCCTAAGAGGTACCAATTCTAAAACAACACATGTCATATTATGTAATTTTTTTTCGGCTCATACCCTAAGTTAATCTCCAAATTTTGACCCCTAAAAGGTACGACGAGCACCCTCGTCATTTTTATATGAGAGTCCCCCCCCCCCCCCCCCCCGGGACCGAGATATGAGATATGAGAGAATTTGCCAACGTGGATCTTGAAAGTGTCATATTTCCCGGGAATTCTAATCCGGTTGTAATTGATTGAGTTGGCGGTATAAAAGTGGGCGGAAAGACCTTTTGTTGAGTTTGTTTACAGGCGTTCCCTCGTCTCCCCGCATTTTTTCGATCGCTTTTCTTCGCGCCTTCGATTCGCGCATTTCTGGACATATTTGTATCGAAGCACTGAGTTCACAAATTCGTTCCCAGGGCCTTCTCTACTTTCAAAGAAAAATTAACAGATCTGATCCTTGCAGTTCGCATGACTCATGTCATTTAGTATCTAGCATATGGTCTAGTCACGAGCCTCTCGTAGCTCAGTGGTTAGAGCATTCGAACGGTTTACGGAATTCTTCGTCCCATGCTCGTGACACGATGAGCATTACTTCTTTCTCATTGCGTTGTTATTCCACCCAATGAGGAGGGACTGAAAGGGGTACTGCACACTATAGGTAAGAATATACAGTCACCCCCTTCCAAACAGTCACCCTTGTAAGAAGAACACCTCGCTGAGACAACCTAAAGTTGGTCTCTTTAATGTAACTGACACGATGAGCATTACTTCTTTCTCATTGCGTTGTTATTCCATTTCAGTACACGCGATGGCAAGCCGGACTATGAATCCTTTTTACTTGTTCAACTTCTTTACACGAGTAAAGCGTTCACCAAACATTAGCAGATTTGGATTGTGTAACATATTCCAAGGTTTTACAACTGTGAGAAGAGATGACCAGCAGCCGGAATATATCAGCGCTTCTCAAGTTCAACAAGTACTGCAGTATGAAGAACTAATACCGGAGATAGAAAAGTCGTTTGTGAATTTCTCAGACCGTGAAAGCGGTGGCATTATTCAACCTGTTCGTTTGAAGATTCCTATAAAAGAGCACTCGGGGTAAGTTCTTTAAAGATTTTGCTCTAGAAATGCTGTGTTCAATTTTAATTTAATAACATAGAGGAAGCTATGGAAGGATACCCAGTTGCAAATCTTGCGTAGTTGTTGCATTTACAGACTACTGGGGGACAAGAAGGGACAAATAGGTATAGATGAAAGAGAATAGGAGGTGATCCCAAATGGTGAGAACTACCAATTTACGTAACGACAGTATCACAAATCAGGAGCTCTTACAAAAATCCCCGTTACCTTTCCCACCTCCTGATCTGGAAAATTTATTAAGCGTTGGCCTGGACCCGTGTTTTAGCATCCTTGTCGATATGGCAGTGCAAGTATTTTAAGTGCACCTAACCCCTAATTTTTTTATTCGCCTAAATGAATGTGCTTGTTTTCTGGAGTGTATCTGTGAAAAAAAAAATTGTATTTGGTGAAATCCTCGATTTTCTGTGACCTATTGAAATTTCAAAAATCGTGCCAAAACGGAGCTGTGTTTGGTTCAGTACCGAGTTAGACGGGGCATGGGTGGCGTACTTTCGGGAACCATTTCCTTCATTTTTGCGCGAATCGAGTGTAAATACTGTGCTTTAGTCGTGCAAAACTCGTGCAAAAAAGAAATTATGCCTGCCCGGTGCCTCGCCGCTGAAAGTACTCGACGATGCTTTCTTTGGGGGAATTTCGGTTCGCGAATCTACGTCATATCACGTAACAGCCCAGGCACTCGCCCCAGATCCCATGTTGCTCGGTTCTGAACCAAATTATCCTCCAATTCAACAGGTCATGACAGAAAAACGAGGATTTCACCAAATCCAAAATTTTTTCACACATACACTCCAGAAAACAAGCACATTCATTTAGCTGAATAAAAAAATTAGGGGTTAGGTGCACTTTAAAAAATGCGTCCTTGCAGAATAAGTGAATACTATAGGGCATTTTCTCCCTTGTCTGACTGTCTGCTTTTTTATGGTTTTTGAATTTTCGTATGAGTTAAAAGAAAATTTAATCCCGGATGTGTCGCGGCATTGTGGGCGATGTTTCGTTACCAGATGTTCTGGGTTCAAAATCAAAATGGCCTTACATATTATGTTAAAACAGCCAGCCGTTAAAATAACGATAATTATTTGTAAAGGCATTTTGGAAACATTTTGCTTTATTACTGTTTGCCTATCATGCCCTAAAAAATGATATTTGATTTATTCGAAAACCGTCTAATAATTTTCTTGAAACTTCGTCTGCAGCCAGTGTTACATGCTGAGTACTACAAAATTGTAAAGTGTTGGACTAAATTTTGAGAAAAATAACATTGTTTTAAAAAAGGCAATAAGCTGGCGTTGCTATAGAAACCGCGGTCGCTTGGAAACCAGCGACATATGAAACTTTGATCACATTTCAAAAACTTGGTGAAGTATGAAAGCAAAGCAATCAAATGAAATCAAAGCATCTCTTCCCTGCGAAATTATTTTTACGGCAAAAAAAAAACCCTCAGTACGTCGAGCCTCCCACCGAAATAACAAAATTTCGCTGTGATTTTGTCTGTGTAGGTAATGTTTCTTTGCTTTGCTTACGTTTTTTTCTTCGCATTCTTTAGACGAGCTCCTGACCATAATCATAAAACACGACACATACATCAGCTGGGACAGTGTCCCTTTAAGGTTATTACATTTATGGCTTATGGTTGTTGCCGAATTACCCGTTTCTTTTCGTCTTATTTCTCCAATTCAGCTTGCTGTATATTATGCCTTGCTATTCTGCTAAGGACAATGCTTTGGTTACAAAGGTGACGGCTCCGTACTATAGCAAGGATAACGTAAAACACAGAGTACCATCACATTTACTCCACTTCAATGCCGAGACAGGAGATCTTGTGGCAGTAAGTATGTTTTTTGGCTGTTTCCAAGGCCTATTTCCAAGACTGTCACTTAAGTCCAGAAATGCACGTAACTCGGACCTTGGGCACTTCATATTACACACAATTATTTGTAATTTCCATATGACTTCATGTTTGACAGAATTGCTTGTGTTTAGGTGAGAATTAGGTCTAGGGGACACTTCATGATGTCTATCATAAAGAGCATGAATCTCATTAGCGTGCATTTCTGGACATACCTGTCAAGACTGTTTTTAAAAAAAGTCTTCTTTAAACATTGCTTCAGTCCTTCTTGTGATGCGCTGTTCCCTCTGTAAAGCGTACCTGTGGTCCATCTGGGTAGTTCTATTGGACTTCATTACCAAGATAAATGCATTCTCTCAAGTCGTTTTCTTTGTTGACACTCCAAAGTCGAGCTTTCTAGTGGTAACACAAAGTTACATTAAAATTCAATGAACATTTTTTACATTCTAAGACTAAAATAGTATGAATTACGTTTTGTTTGTTTACTATAAGCGAATTGGGTCTTGTCTCATCTTACCTCAGATCATGGACGGAACGGTCATTTCTGAAATGAGAACTGCAGCTGCCTCGGCTGTCGCCACAAAGGTAGGTTTCTGTTCGAATAGCTTGAAATCTTCAATATCCTCCTTCGATTCCATCCCCTCCTCCCCCCCCCCCCAACATATATAATGTACCCACCCGCCCACCCCCCCCCCCCCCCAAAAAAAAATAAATAAATAAATAAAATAAATAAATAAATAAATAAATAAATAGAATAAAACAGCTGGGTTAGTTTGAATACTAATTAGCTAAAATCTTGCTTTTTCTCTCGGTGGAGATAAACTTCAGTTTTTAGTTTCATTCAATTGTAGGATTTGCCATCTTAGGTAATATTATACTCAAGCAGACTCAAATGTGTTTAGTCTTAATTTTGCTTCAAGCCTAGAGGCATTTTTTAATCTTCCTGCTCGAAACTTCAGCGGCAGTACTTTCCATTAGACAACCGTTTTATCCCTCCCTTATTCATGCGACTTTGAAACCTTTGGACAAAATTAGTAAACGGAATTTTCTAGCAATGGATTATGTTTTCTATCATACTTCCTAAAGCTTCAAGGAGAAAAGAACGATACACATTTTGTGTTCTTACTTGCATACATGTATTTAAAACAGTTTAGACCTTCCTTCAGGAATAAGTTAACTAAATTAGATTTGGTGCTTTACAGCATCTTGCATCAGAAAATACCGAGGTGCTGTGCATTCTGGGATCTGGGGCCCAGGCTAGAAGTCATGCCCAGGCTCTCAAGTTTGTTAGGCCCTTTTCGGAGGTAAGACTGATAAAAATACAAGAAAGAAGAATGTGCGGAATGCATATGAATGTAGAAAGTTATGTAAAATGCAGTATTTGGTTAAATCTGTCTGTTGAATTGTATCGCGTCCTTTGCTTCACTGTTTGTCTCGATTTCACACTTGTACTCTGTACTGCTGAGATCTCAATACAATTGATTGGAAGTTGTCCCGAATTGTCAAACTTAACACGATAAGGCTTTGTTTTTGTATGATACTGTTTCATTTTTACAGCTGATTAGATCATTTACTACAGGATCTGGTGCTTCTGTTTTGTTACGGTGGTCCTTGTAAACACAGTTACGCTTTTTTTTGGTATTACGGTTATGTTTTGTTTGGTTATTGTTTAGTGACTCCTAAAATTTAGACTTATATATCAAATGAAGTAGCTGCGACCATTTGTGGCTAAGATCGGACTAGTAAAATTGTCCAGAGCACTGAAATTTGTCATTTGTTTCAAATGTAAAAAAAGGTCAGAGTATGGAGCAGAACACCAGCAAACGCCGAAAAGTTTGCGGAGGAAATTGGCGCAACAGCATGCGAGACGGCTGAACAAGCGGTCAGCGGCGCTGATGTGATTGTGACTGTGACGTCATCATCAACACCTGTCCTGCTCGGAAAGTGGATTAAACCAGGGATCCATATCAATGGTAAATAAAATAAGTCTCTATTAAGTCCCCGGGGGTTTATTTATTTTCAGGCTTTTCAGAGGGAGGGAGGGAGGGAGGGAGGGAGGGAGGGGGCTTAATATAGGGGTGGGGGGGGACTTATTTAACACTCTCTTACGGTCTCTCAACTTGATAGGAATGTATTGAAACTGTTCCATATGAAATAATAAGTTAGAAATTATAATTCGATTCTAACCCCACCTAAGTGGATGTTTGTCTTCCATGGTTTGGGGAGGGGGGGGGGAGGGGCTTTAGAGAGAGGATGGTTAATAGAGACGGGGGGGGGGGGGGAGGGGGGACGTAATAGAGCGTTTACGGTAAATAACATGTTAAAGCCAAAACACTTCATGAAAAACCTAACAGTGTCTGAGATAACAAGAAGACAAGTAATAGGCCAGTTGTTCATTTTTCGTTGTTTGTCAGGCTTCTATTCGTTTATCCTCTATTTCGTTGATGGTTTGTTCTATTTAATGTTAGTTATCATAAACACACCTAATGTTTATAAAATGATGAATTGAAGTAACATAAGACTTATAACTGTCTTAAGTGGAATTTTAAGTCAATTTCTTTTCCGTTTTGGCATTTTTAAGGTTTTTGTATGTTTGTGAGAACTTAAATTTAATGTCAACTGAAAATTTCTAAACATGTACGTTCGTAACTAATACAACCAGTAAAATATAAGATATAATCATTTCAATTTATAATTAAGGAAAACAGTATATCGTAAATGCTCTATTAAGCCCCCCCCCCCCCCCTCCTCCCTCTGAAATAGCTCCCTCCCTTTTTGAAGCAATACATTTATTAAGCCCCCTCCCCCCACCACCTTCACAGTCAAATCAATAAACAACAGCCCCCAAACAAGCTACCCCCCCTCTCCAATAAGCCTTCCCCCCAATCAAACGCGCTTGAAATAAACAAGCCCCCTGGGGGGCTCTTTGGTTGATTTATGATGCCTTACTTGATTTTCAGATTCAATCGGAAATTCCTAATTTTTGTTTTTAAACAAACTACTTTGTTAAAGATTCAGTAATTTAGAACACAGTCCACCTCCCAAAAAGAGGTTGGTATATCTGTGGTTGTTTGCGATCAGGTGCGGGTGCTGCTCGACCGACTTGGCGAGAGTTAGACGATGAGGTCATGCACAAGAGTGTCGTAATTGCCGACTCTATAGAGGCTGCCATGGTAGAATCTGGTGCAATTATTCTGTCTAAGGTGAGTTTAAAGGGCGAGGTGTCACGGAAAAACGAACAAACGAAAAACGCCTCGGACGTTTGACCGCGGTTGAGAACAAACCATAATTGTTTGGCCTTTTTTAAGAATTGGCTGATTTATTTCTTTTGGTGTTTAGTATTAAATGTAAATAACTGAAAGTAGTAATGAGCATGGTTTTAACCAAAAAGTGGTCAAAATTTCCAAAATACTACCCCTTTTACAGTTGCTTTGCCGGTATCTGAACTTCCTTTCTAAGACTTCCAGAGTTCCAGGTTAGAAAGATTTGAAAGGGTTTCTCGCCTTGTGAGTACTCAATTGACTACATTTTGACTTTTTTAACACCTTTACTACCAAGAACGGTCAGGATTAAAATTTAAGAAAAATGCACAATTCCATTTCGTAAAATTCTGAAACACAATTAAACCACGATGAAAAGTTTATACATTTGAATAGTTCATTGACGGATTTTGTAAGATTTAGAAAAGCTTTCCTTATCACAACAGACGTAGACAATTCAATGAACCAATCATAAATTGAAACAAATACATGTATACGTAGCCAGCGTTAAGCGCGGGAAAACGAGTACGAGCAATGCGAGTTACAAGTTCGGGTTTGCTCCTGATTGGCCGAGCAGAAAATGACGCAAGATTTTTTTAGCCAATCACAAAGCGCAGTAATGCGAATTAAACCGAAGCAATCTCGATCTTACTTTCGACACTCAATTGAAAATCGTTACTCTATTAAGTCGATGTATGTGGTTTTTCTTTGTCCCAAATTTTTTATTTCTGCTCAAGTAATTATCAGAGTTGCAAACCCGGTATGGTTACAATATAAGCGGCATTTTACGGTATGTTCAAAATCTATTCTTAACACTGTATATTTTTTTATATTGTACAACAAGGCAAAAGTTACAGGAGAGCTCGGTGAAGTGATATCAGGAAAGATAAAAGTTGACAAGAAGAAAACAACACTGTTCAAGTCTTTAGGTAAAGAGAGAAGAGACTTTGCACTACAGCTACGTTTCCTCGTGTCTGTGATTAGCAAAATGCATTTGTTTGATAATTTCACTCAAAGGAACTAAGGCTTTCCAAAATTAGTAATAGTAATTGGACTGAGTGGAGTACAATTCAGGGAGTAATCGGGCAAGTTATTACGCGCGAGGACGATTTGAAATGACGAGAACGATTAACCCTGAATTGTACGACACGAAGTTCAATTACTCATTAATGAGACCCTGATGTGTGATACTAAATTTAGCATTGATAAAAAGCAAGAGGGGTCCCACCCTAAATACATAGTCATGTAAAAGAAACGACAAGGATACCAGTTTTTGTGGCAACACTAGGGTGGCAGGAAAGGCAGAGCCTATGTCCCTAGAGTAGCGGTGTCACTAGGGGAGCCCTCCCCACTAGAGTAGCGGTGTCTCTAGAGGGGACCCCCCCGAAGTAGCGGTGTCTAGGGGGGGCCTTATGTTAGAGTGTAACATAGGGGGACCAGAAGAGGGGTGCCCTTCTGGGAGGAGAATAGGTCAGATGGTACGGTGGTACCATCTTGGAGTGGGAGATCCGGACCTATTTCCGAGGATGGCTATAGCACTTACTGTGGGGTAAAGTGCAGCCAAGGGTGCACTTCCCTGCCACCAATGATTTATTAGCTAAGGGCAAACTATTTTAAATTACATGCTAAGGCATTATAAATAGTGCTCACATGCATTCACACCAGAATTGCATTTACAGTAAATACGGACCGAAGAGATGACAAAGCTACCAATGTTGGGTGGGAGGGAGGGAAAAATATATGGACACGATACCAGCTAGAAGAGTGAAACTCAAATGCGGGATGGTTCGTGTACAGTAGCTTAACTAGTGTCCGAACGGCATGCTATAATCACATGACCACGTGAGAGGAAAATCACTGGGAGCTTTGTCGGCCAATGTAAGGCTGTGAAAGTAATATTACTTCACGCTAGAAATTACCTACAGGACTGTTGCACTATAGACCATAGGCCTAGACTATTGTACCAGTGACCGAAAACAGCATGGCAGAATCACATGACAGCACGAGTGGGAAATCACTGGAACTTTGACCTACAATTTAACCTAGTAAAAGTACAATTACTTCAGGCAGGCAATGACCTATGGGCTGTTGCAACAGATACTTCAGAGCTCATTGACCTCAGTTTAATAGCTAAAACTTCTAATCAATTGCATCAATAAGAAAATTCGAGATTAAAAGTCTAAGTGGACTTTTTTTGTATTCAAAACG
>JAJGOT010000035.1:1665000-1972500 GCA_022457155.1 Cladopsammia gracilis
CACTTAAAAAGGGGACAAGAAGATAGCTTTGTTACATTTACATCCAATTTACTGTACAAGATACATCCATGTAATATAAATACAAGTTAAAGCGCGCCTTTTAACATGTTAAAAAATAAATAAAAAATAATTTCAGCAAAATGCTCCTCGTCTCCGCTTCTCCTACCCACTACCCGCTACCCTTACCCCCTACCCCTTACCCGCTACCCCCTACCCCCTACCCGCTACCCCCCTGCATGATGTTTATCATGTTTAATAGATAGACTTGTGCCTTAGCAGTTACTTTTATTTCGACATACAAACTGATCACAAATCATTCTAAGCTGTTGGTCCACATGTAGGGACTCCCATGTAACACCCCAAAAGGTACTAGAATCTGGTTTAATAGGTGTGGCGCAGTGTACCGATTCCAAAACGATATATTCTGACAAAAACAAAACGCAAACAGCGGTTACAAACATTTGTCTAAAATGCATTTCTTTCACAGTTACTTGACGTTTCGTATATACCTATATGACATACTTTATCAGAAGTGATCGTTATTTAAAGCGAACTAAATTTAAATGTATAAAGCAGAATTCGTTCTATTTCTTTTAAGCGATGACTCTACAAATTCGTGTACAAATTCTTGTCGCCTGACACGGTTTTGTGTTAGTTGATCTTTTGCAAATACAGCTATTTCCGGGTAGAGTTTCCGGTGGGTTCTGGTAGGTTCTGGGAGTAGGTTGCGAGGTTCCGGGACGTCCCGGGTAGGTTCCCGGTTTTATAGACACACAAAGGGAAGGAAAAGAGATGAAAAACAAAGAGGAATTTTTTGTCGAATTATTTTTTTCTTTTTCATTCGGCGAATGTCATAACCGGTTAAGGACTGGGAAGGAGCTGTCGCCACGGGAAAGTCATGGGATCATAGGTGATCGGATCTGTCTGACAGTGAGCGGCATGCTTTTGTAGTCTGGAGAATCGCACTTATGATTGCAATTGTATTTCACGGTGGATCATGAATAGATCAACAAAATTGATATACCCCGCGTTGAGCAATCTGAAAGGTAGAGTGTCATTTTTTTTCGATTTCTTCCTCATGTCTTGTGTGTCATGTGTGCATCTCATGTTTTTATTCATGATCACAGATCATCACGGTGAAATTCGAAGTGACATACGGTTCATTATGGACATTATATTCTTTCTACCCAATTTCCGGAACAATTCGATTTGCAAACCATCATAATTTATTACTAGACTTTTTACAAGACGGTAAATAGCCTGTAGCTTGCACAACACGCGCTAATGTGGTGCGCGAACGCGAAGAGTGACTAGTCCGCACCGAGCGCGAAGCGTGAGTTACGCGAGGGTGGGAAGAAGACTCAGGTTCCGGTAGCCTGTTCCAGGCTCCGAGATAGTGGGGAACGCGCGAATTAAAAAAGAGAAAAAATCACGGGAGAACTGGGAGAGGGAGGTCGGCGGAGCCTGTAAACATTTCTTTACCGACGCTCTTCCGCCCTCTTTTGGCAAGTTTTGCGACAATCTAATTTTCTGTCGTCAAAATGTCAAAATGTGAATTAACAGAAATAGTTCTCGAATTTCTCGCGCGAGTATTTCGCGCAAAAGCACGTGTAAGAACGTGAGGGAATCCGCATGTATTGCAAGACGCGTACGCCGACGAAAATATACTGTACTCGAATCTCGAAGTCCACCCTTCAAAGTGCTGCAGATGTTGTAGGAAAAACGTAGCATGTAGAGGAACCAAGGTGCCAAGAGTTTCTTTGTTCAGTGTAGTGAGAAATAAGGAATTGCTGGCGTTTTCTCGAACCGAGATGCTGGAGATTCAAATATTTCAAACCGGATGCAACAATTGACGCCATAGTCTGACAATGGAGGAACATGTACTGCCTAGCTCCGAGAAACACGTCAACTTAAACGCAGAATAAACTCTGAGGAACTAAAAACAAGTGCAAGATGCCACTATTCCAACATAGACCGTGACTATCGCATAAGACTTCAAGGATCTAAGACTCTTTTTATAGCCGTGACGAAGAAACACTATCTCACAAGTTATGCTAACCGCAGACTTGCGCTCACATTAAATCACGGACTGAGAAAATGAACTGTAAAATGAGCATATTATTCTAAAGCTGGGCTAAAATGCTTTTAGCGACGAGCAGGATTTGTGTTAGGCCTGTCACCTTTTATAAAAACCGAGCTTTTTCAGTTGTTCGACTTGATCTCGCATCACTGAAACCAATGGAGAAACGACTATTATCGTCGATTTCTCTGCCAGAGCTGCTTTCGCCAGGCATAGAAAGAGCTGAAATATCAAGCTTTTCCCGAAACCGGTCGGCAGAATCGCGAAGACATCTTTACCACGCGCCAAGTTTACAAGACATTCTTGTTTCCCTTTCCTGGGAATCGCGCAGGCATTCGTCCAAAATATTACATAACTTTTATTCCTCTCCATCACGCGCGAGGATCACGTACGCCATCGTTACGATTGACAAGTATAATGTGCATAGCGAGGTGTTGACATTACCTGTCAAAACGGACCAATCAGAGGGTATACCAGGAGCTGGTATACCGGAAAGAGCTTTTTAAAGAAATGTTTACAGGCTCCGCCGACCACCCTCTCCCCAGTTCCCCCGCGATTTTTTTCCATTTTTTTTTTTACTTCGCCCGTTCCCCACTATCTCGGAGCCTGGAACAGGCTAAGGTTCCGGGCGCTCGTTGCCTGTTCTGTGCCCTCCTGCACTACAAAAGCGCATAATGTAAATTGTGCACACTATTTATTTAATTCTCAGGATCTGAACTCTTTTATAGGTGTAAAGGATTTTGATGTTAGTAATCAGGGGTGCATCCAGACTTGCTCATAACAGGGTGGGGAGAGTTTTGATTTTCTTTGCAAAAACAAGGGGGTTGGGGCCCTCAGATCCCATCCTCTAGATCAATCACTGGATTATGAGTTTCCTTCAGTAACAGGTTGAGGCTTGCTTACCATTGGACGAAGGTGGGTAGGTAGCCGGGGTCAATGGACTGAGGGGGAGGAAGGTGGTTTTGGTAGGGGGGAAAGAGGGTGGTGGGGTGGGGGTGAAAAAGACTGGGGACTGAACGGTAGGAAGTGAAATGGATTAAAATGAAACAGAGAAGACTTGAAAAAATAATTATATGCTTATTAATAAGTGACGACTGTTGGTGTGGGAGGGAGGGTTTGGGGAGGGTTGAGGACGGTGGTTATCAAGGAGAAAAGGGGGCAGGCAAGTCCACAGGAGACAGTAAAACAGAGAGAGAGCAAGATGATTCATTTCCAAGGTGGTGAGAAGCAGGTGTGAAGAAGGTATTTTTATACAATAGTTGCAACATGAGAGAAATAAACAAGAAAAGGGTTGAGAATTGGAAGAAAAGGGTATGGGAAGCTAGAAGTTCAAATAACCCCTTGTCTTGTCCCCCCCCCCCCCCCCTCACCACACTTACAGACAGAATGTTGGGGGGAAGGGAGAGTAGCAAAATTATCTCAAGTTGGTTATTATGCTGCAGAATATATCTGATTCATTCAGCCCACTAGATTTAATCACAGTGACCAATCACTTCTTTGTTCTTTACTATTTGTTTTTTCAGCTCATCTGAAGGACTGATCTCGCACTCCTTTCAGACCAAAAAGAACAAATTTGTCAAATTGTTCCATTGCGATTTTCTTAGCAGTTCACATGCAGTTACCCAGGATGCAGTTTACACTAATATTCCATTTAGCCACCTTTCTTTCTGTTCTGCAACTTTCATGGAGTTATCCTCCCACACAGAGTTCTAAGCCTCATATCATATTCATTGTAGCCGATGATTTGGTAAGTATGTATAATACTACTACATTATAGTTAAAGGTTAAAGGCTGAAAGTTATATTTTGATTTATCCAACTAGAGAGGTTTCAAGCACCCCATCCCTGCCCCCCCCCCCTCCCCCTCCCCCCTCCGCCCCCCAGGCTTTTAGCCAGAAAATGAAAAGTGGGCATCCTGAAAATATTTCCCATTATAAATTTTTGAAAGGAGTAGGTGCAATTTTCATGAATTTCTTCAAAAAGTGGGAATCCACAGCACACCTGGACACCTTGTTGGCTAAAGGCTTGCCTCCCCCCACCCCCACCCCCACCCAACATACAAACACACCCTTTAGCACCCCTGCCAAACATTCTATGTGGAACTTCTTATTTTATGAAATAGAATGAAATAATTTTATATTAAATTACCGCCGTTGAACTTGAATTCTTTTTTAGGGTTGGGATGATGTAAGTTTCCATGGATCCAATCAGATTCCCACACCTAACATTGACAAACTGGCCAATGATGGGGTCATCCTCAATAACTACTATGTATCACCTATATGTACACCTACTCGGAGTGCAGTCATGACAGGTCGACACCCAATACACACAGGTCAGTAGGTATATACAATTTATTTTTAGCTGCCCTTAATATTAAATGAAATCATAGTAATGCTGATCTTATACATCCCCAGTCCTCCAGGTCAAATACCAGCCTCCACTTATCAAACCTGCAGATAATTTTCTTTGAACATCTCTTAAGCAAGTCATTTGTCAGTCCAGCGACAATATTGATGGTCTGACAACTAGCTAGAATACATGAAAAAAAAAAACTGGAGACACTGGCTAGACAGTATTTTGATTATGCTATTGCATTATCACCTTAAACTAGGTATGCAGAATGGTGTTATTTTGGCAGCACAACCTTACGGATTGGGGTTAAATGAGACCCTTATGCCTCAGTACTTAAAAGAACTTGGATATGCAACACATGGAGTTGGCAAGGTTTGGCACCTTTACCCTATAACCCTTTAAGTCCCTGTAATAGTGATCAACATAAAATTTTTCTCCCAGTAATATTACTGCATGATCAAGCGTACACGTCATGACAATTAAGGAAATGATATTTAGGAGGAAGAGACTTATATAGCGCACATAACATCACATGCCTCATGGCGCTTTACAAACGCTATGAGAATGATATTGGACGTCAGCTTATTAAGGCGCCTCACGCAGCCGCCATCGGTTCATTGTTGATCTCATGTCTCCCACACCACCCATTTAAACAACTGTTCCCAACTAGCACCATACAAAATAAATGAAAACCAGTGGGAGGAATTTGTTTGTTGATACTGGGGCTGAAAGGGTTTAAATTCAGAACGGCAATTTCTTACAAGAAGAAAAAGAAAAAGTGTAGAATAGCACAACAAAGAAAAATAATGCTCGGAAGCTTTTAACATTTGTGAACGGCCAATTTACGATTCATCCATAGACTCAAAAGGTCCAATCACCTTGCAAGTTTTCCGCATTTGAACTTTGACACTTGGGGTTTTCATCCATAGACTCAACTTAAATACCTGCCAACTTTTTCCGAGTGATAGGCGTGAGAATGTTTTCGTGGGAATGCCAGGATTTCCGAAGGCGACCCGACCAAATCTGAAGACAACCCGATCTATTCCGAAGATGTCCGAAGTTGTCCGAAGTTGTCCAAAAATGTTCCGAAGAATTCGGAAGTTTCCATGGACCTCAGACCTCCGTTTAATAACGCCCAGCTGTAATCTTAATGTTCAGAACGATAAAAACAAAAAAGTGCCAAATTCTCATGAACTTAACTATATTTTTAATGGGATCATGCAATCATCTAAGGCTAATAGATCAAATTTGTAAGTCAGGCGTGAGAAATTGCTCCATAGGCGTGAGCTGGCGTGAGATCGGAGTTCTGGACTCGCAGGCGTGAGTCACTTAGAACCAGCATAATAAACAGTACCATAAGAAAGTATGCTCAATAGACTCAATAGCTCATTGTAACAGTCACTTTTATGGGATGTTACTTGACAGCAGCCTGAAAAGTTTAATAGAACCTGTATCTTGTAAAACAGTAATACAGGAAAGTGTACTGCTTAGTTATGCAAACATATTAGGATCTCAGCCACTGACTCGAAAGTTCGAGACTTTGCTAGACGGAAAGATAAGCATTTTCTTTGTGAGTTCGATCGCGAGCCTTTCAAAACGCGGGACCGAAATGGAGGCCGAAACTCTGAAACGGCTTTGCGAAAAAATCGAGACTCTTAGACTCAGAGAACCGCTGAGATAACAAAACGAGACTGCGAGACCAATGAAATTCAACTATAATTTTGCGAAACCCATAAGTCTTTAGAAATTGACTCTGACTCAAAGTTTGACATGCATCACTGTGATAATGCTATTAAGATTGTATTATACCAGAAGCTCATAACAGAGATAAGCTTCTGATTATACTGTATGTTTTGTCATTATTTCTGTTGTTTTTAGTGGCATCTAGGCTTCTTCAAGTACGCCTACACCCCTACCAAGCGTGGGTTTGACTCATTCTTTGGTTATTGGACTGGCAAAGAAGACTATTGGGACCATTCGTCGGACGCTCCTCGCCAGGGCTGGGGTCTTGACTTCCATAACAATACCGAGGTTATAATAAGTAGTATTTATAATTTTCTACTTCACGCGCGGTCCAAGTGAATTAAGTCTTGTTAATGAGGAGCAAAGACAAGGAAACAACATGATGAGAGATTTGACAGCACAACTTTGTCGCATGCAGAATATAATGGACACAATAAATCTACCACACGACCGCGGTGTGTAACTTGCTTACGATTGTCGCGTACGATAGCAAAAAATTGAAAGGACAATGTCCCGCCGAAATATTAAAATTTCGCTTACCTAATTTCCAGGATATAGGGGAGCCTCCTCCCCCCCCCCCCCCCCCCCCCTCACCCCCCTTCCCTCTTATCTTACCAAACAATGTAAGCAACCTTGTTCCCAGGGTCTCTCATCTTCTGGCGGGAAGATGAGAGATCCTGGGAACGAGGTTGACAATGAAAGCACCTTTTTGGTCGATAGTTTAATAGAATTAGGATATTCTACAACGCGTTTTTTTTTTTGTTTCCACAGGGAAAAGCGGCGGCCAAATTAATTAAAAGCAAACTGCTTATCCTTTCTGGCCTTAAAATGCCTACTTCAAAAAATCTATGTCTTTCGGCCCAATTTTATTTCTCGCTCTCTATTTGTTTTTCCAGAATGACTTTAACAAATGGGGTATGTACAGCACTGATCTATTCGCCGACCTAGCTGTGAATATCATCCAATCCCATGAACCTTCCAAGCCATTGTATTTGTACCTACCTCATCAGGCTGTACACAGTGCTAATGCAATCCAGCCTCTACAAGCCCCAGAGAATCTTATCAAGAAGTTTAATAACATCGAGGATGAACGTAGAAGGATCTATGCTGCAATGGTCACGGCATTAGATGGTGCTGTGGGAAAGGTAACATGGAAAAAAAGTCACTATTAGTACTAGAGAAAGAAAGATAAAGTTTATTAAAATGACTTTAAGATCACTAACAACATACTAACAGCTCCCGGGCCGACTAGTGCACTGCACTGAACTATTCGAAACAGTTTACAGCTGCGGTTACACGTTTCAACTGTTACCCAGTTTGTATAAAATTCGAAACAACAATAGCCGCAACACGCCGCGGCTATGGCGTGCCGAGTCTATTGTTATTGCAACCGGGGCTTTTAAGTCTCTCGAAAGCGCAAAACTTACAGGTCGAATCGGCGAAAATCAGGCGATTTTACGAAAGCTTCAGTTTTTACATTCATCATGCATATTAATAACAAACCACAGTTTCGACAAAAATAATCATCGAGACATGTAAACTTTTGTTCAGTAAAAAACTTTTAAGTTCAAGTTGAGCGTACTACTGACAATATTTTACCGCGCGTCATTTCATTACAACAAGCAGCGAGCGAATGGAAATTTGCCACGCTAAAAGCTCAAGCTTACACAATTTGAGAGATTGAAACGCAGAGTACACGAAATAAAACAGTCAAATGGCAGAGAATGTTTCAAAAATAAGTTTAATTCAGAATCAAAACAAACTGAAACACACGGCTACCTCAGTGAACAGAACTTCAGCGAAGACAGTATTAAAAGCTTCAAGTCTTACAAAGTTTTACAGTACAAATGCACAAATTTAAACGTTTCAAAAATCCTGTTACCTGTAGATGATGTGGCTTTTTAGTCCCTTCCATCGGCACCAAATTTTCAAAACCATCCTGAAGCTATAAACATCAAAGAACGAGCTGAATCGATCGCCGCTGTTAGTTTTGACAGTTTTATGGCTTGCTCGTTTGAGATCCTACAACCGTAATGAAGAGATCTTAACGCTTTATCCGCCTTAAAACAAAAGCCAGAAACATTTCTGAGGAAGCATTAAATATTTATCATATTCCGTAGCTGATTACTACAACAGCTATAAAGCCTTTTCCGAAAATTGTGTACCTTCATTCACTCCATGTCGACCGGAACCTTCGCCAAGCAACCCCGCGACAAAATTTCGCGCCTTTTTTGTTGAGACATGTGATCGATATTTTTCTCTTTACTTCTCCTTTTGTTTCATTTTCTTTTGTCTATTCAAAGCGAAGCACTTGCCAGGCCGAAGGCCTGGCTGCGCAGCTCCATACTCATAGAACCATGCCCGTCATTTTTCATGGTCATGGCTAGCGGAATGTTTCGCGGGCGCGCGTGTGCCCGCTCTCCGCCGTCGCTCCGTCGCTCAGGACTAGCTCGCGGGCGCGTATGACGTCGCAAAACATGCGCGTACGACGTCATGTTGAAACCAAAGCGAGGCTTTGTTTTTCGCGCGGTTACACGGCCGAATGTCACGTCAGCTAGAAAAACACCTTGATGTTTTGCTGTGAATTTACTAAGCGGAGAAAACCGTTTAAATTAAGGCGTTATTTCCCTGAATATTTCGCGGTTTGCTACTCAAGACAAGGATACTAATTAAGGGATACTCAGAAGCCGCTTTAGTGGAAAAAGACGAGCTTTCAGGGATAAAAATATCTTGCTTCGAGGAACTTCGTGTATTACGTTTATTATCAATGCGGGAGATGTTTGTTTTCTACGGATTTCAGAACCAGAAGCGGAGATTTGAATTTCCAAGCAAGCGAGGGACTTAAAGGTAAAACAGATTACAGTTTTCGATGAGAATTTATGTTGGTATCAATCTGTGAGTGACTTTTTATTGGTGTTATTGTTAGTTTTGGAGAATTGATTTTAAAACGTGCTTAAATTCAATTGTATCGATCTCTTGAATTTCATCGAAGAAAGCTTGAACTCGATGAGCTATATTTTAAATAGTGCGCGTTTTGCTTTTAAACGTAAACTAATGGAGATTTGAATAAATTTTTTTGAAAGAAGATTGTGTTGTCCATTTTTATGTGTTTGTTCATTCATTAGATAGTTTGAAAAGCGATTTTATGTAAACAAAACAAGACTTTGATTTTATAGTACAGTTCTATCTTCACTCGCATCGCCTTATGCAAATATGTTTGTGTATTTTTGCAATTTTTGATTTTCAAATCAGTTTCTCGGGCAATTTTTGACAAACAAAAACTGTATTTTATTCGGAAACTAGTGGTACTAGTTATTCTAGACAGAGAAAAGTTGTTTTTGTGAACTTTTGTACGGTCTATAAAAATGTACTGTGCAGACGGTCGCGTAATACTGTTTTTGAGAATTGCTAAAATTGAAAATAGCCCGTTCGTCAATCTTAATTCTTGTGCTTCCAACCTTTCACCTCAGTTAAGTTTCACCGTAGTTAAGTCTCACCTTATTTAAGCTTGTTCAAAGTGCGACGCTGTTGGTCTTGGGCTATCTATATATATTATTTAGTATAAATCCACTAGCGTTTTATCTTATTGGCTACGCTACCCACTATGACTATCTATTCTGTTTTAGTATAAATCTACTAACGTTCTATCACGAATGCTGTTCTCTTATTGGCTACGCTACTCACTATCTATCCTGTTGTAGAAAGTGAGTGTGTGTCGTTGTAATTTATATCATTATTCAATAAAAACGCGAGCCTGTCTTGTTGTTAAGTTTTGAACATTTAGTAGATTTATTCTTAAACAACTAGATTATTCGCTCTTGATTTCTATCGCGTGATAGTTGATTCGGACTTCGCCCTTATCAACTATCATGCGATAGAAATCTCGAGCTCATAATGTAATTGTTAAATTGTAGCTTACTCTGTTTTCCCCTGATACGAAATTACAGGCAGCGGCCATGTTCACTTATCTTCAAAATGCAAAATTGTCTCCAATAATAAAAATAATAATAATTAAAAGTATCTTTGCCTATGGATGTCCATGGAAGAATTCAATTTCACTTCATTAACGTTAAAACTGCTAGTCAACTGATTATTGAGGGCCCAATCAATTTTAAAGGATTTACTCGAATTTACACAGAGACGTCGAGGGCAGTATCAGTTCTTTTAGGCCCCGTCCACTTCAATGCGTTATCAAAAATGTTCACCTGGTTTTCGACTGGCGGAAAACGCTTTACGGAGCATTTGCGTTCATACTATTGGTTTCTACCGTAAATCCGCGATTATCCGCCCTTTCCTGTTTTAAGGAAGTAATTCACACAATTTCAAGATTAATAATATTGCATTCAAAGCGTTGGTATTAAACATGTTTAAAAAAGAAATAAATGAATCATAGAAAATTGTTCAATAACACTAGTTGGTAAACATATTCCGTAAGATCATTCTTGAGCATTAAGGAGTTGCTATTTGCAAACTTTCAACAACATCAACATTGCTTCCACCACTTTAGAAAAAAACAGAAGCTATTTACTCAGTATTTAGCTGTAGTGTAGCAGCTCTCCGAAACCTCTATTTTCATTGGCCTTGTAAAACACAGCTGCTATTGTTTTTAGGTCTAGAGCCCATTGTTGGGTTGTTTGTTCTATTGTTCTCCGAACCAATGGTGTGAGTAGATGTGCCAAGAGACTATGATCTGATCATAGTTTCTTGTGTTGGCTTGCTAGTTTACGCTTGCTAGTTTAAACGGGAATTGGGAACACCACTGGGACGACGGCAAACCATACAGGTCATGTGTACAGATACTGCTGCTTGCGGGCTAAGGCTAAGAAGCAATATGGAAATATCAGGAGTCGTTCTGGGGTCGGAAATAAACTGAAAAGAAGGAGGTTGCTCTGGTCACAAGCACCACGATAGTTGCAGTTGTTTCACTTTCTTACGATAAACAACAACCACATTTTAAATAACAGGTATATTTTTGTTCTGAATAGGTCAAGGATGCCCTTGTAGCTAAAGGCATGTACAACAATTCTGTGATTGTCTTCACGACGGACAATGGGGGCCCTGCCGCAGGCTTTGATATGAACATGGCTTCCAATTATCCGTTACGTGGTGTCAAGGCTACTTTGTGGGAAGGTACGAACAACACGAAATTCTGTGATACTGCGTCTTTTTTCCTTATTGGTTCCCTTATTAACCTGTATTTAATTCCCTCCCCTTGCGCAAAAACAGGTGGTGTACGCGGAGCTGCCTTCATTCACAGTCCCTTATTGGCGTCTACAGGCCGAGTAAGCCTGGACCTAATGCACGTGACCGACTGGCTTCCCACGATGTTCGAGCTAGCTGGTGGTAACTCCAGCACGCTGCATGTAGATGGGTATAACATGTGGGACACCCTGTCTAAAGGGAAGAAATCGCCCCGGCAGGAATTGCTACATAATATTCATCCCAGTGGAGGGGAGGCTGCCATGCGGTACGGGCAATGGAAAATAATCGTAAATGCGGGTAAGAACTATACACCCTAGGTATCTTTCTACAGTGGAACCTCGATTTAACGAACCTCTATGTAACGAAGTCCTCGGTATAATTAACTATTATAGCGCGAAAGCGCGCGTGATATCGGGCCGAGTCGGCTAAAATTAGGCGATATCACGCAAGCTTGATCGCTATAATAGTTTTATAATTCAACACATTGATAACAAAGCACAGTCTGAAGAAAAAATATCGCCGACAAGCCTTTTATTTAAAAAAAAGCTTACAGATGTTTTACCGCGCGAAACTTGCAACATCACACAGTTCATGAATGAAAGTGGCGCCTTTGTCAATATTGTGCAAGCTTGAACACTATAACTGTTTTATAATTCATCACATTGATAACAAATCACAGTTTCGAGAAAAAAATCATTGAGATATATATATATATATATATATATATATATATATATATATATATATATATATATATATATATATATATATATACAACCTTTCATTAAGTAAAAAGGCTAACTACAATATTTTACCTCGCACCATTTCTTAAACAACAAGCAGTGAATGCCGAAACTTTTTGCCAAGCTAAAATTTAATAATTTAGCGTACACAATCAGTTGACAGTTTCTACGAAGAGCTTTCGTCTGCTCAAAGAACGGGACGGAGTAGTGACTACAAGAATTAAAACACAGTAAAATGGCATAGAATGTCTTGGTTACAAGTGTTTCGTATCTTAAAAAGTTCAATTCAGAATCAAAACAAATTGAACAAACACACGGCTACGAACCTAAACATAGCGGCGAAAAGTCGGAAAGAACTACAGCGTGGACAGTAAGGTTACAAAAATTCACAGCTAAAGGATACAAGAAACGGTTAAAACATCGTACCTGTAGTTGATTTGGCTTTTTAGTCCCTTCCATAAGCACCAAATTTTCAAACATCGAAGTACGAGCTGAGTCGATCAATGTTGTTTACAAACTTGGAGTGCTCGTTTTTTAGCTCCCACATCCGTAATGACGAGATCAGAAACTTTTCTGAGGAAACATCAAGTCTATATCATATTCCAGAGGTGATTACCAAAGGAATTTCACGAAAATTGTGCTCCTTCATTCACTTCTTGTCGAGCGGTTAAACTTTGAACCAGTTTTAATTCAGCTACGCCAAGAAACACTGCGACCGCGACAACGCGAAAATTTCGCGCCTTTTTTGTCCAATCATGTGAACAGTATTTTTCTCTTTTCTTTTCTTCTCCTTTTTTCTTTCTTTTCCCTTTTTTAACTAATAGTTCACGCACTTTTTCGGCCAAAAACACGAAATTGCAGGCAGCAGTCATTTTCACTTTCCTTCAAAATGCGAAATTTACCGCCATCGCTGGTTATATGTCATGTAGACATAACGTCTATCGATAACTTTTTTACCATATTTGGGCAGTGTATCAATGTGTTGAATTATAACGAACAATATTCTTCAGCCCGGCAAAGTTACGAATAAAATGTATGAAACAGAACCTCGGTATAACGAACCTCGATATAACGAAATCCTCGTTATAACGAACACAATCCAGCAGCCCAAATGTAAAATCTACCCCGATATAACGAGTAAATGTCAACGCGCGACAAAAGATGAATGCGGAACATACCTACAGTGCAGTGTGCTATAGGGCAAAGGTATAACCTGTGCAGTTTTCCAGTGTCGTAGTTATATTTACAGTCTACTGCAGCTTCATACAGGCATTAATGTGCAAATGTTATTTGTTGAGATCCGGAAATACGTAACACCGTTACAAAACAATAATTAACTATATACCTCGAAATAACGAACATTTTGGTTGTTTTTCCGCAAATTCGTTATAACGAGGTTTTCGATATAACGAACGCTTGATATAACGCCGGAACCAATTTCTCCAGTCCCTTGGCACTTAAAATGGAGGTTTCACTGTATCGGGAAAATGTTGGATGCAGGGGCTGGGAGAGGGAAAGAAGTCATTATTGTGTCAATATCGTTCTCTTGAGAATATAATAATGGAGAAAACGAATCAACCATTACGCCGGAAAATTAGTGACTCGCCTACTGGAAACAAGACCAAGCTAGAACAGCGAGAAAGTCCGTCAGGCTCTTAAACTGCGTCAGAAATAGTGTTTTTTTTTATGAAATCGCTACTCATGCTAATGAGGGGATGGGTGCTGTATGGAGATCTCCTTTATGTTTTTGTTAGTAGAACAAGCCTCGACAAGGTTTGGTAATCGAAGTCGCTGAGCATCTTAATTACCAAATTAGCTAATTCATTTGATCCCGCGATGAACATTTTTCAGGCTAATTTTCAAGCCATTTAAAAGGACGTTTTACGGTGTTACAATATATCGAAATATTTCACTTCTAATAGATAGCCTTTGATGTGCTCTACAAGATAAGGTAAATATTATGGGCTATGGCGCTGCTGGTGGTCTGTAACATCATCCAAAGATGACCGGCATCTTGGGCGGATTTTACAAAAAAAAATCGACTTTATCGGGAAAATGCGAAAATTGCAAACAATTTTTGCTAGAGCTTAAAATATGATACAGTTAAACATTTTCCTACTTTTGGTGAAAAACACGCATTTTCATTCAAAACTGGCTTGACCTCGTGCTACGTTTGACCTTATATCTCGTTACCATAGCAACTGATCGTCGCCAAACTTTACAAAAATGTGTCTAAAGGATAAATGTACAGCTACTGAAGACGACACGTGCTAATGATAAATGCTCTTGAAAAAAAAAATCGGAGAAAAACCTTACCCCACCCCTTTTACGTCCGAGGGTTAACAATGTTAGAACAGGGCACCTAGCAAGTGATCGATTGACTTTTGAAACTTTACTCTTGAACAACGAAAACAAAAATCATTCAAGGGCCAAAGACACGCACAAAACAATCAAACAAATAAACAAAGTCGAAACTGTGCTACTAAATATAAATGTACTTTCTCGTGTAATCGTCCTCGGCTCTAACATTTTTTCTCTCTGCCTTTTCCAGGGAAAGCGTGGAATGGTTGGTACCCTCCCCCAGGGTACGAAAAATCAGAAGTTTTAAACAGAACTTTAAAAAATGCCGTCGTTACTTGTGACACGCCGCCAAGTGACCCACCAGAGTGCACCAAATCCGAAGGACCTTGCTTGTTTGACATCGAAAAAGATCCCTGTGAGTACGTGAACTTGGCGAACCAGCACGCGGACATTGTGCAGCAACTGCTAGCCAAGCTAGAGGGATACAGGAAGTCTAGTGTGCCTGCTAGAAACAAGCCCATTGATCCCAAGGCTAATCCTGTATATCACGGGGGAGCGTGGGTTGCTTGGGACGATCTCCCATAGTCGTCCCCCCACCCCGGAAGAGTCTTACACAAGTGACAGGAATCTTGTAGGTTATTTTAACCCCGGAAAGGTATTGGAATCTTGTCATATGGACGTGATTTCAATACTTAAAAACAACATATGAACGAGCATTTATATATATATATATTTTTTTTTATCGGCTATAAAGTCGTTTTCAATGAAAACGTTCTGTCCATATATGATAAAGGCCATTATCGCTCACAAAATTAAAAAAAATACATGACAGAAGGCGAAAATACAGAGCCAAGTGATTGTGACGAGAGTTTTAGGTAATCATTTTCTTTGAACTTTTTTCGGAGTTAAATGAACTTAAATAAAAATTTGAAATGATACGATGTCAGTTCAAAGTCTTTTTCCATTAAATGTATATTGTTTTGTTTTGCGGTCCCTGATTTTACAACGCATCTAATCGAAAAAGCAGCCGTCGTGTTTGTATTTGTGTTTCAGGTAACTGCTTAATACTATTTTGCGTGGAGTCCACTAGCAACCTGGGGTGCTCTTGTGTGGGTATCAACTGTCTTTTGATGTTCCGAAAATTATTTTCTTTCTTCTATCCCTTCTTTAAACCTCTTCAAATTTCATTCAAATTCATGTGTACCCCTGCCTTAAACACGAAGTTCCAGTATAAAAGGTATTTCACACCTTTTTAGTCTGAAATGCAAATTAAAGCGTCTTTCAGTCACAAAACGTAGTTAACTTGCGCGTCCTTTAAATAATAACCAAAAATCTAATAAAACCAAGATTTCACCTAAGCAAAAAAAGATATAGAAATTCAGGAGCGATTTTAGAATACCCGGCCACTGATTTACATATCACGTACATTTACGTTTTAAAGAACGAAGCATATGAAAACAAAAGGTTCCATTCTTATTCAATAAGTGGACGGGTATTCTACAGTTTAGCCGAAATTCATAAACACTTCTGATATGACTGGGGTGAAATGGGTGAATTCCCCCCCCCCCCCCCACCCCTTTTCTGAGACCCTTTCTTTCTTTTTTCTTTCGCAATTACTCGTGCATGAAAGGTCAACTTTAACTTTTATATTTAATAGTTCCATTTATCTGTTGCTCGAAAAGAAAGAAAGCGAAATCGTTATCGAATGGAACTCTCGCCAAACCCGGCAATAATGTAAGTTCCTTTTACTTGATATGTTTCGTTTCGTCATTTTCCTTTTTCTTATGTTGTAAATAAATCAATCATCCATGAGCTTGAAATTGCTGATATGACGTCACTAACACATTGCCTCAGGCTATAAACCACTTGAAAATCTTAACTTTTTTCTACACATTTTATTAGTCGGGTTTGGCTTGTAAGTAGGCAGTCCGACTAACAGTCTGTTGTATTTTTAGAATCCTGAGTAACAACGAAGGAGCGATTTTAGAATACCCGGCCACTTATTTACATATCCCTAAATGAGCTCTGCTTAAAATATTTAATTCGACGCTGTCGCACGATATGTATTGTGTATTGTTGTCTCGTCTGACGTTGTCTGTCGTTGTTATCAGAGACAGTCATTGTATGTACTGTTCGCACTATGACAAGTTAGTTCCATTTCTGTACTGTTTAGTTTTTTCTTGATTTTACCCTCCCTACCCGCCCGCTTTCGGGTCGATAGGTTTGTGGAATGATCTAGGGCTCATCCTCGGTGTAAGAACCTGTGAAACTCACGAGTGACGTAAAACAAAGAAAACAACAGGCATAAAACAATAGAGTCAACTGGGAATGCAATACTACAAAGGTAAAGAACAAAGGAAAAAGTCACAGGTTCTTACACCGAGGTAAACCCTGATCTAGTGGTCGTTCTTATTTTACATTGTAATTTCACTGAATAAACTTCTCATTGTGCCAAACAAAATGAAGTGTGACTGTTCTTTGTTTATTTGCTTGAACGAAGCATATGAAAACAAAACGATCCATTCTTATTGAACGAGATGCAAATAAGTGGCCGGGGTATTCTACAGTTTAGCCACATCGAATAAGGTAAATGAATCATCCAAACCGTAGGAAATTCCACATTTTTTGGAAGATAACGTTAATAAATTTTCCCGCCATTTTGAAAATCACTTATCTATGACGTGACGCACACTGGCAGTGATGACTCGACCAATGTTTTGCATACAGACGCCCCCTCCCTCCTGGTTAAACCTATCCGTGGTCGTAAATAATCATTTTGTAACCTCATTGTGTTCTGAGAAGAAGAAATGATGTTCACAATTCAATGTAGGGAAGGATCATTGACGGATGATTGCATACAAACTGACAGAAAATCAATACGTAGCCATTGACAGATCAACTTGAGCGTCATATTTTTTCGGCTCAATACTCAATACCCTAAAAGGTACCGCGATAATTCTAACGGTGGTCATTTTAGATTTTAGCACCCTAAGCGGTACCAATCTACAAATTTTGACCCCTAAAAGGAACGACGAGCATCCCGTCATTTTTTATATGGGAGTCCCCCCTCACATGTAAATAAATCTAATTTTCACATGAAAGGTTGTGCACCAAGCCCCTCACACTGATAACGAGACAAAAAGCAACTCGGAAATGGCCTATTCAGCACAGCCCAACGTCAATGACCACTTCTTGTTAAATTGGCTTACGAAGTGTATATAAAAATAAAATATAAAATAAAATAAAAATAAAATAAAATAAAATAATATAATATATATATATATATATATATATATATATATATATATATATATATATATATATTTCTATTTCGTATCTAATTTTTACTTTTATCTTAAATCCTGCTATCATGGCTATATTTGGAAGTATTTGAGTCCTTCTGCAATCCCATAAATAGACTTTGGCAATTAATAAGTTTATTAACAAATAATTCAGTAAAGGGCATTTTGAGACTATAATACCTATTAGTATATCTTGCAAGGTAAGGTGTACAAATTCTTTGGTCAACTGGAAATAATAGATTTCAAATTCCTTCCAGAAATGTAGGGAGTGTATACAGTGGAATAACAGATGGTATAAGGTTTCTGTTTCTAAAAAGAGCATCTATCATCTGTAAAATAACCTATGTTATATAATTTAAAATTTGCATATAATATAGAGTTAAGGACTTTGTATTGGAAAGCTTTCACAAATGCTTCAAGAGCTATGGTATGAGGCAGAATAAAAACCTTTTTCAGTTGATCATCAGTCAAATTGAAGTCACGGTTTCAGAACGTCTGAAATATATGGGCACTGTGCTTTAACACTTTTAATTAACATATAGTAATCTTTGGATTTCTTTTTTAGTACATCAAATTAAAACATTTTTATCAATCATCAATGAAAGAGAAACCAAGGAACTACCTTTATTGTATCTTAAGTGAGATGGTACAGAATGTGTAAGTCCTGTCCAGATCAATAAATTTATTTTGTTAATCCTACTTGAAGTACTGTTTAAAAAACAAGCATTGATGTATTATCAGGTTTAAAAACTCGAGGCGAAGCCGAGAGTTTTTACAACTGATAATACACGTACTGCGAGTTTTTTGAACGGCTTCAAAAACATTCTTTCAAAAGCGTGTCCCTTCGGAATTAAGGTGGCTCCTAATAGTTTAAACATTCCCATCATGATACATCTATGAGCTACACCAGTAAAGTTAAGAGAAAACGTTTAGTACAGGTTTGTAAACACTTAACCAATGAACAAATTGAGATGGCTACGACATCAAAATTTGTTACCATGGCAACGTAACAAGAAGCCAAAAAGACCCCATTTTCAACCTTTTGAGGCTAATAACTTCAAAACTGCTCGGTGAAATTTTTTTATTTTTATATATTTTCGTCTAATAGACATAACAAACATTTGTGCCAATTTTGAAAAAAAAAATCTGCACATAGGATTCAGAGGTATGTCATTTTTACAAAACTTTAAGGTAGCTCTGAACTCTATGTACAGAATTTTTTAAGTTAAAATGTTTCTCTAGTCAATTAAACAAAAATAAATCGAAAACAAAAACTTTCACCGTGTAGTTATTAGTCTCAAATGGTCCAAAATAGCGTATTTTTGACCTCTTTTCCCGTTGCTATAGTAACGAATGATGACTTCGTTTGGATACCACTTTGTTGACTGATAAAAGATTTACTGGTTTCAAGTAAAACATTTTCAGTCACACCATCGGGCTAGCTGTAATGGAATGCAAAAGACGAGAGTGCTGAACAATATGGAGCCACCTTAAAACAATTGCGCTTTTGTGCAAAGAGGAAATTAGCATACAAGAAAAACAAGTAGACTGATCAGCAAACAACGATGTGCCACATCTTCGACGAAGTGACCATTGCTTCCCGGCTCCTGTCGAAAGTTTTGGGATTTCAAAGTTCTGAGGAAAAACATCTATTGAAAAATGCTGACAGGTACGGTAGATAAAAGGTCTGACAATTTTTTTCAGTGGTAGAGAACGAGTAGAAATAAGCAGCTTGCAACTGCGAACCAGTCGCTTACTTGGCAATTTACACGAGGGCGCTGGTGTCATTCAAATAACGGCTCACTTGTTAAACTGTGGGTTGTTCAAGAGAACTGGCAAAAGACTAGATTTCGTAAAACAGTACTGAACAAAAATATTAAAGTCACCATTTGTTGTACTAAGAATCCTGAACAATTACTACCCATATTAGTATTCTTTATATAAAGATCACGTGTGATCTTTATATAAGTATCACGGTGGTCATTTTAAAATCATTCTCATTAAAAATTTAGCGATAATTGCATTGTTTGCCGATTCAGCCACGCACTCCCCTGTGAGTGAAATTAAAGCCGCTACCAGGCTTTTCATAATGACTGTAGATTACTTGGTATAAAGGTTCATGCACGTGATCGATTGGCGTTGTGTGATTGGCTGATATGCGCATTAATTATTAATGAGTTTTTGAAATAAACTTAAAGGTCAAATGAACCAAAAATTTTATTTGTTTTTCTTTATCCATTTAAAGCTATTTAAACGTTAAAGGAAACCATATAATAAAGCATACTTTCACAACAATTTGCCTTCTTGAGCCTTTAAGTAAGTCACATAGCTAAAAGTACGAAGATTCCGAAGACTTCACGAAAACGTTTCTGAAATGGCCGCGCGCTTCAAGTGGTAGGATTGATAAGAATTATGACGTCACTATTGGCGAGCCAACCATATTCCCGGTGTCCTCTCTTCTGGCGAATACTGAGTATTCTAACTTGCGTGTAAGATTTTCACTGTTTTCGTATTGAAAATGGACAATTGTTGCTGCAGTTTATCGCAGAACATAACACCATAGTTTTCCGCTCAGTCACCTGCTTTCAACTTCAATCCTGGACTGTTTTGAGGTGGTCAATAGTGACGTCACTATTGGTTTCCGACAATTTTCCCGATCGCTCTACGATTATGAAGGCCCAAAAGTTTCATTTTTCAACTTCCAATATCTCTGCGATGCCAAGCCCAATTAGTTTTAAACTTCAGAATATGTTTATTTGGTCCTCTTTCAATACATTGCACTACCTTATTATTGGAAATTAACGCTCCATGAAATTAAGGTATTGGAAATGAACGCGAATTTAATGGCAAATGACTTTCGAATAAAGAAAATTAACGCGAAAGAGGAGGTAGAATTTCACAATAAGGAAGTTAACGCGATTAAGACACGGTTGGTGGTGACAACTGGAAAAAATTATTTCAACATTGATTACTGGATGCAAAAAAATTCAAATCTGGACAAAACTAAGCCATCTGCTCGACAAAACAGTTCGCAAAATACTAAATGTAGGGATTACTTGACGGAATCTCGCCATTTTTTTTTCACACAGTCCATGTAATATTGGACTGAAAGAAAATATGTCAAATTTTTGGTTCATCTGACCTTTAAAAGAGTCTGTATTGGTAAGATGGAATTGAAGGTCCTCAACATAAAAAACTTGCAAACTTATGTAGCCTCTCGCGCATACACTCATCCACGTAACTGCCGCGTTTAAGCGAGCCCGCTTTGCAACAATCAAAATGGCGTCCAAGGTGGCGAAGACTTCTTTGTTATGCGCACTACATTCTTCCGTGATTAATACATTTCGTTGTAATCTGCTGTGCCTCTTTTATAATCTGTTTCAAAAACGCCGACTTTTCACGCCATAAATTACTCGTTGAAACAAAACAAACTCGATAGAAGATCTTTTTGAAGTTTTTCAAAGTTCCAGACGTTGAAAATATCATGAGTAAACAAGAAGCTGTGCACAGCTTGAACTCGTGGAGTCTTTATTAGACCCAGTGCATTTTTTAGTGCTTTAAGTGCTTTTACGGAGAAAAATAAAGTTATTATAGGTAATCATACGGTTTCGAGTTATATTTGGGATTAATTTGCACGAGTGAGTTTTTCAAAAGCTCAAATTGCACACCGTATGATTACTTATTAATAATTATACATGAAAAAATTTGCATCATTTTGTTTTTTTGCAATTTTTTTTTTACAAAAAGTTTTTTTTTGCAAACAATTTTTTTAGCAAAACGTTTTTGCATCATTTTTTTTTATTTGCAAATTGCACTGGTGTTACACTTTTTGCACTGCTCTTAGCCATCAGGAACTGATGACGTCAAATGGATCACGTGGGGCGTCACGTGGCTGCGCGTGCTCGATGGAAAAGCTAACGGGATGCTCGCAGTGGTGCGTTGCTCGACTTAGGAGAATCCACTGCTCGCAGGGTACAACTCATCAGCAGATAATCGACATAGATTTTACCGTTTTGCTTTTTTGCGATCGACAGGTATGTATTCTGGACCTCAAATATTACAAATTGCCCAGAAAGAAAGCACTGAAAAATGCTATCTTTATCAGTTTACCTTGGATTAAGGCATCTTATATAAGATGCCTGCAAAAGAGATTCGTAATGAATTATTGCATTCAAATTATTGCCCTCACTGATTTAAAATGACCTACGCTGTTCAGGGACAAAAAATGTGATGCAGGATAGTTTATTAAATAAATGCGCTAAAATGCGTTAAAATATCCCTCCAGGTTCAGCAAACAAATTACTGTGTGTAATATGATGAATAACTCATAAAATTTCAATGACTTTCTTATCAGTTTTTATTTACTGATTTCTGAGTTTAAATGCTCCTTCCGCTTCATTAAAACACCGAAGGGCTTTTCTTATGGAATGAAAGATAATTAACTAAATTGATGTTAAATTTTGATCAACTTTCAGAACTTTCTTTAGCCTTTTGTACGATGCTAACGACAGCAATGTTTACGAATATGTTTTGAGAATATTGTTTACGCACTGTCGAACAAAATATTATGCACATTCAACGAACAGAAATTTTATGCATTACTGCTGATTGGATTTGATGATTGATCCATAATTGACATATGCTGATTTAAGAAGGCTATTTCACGGTAGTGAGAACATATGGATTTTATTTACAATGTGTTATAAAATCGCATTTCGATCCACTGCCTCAAATTTATCCTAAGTACATTACATAGAATAACAATTGCTGTTCGGCAAGGCCGACGTCGAGGGTGTGTAAAAAACTGCTCGAGGAAGATGCTAAAGGATTTCTTTGTGCATGAGCCCAATGACGAAGTAAGTGGAGTATCTTTGTGAACTCAGACTGTGGAGACAAAGGGTTTCTTTGCGCGCCCAATGACGAAGTAAGTTGAGTTTCTTTGTGAACTCATTGTTGAGATAATGAGTTTCTATAGTGAGCCCATAATGACGGAAAAGGTTGAGTCCAACGGCGTTGTCAGTTGGATCATATAATATGTCTAAGACAGTTGTTATAAGAGGGTGATATGTGGTCGATTGGGTTCTCTTTTGAGGACTCGCAGTTACTGAAAGAAAGCCCCTGTAAGGGTCTATGCCAATTGAGAAGCGTATTTTGCATGAGTCCAGCGGAAATTCAAAACCGGCGTGGTGAGCCCAATAATTTGCGTTATAGGTTTCTGGGTGAACCTTATGTTCTTTGAGAGGCGTGATTGTCTTATATGACCTAGTTTTATGTTTTTTTGGGGGGGCTTCCAATCAACGATCGCGTGCTTGTACTGATTAAGTGTTACCGCCTGCGGTCAGTATGGCCATGTGGAAAAACCTTAGTTATAGATGTATATGCGGGGAAGCCTTGACGTTCTAGGCATATGCCTAGGAGTGTTGTAATTTTTTACTCGTCTTTTATGACGAGATTGTTCATGAAATAAGGTTGGTAGGTTAACGTGTACACTTTTCTTTTACTGTGTGAGGAGTGACATCTCCGCAAGCGATTGTCAACGATGGCATCCCTTGTTTGACTTGTCGGGCAGTGGCAGTCATCTTCTCTAGGCCTGGGTCGGGGTGAAGTAAAGCGGGTTTTCTTCGATTCCATCCGTTTGGTTACTTGTTTTTCTTTCTGTTTCTTTATTTAATTCCAAATAAGGGAGATCGTTGATGTGGGGGAATCTTTTTCCCCGAGCAAAGTGCAGCGATGGGCTGCAACAAGGAAGATTCAATGGGTTTGGTCGGATGGAGCCTCAGCCTCAGGTCTAGAGGAGGTGACGGCTGTTGACGCCTCTTGTCAAGTATCAAACGGGTGTTATCAGGGGGAAATTCGACTATTAAGAAGTAAAGTTTCGGGACCCGAACATGTTCTTATCAGGGGAGGTTCGCAATCATTTGGAGGCGTGGCAATGTTATTCTGCAGGACTTACAGAATAAGAAAACTATCAAGAGTCAATATTTTGGATTTTCTCTCAGGAAGTGTTTACAGGAGCTCATTACGACATCCCTTCTCCGCCAAGGAAAGTCTTTTCAAACCACCTATCTTGTAAAGGCTTGGAAACGGTTATTTCATACGAAATACAGTCCCGCATTATTACTGGGGCAGTGAAAGTTTGGGATGTAGGAGGAACAGTGGAACCTCCTTGGATTGTTTTACCCCTTACTGAAGAGCCTTCGAAACCTCGCTTGTGTACTGATGCTTTGTTCCTGAATTTAAGGATTGCAAACACGCCATTTTCACTAGATAAATTAGCGGAGGTTTCACGTTTTCTTTATGCGGAGTCCTTATGTCTAAATTGAATGATAATGTGGGCTATGACCACATCCTGCTCACGGAAAAATTACAAGAGCTTGTGGGCTTCGAATGGAATGGCTGGTGGTTTGTCTAATTTCCCAGTATGTGGGTTTAGCGGCAGTTAGCTATCTTCGGGGCATCGGTGTCGCCTGTCCCTTTATATCGATGATAGATTGGTAGGAGAACTGTTCGCTAAAGAGGGCTTCTGGTCCCACCTATAAGTCTGCGAGACACTCTTTTTCATAGGAGGTCGGCGGAGGCCTCCCTTTATATTGTTTGTCGAGTTTTAATTATGTTGGGGGTACTCCCTTGGTTTAGCAAAGTACATCCTTGTCCCAGTTGGGCGGATATCATACCTGGGCATGTTGGCTGATTCGCACTTGCAGGCGTTTTTAACTGGCTCGTCGCTTCGACGAGTCAGTTCTTAAAATACCCTCTTTTGTTTCGGCCTGTCGGGTCACCTGCCCCGGGAATCGCTTTTGCTACGGCCAACACCGTACCCAGTTTACTTCCGGTTTTCAGAAATGGCGTAATCAGTGATGTCGGCAACTATAATTCAAATATTTACCGTTCTAACTTCGACGGAATTGTTAAAAATTAAATCTTTGTGATTTTCGGATGCGATCTATTTCTGGTAAAAGGAAAGCAAGTTGAATTTTTCTAACCAAATCATCGTTGAATAAAACACGTCCCGGCAGGTCTCAGAACTGCTGAGTAAACAATTCTCAAGCATTACTCCATGGAGTCACGTTCCATCTCGTATTTATGTCACGCTATTTGATCGATCATGTTGACATTGTTAATTTATTCGAAACCCCATCACTGATTCTCCAAAATGCCTGTGTTAAAACAATCCTGATTCCTTGTAGTAGGTGGTTTCAAGGATTTTAAAGCGAAAAAAAAAATAAGATTAAGTTCTAAACTTACGTTTTTTCCAACAGTACCGAGTCGATCAGAGAAAAAAATATAGACCTGAAATTGTAGCCTACTAAAGGTGTACGATGTTATTTTTGTGGGGGGTGGGGGAGGTGGCGGTGTTGGGCAATTTTTCTAATCATCAATTTTTTTCCGTCTCGGATGTTGTGCAAGAATTTTTTTCGGGATTGTTCCATACCTTTTTTTTCCTTTCGCTCTCTTTGCATTATTTTTTTTTCTTTACTTTTGCCGTGCAGGAATTTTTTTTTAGTAATTGCCCAACCCCCACCCCCCCCCCCCCCCCCCCCCTCAACCCCCCTCTTAACAATAAAATAGTCCGTCCCTAAGGATTGCTTGAAGCGGGCTGTGGAATGTAAATGTAGACTGGACTGGACTGTGCATATTGATAGATACTAGATTGTATATTGTGATATAAAATATCAGCAAGACCACAGCGACAAACCGTTGAGAGGTGCCGGATCTCCCAGTTGTAGACCTGGATCAGTACAATAATTACTTGTAGAAAATCAGAAAACGGCAAACTGATCCTTACGGCAAGGCGATGAAAGAGTAAACAAAATATATATATTCAAACAAATATTGTGGATTGCTAAATATAAAACTCTAAAATGAAAACCGGGTGAAAACTGGGACCAAACGAGCCAGTTTCGAAGCCCATCGGGCTCCTTGTTGATTCCAGATGTTAAGAAACAAAGGTTTGCGGTGTTAAGAGAAAGCCTCCTTGCCCGCAGGGATTCGGTGCCTGTCAAGTCTCTCCAAAAGCTTATGGGAAGGTGCATTTCGTTTACGCTTGCATTCCCCGGGGCAAAATATTATATTCATGAGTTGGCGTCGGCTATTGGGGCAGCTTCGGGAAAGCAAAATTCCACTTTTTACCCATGCTGCGAGAGGAATTGGTGTTCTGGCGTTTCCTGGATTTTTGGTCCGAGTATATTCCGTCGAGAAAGGAAGAACATGTGGCACTCAAGCTAACAACGGACGCATCACTGTCTCGTTAGGCAGGGATGATTCACACAAGCTCAGGGGAATTGACATTTGGCGATTTTGGGAGGAGGATCTTCTCTCGTTGAATATCAATGTCAAAGAAATGTGGGCAGTGGCAAAGCTCTAGAATCTCTTCCACCGGAAGTTTGAGATTGCCGCCTCGATATTCAAGTGGGTGACCAGGCTGTTATTTATACCTGGAATGGTGAAGGTTCTCGTTGTAAGGGTTTGAAACGCGTCGCACAGCGCTTTTTTACTTTGGCTATTGAGAGAAAATATTGCTTTATCAATGATCCTTGTCCCTTCAAACATGAATGTGGCGGACTGGTTTCCGCGAAAGCTGTCTCGGAACGACGCTATGCTGTCACCAAGATGCTGGCAGATTGTCTAGATGGAGTTTGGAGGTGGAAATGGTCATTTTCTTCTCCTCTGTTCTCACAGTCTTTACCCAGAGTCCCAAGACTGTTTGTCCCAGCAGTCGGCTGTCCTTGCTGTTTTTACCCTAACGATGAGGGATTTTGATTTTGCCAACGGTGTGGTCATCCTAGATGTGGAACAGGTTCACCCTCGTCTCAGTCTTTGAAAGCTCATGTAGACCTTCCACGAATTGAAGCTCTAAGAGAAGACTTACTGAGACGAAAACAGTCAACTCCATATTGTAGCCAGAAGTCGTCTTTGGAGAGGGAGTTTGGAACATTTTTGCAGAAGTTATCGCCGCCTCGAGATCTCCACTCTACTACCCCGGATGATGTTATCCGTTTTCTAATCTGGAAGGATCATGGGGGACCGAAAGTGCATATAGACATGTGTCCCACCTTTGGGATCAGGAGGCCTTCTAAGTGCCCTTGGCCGACTCGATTGGCATTTGGGAACGTGGACTCCTTAATTAAAACAAAACTCAGAGCGATCTTCACCACGCAAAGGCGAGGTCAGAATAACTCAGGTGTTCCCGGTTATGGTAACCCCGCAGCATCGAGAAGAGTGAAGGTTTATCTCACATCGGTAAGGACAGAACAGCTTCAGACCAGTTTCTCACCTTCACAAGTGGAGCCGTTTTTGCTGAGTGATTTGATCGTGATCACGGATCTTATCCCGACGCAGTCGATTGAACGAACCGGGTTTAGTTTCTAAGAAGATCTTCGTTTTAGCTCGGGGACAAGCCTTCTTTATAGCTATGTTTTTTTGCTGGGGACCGAGCGGGTGATTTAGGCAGAATGGAGACCCAAGAAATTCTATATTTCCCACAGACGGAAGGCTCCTGTTCAACCATATGTATACGAAAACGCTGCGGGGTGGCTGGAACAATTTATTCGCCTTCATACGGTATGGAAACAATAATTCGATTGTCCTGTTACGGCGATACAGGCTTATATCTCCGTTTGTGACCTATTGACAGTTGGCTTGCGGCATATACCGTTTTCGTCCATTAGATTCGTCGGGGGGATTAGGGCCGCCCCGTTTGATTCTTCCGCAGCACAGGCTCGTCTTTCTTTTTATCTTCAGTGCCTGCCTCTTGTTTGTGTTAGTTGGGTAGCGCAACATTACCCTTCATCGACATGGCTTGTGAAGTGGCTCTGCAATTTCGTTGGTGTTAGATGGCACTCCTATGTCTGATATCCTTTCTCATGTGGGCAGGAAGAATCGAAAACAGCGGAACTTTCAATTCAAGTTGAATAAAGTATTGTGTCCGGGAGGACCGAGTGAAGACCTTGCAAACATTTCGTTGGCCTTCGTTGAGCTTTACCAGAGACAAAATAGTTTGACAGGATGCACTACAGCTTTTGGCTCTTACATGTAATAAAAGCTTGTATTTCTGTAAAGTTGTAGATGTATACTTATCCACGTTGGGGATTGGAGGGGAATTAGATTTGGGAGGTGAAGTTAGGATTGGGAGTGTTAGGACGCTGGAGAGAGGTTCGTACAGGCTGGATCTGGGGTACCACGGGGGCCTGAGACAGGGAGAACTTGTCGCATACCTTAATGCTAATTCGTCAGAGGAAGGGATAAGGTACTATTCATACTCATGTAATATTCATTATCCCGTGCGATGACGTAATTGGCATTATATAAGGTAGAATAATATATGCAAATGTGTCAGTTCGCAAAGATTTCCATGGAGGGAGTCAGCCCTCCCCCCACCCTTTCGCTGGCGACATTAGTACTCTGTGTCCCTTGTCGTACTCCCGACAGGGAGAACTTGTCCCATACCTTAATGCTACTTAGTCAGAGGAAGGGGTAAAGTGCAATTCAAAAATTGTTTCATGATTCCCTCGAGTTACTATAAACAAAAAACGAAAAAAAGCAAGGCTGATTCGACAGTGAAGAAATATAATGAATATAATTTGGATAAATTTCATTATATTCCTTCACTGTCGAATCAGCCTTGCTATTTTTCGTTTATGGCTATTATTTATAGCTGATTAGTTCCTCAATTTGGATCCGGTGCTTCTGTTTTGTTAAGTTGGTCCTTGCCTTCAAAATTGCATTTACGATAAACAAATACGCTTTTCATAAACTACCTTTTTATCAATTCATCTACTTTCTATCTCAAAAACACTTAAAACAGAATTTTCTAGAACTTTCTAGAACAGGCGTCAACAAGTGACCCAGACATCGCTTGCATTTTATAAATCGGGCGGCTTGGCATCAAGCCAGCCCGATTAATTATATTTGACACCCATTTTGACGTTTTCTATGGGAACCTGTTTTCAGCCGGACACCAGATCATTCCCCGAGGTTGTCCTCTTATTGTAAAGGTTTTCATACTTATTTAAATTCTCTGCGGGATTGTTATATCTGTTATATGACTGCCTGACTCGTTCAAAGCAGAGAGATGGCACAACACAAGACATCACATCTTCCAAGGCCTCAGGAAATTCTGGATCTGTCTTACTGGAACACGTCGGACGAGATGGTCAAGAAAGCTCATGATAATTGGGCCTTGAATTTTGAACAGGTCAGAGGACTATGTTAGCTAATATTGTAAAGTTAATCTGATTCAAGCCAATTAATGTCTGTTTTTCCCATGCAGAGGTGTTAAGGTCGGCACACACGAGTCGCCTGCGTGTACGTCAACTACTTTTTTTCGGCAAAAAATATAGTCGCGCCGACCGAAATTTGGTTGCGGCGACTAATTGCAGAAATTCAAACTGGTATAAATTAAAGCGAGTCGTCGCGGCGACTATTCGCAGAAATCTCCTCATGTGTACTGCCGTGCAACTAGTAGCTGCAACCAAATAAACGAGTTAACCAATCAAAGGCCAAATCAAACTGATTCTGCAACCAGTCGCATTGACGTCACGTGAGACTGGTCGCTGCGACCAAAGATGAGCGAGAGAAAAAAAAAACAAAAAAACAAAAAACAAAAAACAAACCAGTCGCTGCAACCAGTCTCTTCTTGTGAACAACTACAGGTAACTTGGTCGCCGCGGATAGTCGCCGCAACCAGTCGCCTCGTGTGTGCCCGCCGACCTTTAACCTTTAGGGTTAGGTGCAGTCACGCGGAGACTGGACCCTGTGACCACTGACCTATCTCGTTACGATAGCAACCGATTGTCGCCAAACTTTACCAACTTTACGAAAATGTGTCTCAAGGATCTGAAAGATGAGCTACTGAAGACGGCATGTGCTAACAATAAATGCTCTTTAAAAAAGAGAGGAAAAAAAAAACCTTAAGGGGGTGACATCCATTCCCCCTTGTACGTTCGAGGGTTAAGAAGTTGCAACAACATTCGGTTTCCTAACTAAAACAATTCTATTGTCAGCCTTAGAATAAACTACAGATAAAATTTGCTTTGATTAAAATGGGACATTTTGATTCGGAAATTATCATTTTGATTTTCCGATATTTTTCAATAGCATTTATTGTTAAAGAAATAAAAAAACGCGCCGAGTGCATTATTGAGTTATATAAGCACGCGGGAATTTTTAAGAACACGAGAGAAGTGCGAGAAGCACGAGCCAAACGCGAGTGCTGCTCGCACTTCTCGAGTGTTCTTAAAAATCCCCAAGTGCTTATATAACTCAACAATGCACGAGGAACAAGTTTTTTATTTCTTTTATAAAATAAAAACGGTTATAATGAACCTTACGTCACGCGCGTGCTTTATCGAGTGATAATGAACTCGGTTTAACCAATCATAGCGCGCGCATTTCCTTGAGCATTTTATAATAGCTCATGCCTGCTTCAGTAACTGTTTATTTATCCTTGAGACACATTTTTGGACTTGTACTTCGTGGAAGACTTAATTATATGCACGCAAAACTTCCCGGCACTTATTTAGGGTTAAAAACTCATTTTGAAATTGTTAGCGTTTATTTACTGTTTTGGGTAGTGATATCCATAACAGTAAATAAAAGCTAACCATTCCAAAATGAGTTTTAACCCTAACTAAGTGCCGGGACGTTTTGCGTGCATGTAATTCAGTCTTGTAAAGGTTGGAAACAATGGTTGCTATCGTAACGAGATATGACGTTATGAGTACCATGAAGTCAAGCCACTTTTGAATAAAAATGCGGGGTTTTCACTTTTTTCAGTGAAAAAAAATATATACGAAACGGCACCAAAAGCAGCAAAAATGTTAATTATATCATATTTTACAACTCTAGCAAAAAATATAAATTATGTAATGTCTGCATTTTTTCGATAGAGCGTATGCACATGACGTCACGGCGGCCATATTGGTGTACCAAAACAATAGAACGGCGGCCATGTTGGTGTACCAAAACAATCCTGTGGGATTTGAACGCTTTTCTTATGTTAACACTTTCTTTTGTTCCAATAAATTTGCATAGCTGCTTGCCACGTGAGTGCATACGCTCTATAAATTTGAATTTTTGGTAAATCCAAGATGGCCGCCATCTTTGTGGCCACTTTGGATGACGTCACAACACGCATTATATAACATTGTATGTGGCTACGATTGTCGTGTGGTTTTAAAACATGTTTCAAAATCCTACAACATTTTTCGTGTTGCATGCAACGGTTGTGAGCGAGTTGTAGGCTGATTTAGACGACGCGATTCGTGTTGTATGTGTGGCGTGAGCGGATTGCATGCGATGGTTGTAGACAGAAGTTGTGCCGTCTAAATCAGTCTTTAGAGGTAAAATAACATTTCTGAAACTGATTGTAACACCCCCCTCCTCCCCCCCCTTGTACCACGGTGGGGGTATAGGTTTGCGTGTACGTCCTAGGGTTAAGTTAAAAACCTAAAAAAAATGCCCAAAAACTTAGCCCGGGTAGCCGGGTTGATATCCATTCGTACCCAGAGTCCGCGTTACTGTTGTCCAGTGGAACTGACAGCCCGATTCCCTGAACAAAGTGCAGGTCCAGGTACTTCACGTATCCCTAATTATAGTGTATTGAACTTAAAGTCTTATTATAGTGTATTTAACTTAGTTAATACCCTGTAAACTTGAACCGCTTCTCTTCTGTTTCTCAGGATATGAAAACTTCCGTGTACTTGACTCCAGGGGCCTTGGTTTCCCATCTGGAAAAAGCCATAGAAAATTCGTTTCCAACGGTCGCAAAAGACGCGATCAAGCTGCTAGACATAGGTGCAGGAACAGGACTTTCCGGTGAAAAATGGGCAGAAAGAGGTTATACAAATCTCGTAGCCATCGATTTATCGCCCAATATGCTGGCCATTGCCGAGAAGAAGAATATATACAAGTCCATGGTGTGCGATTCACTTTACAACTGGAGAAAACACTTCAATGCTGGTCAGTTCGATGTGGCGTTCACTACCGGAGTGTTTACACCAGGGCAACTAAAGCCACTTGCCCTAGATGAAATAATTTGCCTTGTGAAACCTGGTAAGGTTAATGTGAATAACCTATCTAAGCTATTGTACTCGAACAGGATCCACCTCTCCACTCACACCGAGAAAAATTGAAACAAAACAATAGGAAAGCATCCCCTAGAATTAACTTGTACTGAGCCCCCACTCTTCTCGCTCTGAGCCCCCACCTTCTATGAGGAGTAAAAAACTGAAAAAATTACGTACAACTTCGAAGATGGTGACGGCCAAGTGATACAAACAAAGGCTAATATGAGCCAACTCGTGAATATAACATGCTCCAAATGGAAGGTTTTTCGCTGAAAAATTCATAGCGGTAAGACATTTTCACGTTTGCCGTTTTCAACGCGAGCATAGGATGCGTGGCCGGCGCAAGACAGGAAGGGCGAGTTCGAAAGGAGGATTTTGAGCTCGCGCGAGGAGCGTGGAGCACGAAGGGAAGGGGGAGTGTACCTTCCTTCGCGCCCTCACCACGTGCTTCGCACGCGCCCAAAGTCCCCCTCCCCTTCCTTTCTCTCCTTTTTCTAACAAATCTTTTTGCTGTATTGACATCTCCACCTTTTGAGCCCAAGGCTTTTATTTCATGTTCTATGTAAGATAACCTTACACGCCAATAAAGGAAAAAGGTAAGAAAGAAGCGAAATGGTGTAAAGTCATTGTACCAAAAGGCTGTCACATTTTCATGAAACAAGTCTCAAAAACGCCCAAACCAAACCACACTTTGGCAGTAACTCGTATTTTAGGTAATGCTCTAGAAAGTCGTTTTGATACATTTTATATAATTATCTTCTGTAGCGAGTTTACGTGAAGCTTAATAAATATGTCATTATTAAGGGAAATGGTCAAAACTATTGTACTCGGACAGGACCCCACGTTTTTGCAAAACCACTGCTGGTCTCTTTATGTACCTCCCATCCTCCCATCTAAAAGATGGTGTCTTGTTGGTATAACCTCCACTCTATCATTAGAAACTGAGGAAAAGGTTTAAACATCCCCTAGCCTGCGTGGCGGGCGTAAACGGGGAGGGGGGGGGGGGGTGGGATTGGGCGCGAAAAAGGAGAGAAGGAGAAGGGAAGGAACGCCTGCTATAAGAACCGGGCTATTCGCATTACGCCGACCGATTTCCTTGTAATCGAATTACGTCAACTGTCAATATGTTCACCAATCAGAAACTAGCACACGCTTTTACGCATGGATGACTTCACGCGGAAATTTACTATGTTTACCGCCCAGCGCGAATTGGCCGATCAGAATTTGCGTTCGCAGAAATGAACAAATGGGGGTCTTTATTACAGGCGTCCTTTCCCTCTCTCCCCAGTTTCCTTCTCCCCGACGCCTGCTACGCAGGCTAAACATCCCCGTGCCGTTTTACTAGCAATGTCAGCAATTCAAGTTTCATGCAGACAGAAAATGAAAGTCTCATCTCGATTTTTAAGGCCAATAAATTTTGCCCATTATGCTCATCAGATAGGTGGTATCTTGCGTAGCCCCCCTTTACCTACAAAAGCTGGGCCCTCGTCGAGTATACTTGTTATGACCACTTCCACAATGGTCGTGACTGGAATGGATACTCCAAAATCAGGTTGGACCACTTTGGACACTTACTGAGAATTATATAACGTAATGTCGACACTTAGAATTTATTTTCAATAAATTTTAAGTGCAAAAAAGAAAATCTAAAATCCCCACTCAGGATTGAACCTGTGACCTCAGCTAGGCTAAGGCTTACATAGCCTACCGTACCACCGTACCACTGTACCACCTAGCTTCTCGGGTTGCTTAGTCCTAAATTTAACTATATAAACTGTTACCCCCATGGCCCAACCTCAACTGAAAGCCAACCAGTTACTCCGTTATATAAGTCTCAATAAGGTGTCCGAGGTGGTCCAACCTAATTTTTGAGTATCCATTCTAGTCACCACCCTTCCACAATGGCCAACTAAATGGTGATCGTATTTGAGTTGTGCTTTTATTGATAATTTAGGCGGAATCATGGCCCACTCCATACGAGAGGACGCCTACAACACGCCTGAGTATGGCTATGAAAGCAAGATCAAAGAACTTGAGAAGGCAGGGAAGATAAAGCTGCTGCATAAAGAAAGGAACTTACGATATGGCCACGAAACAGCTAGTGATTTTACAGTCCCGTATTCCTTTATTCTGGTGCATCAGATTATGAAGCACGAGTGACACAGCATAGCTGATGTGATGTGGTCGTGTATTATTTTAGAATTTAAATCGTTAAAAAAAACTACAGGTACACGATACAATTAAAAACAATAAATTGGAAAAACTACCTGGTTAATACTAATAGATTAAGATGTATAAAATTCAGAGGACATTTTCTTAATTGATCGTTTAAAATTGTCTAATGTTTGTACTTCATCCCTACGGGTTTCTATGTAGTAGATAAAATATGAGAGGGAGATCTGTATGGGCGTTTTCACGCTTGTGAAATGAATCAATGAGTGAAATGAATGACTTGTGAAATGAAACAACGAGTAGAGATCTGTATGAAAAGTTAATGAATACTAATTAGCTGAGCAGGTGTTTGTATCAAAAGTTAATTCTACTGTTTAATAATTCATCAACTCAGTTGATTTGTATTGAGGTTTACAAAGGTATACATGCGACTCAAATACTGCCTATTATTGGTCATAACTGTTATGAATTATTAATGTATTTTACAAGGATTATTAAATTTGCTTGATATTAAATACACTGATTTTCAATTTGTTTTAAATAGCGGAAAATTCCTAGGAAAAGTCGAGCGAGCGAAACATGTGAGCACGCGAGACCGTGGTGGGCGTTTTGCAAGTGCTTGCGTTTTTCGATCGCTCTTTTATCCCCGGGAAAAAAACATGGCTGGCTATTAGACATTCATAGACAGATCCTGGTTTGTAACTACGAACAGCTCTTGAAAATCGGTTAGTACGGGGCTAGCCTGAGACAACAGACGACTTTTCAAGGTGGTGCCACATGACTATGGTTCCTTCCGCGAAAAGACTCCGCGAAGGGGAACCGTATTGGCGCCACCGCGAAAAGTCGTCTGTTTTCTCTGGCTAGTACGGGGTAGGGGGACTAAAGTATAAAATTAACGGGTTTGATCCCGTAAAAGAACCCCTGAAAGATAGAAACCCGTTTTCTGAGTGTGGCTCGTATTAGTGTTTACCCATAAGACTACGTGGTTGAGGTACCAATTCTTTCTGAAAAGTTGTTCCTGTCAGCACATTTTTCTGGCTTAATAGAGCAGTTTTCAATTGAGTGTCGAAAGTAATTACACAATTGCTTTAGTTTTGCATTGCTACGCTTTGTGATTGGCTAAAAAATCTCGCGCCATTTTCTCGACCAATCAGAAGTAAAACCAAAACCAATCGTGACTTGCTCGCACGCGTTTTCCCGCGCTTGGCGCCGCCGACATGTAATTGCTTCGAGCTCTGATTGGTTCATTGGATTGTTTACGACTGCTGTGATTGGTCGAAGTAATTGTTTGGGTTTTACCACACTCAACTGAAAACTGCTCTAACTCTGACAGTGATCATTTTCGATTAAAACACCCTTATTAATGGTACAAAACCGCGAATTTTAAACCCTAAAAAGAACGGTCGCCCCCGTCACTTTTATATGGGATCTCCCCCCCCCCCCCCCCCCCAGGGGGAAGGGTTAATAGTCGTTAGTTCCTACGGTAAATAAAATGTCAAAAACTCATTTGAACCAATAACAGCTGTCGTTGGTTACCACTGACTACACGCAGTTTTCATTCACTTTGTCGTCACACCAGGCGGTCCACACGCCATTGTGGTACTTCGGGTTAGAACTGTAGTCGTAAGGTTTATTTCTAATGGGAACCATCGTTGACTTGTACTTCTCCAGCAACTGCAGAAGAATATAGAGCACGTCGGTGTGGTTGTCGGCTAGATTGGTGTATTCACACGGGTCATCCGCTATGTTAAACAGGCATGGTCCGTCCCCGTGACCACACTTTGCTGGCTTGGTTGGTCGTGGTCCGCACGTCACTACAACGTTTTTAAGTGTGGGGAAGGTGTCCGATAAATTGCGCTGCTGTCGTGGATTTTCTTCGAGGCCAGGAGGAGGGTACCAACCATCATGACCGAAGCCTAGAAAATGATTAAACCAAGGAGGGATTAAAATAAGATATATATTTCCGTATCACTATATCGTGTATAAATTTGGCCTTTGCGACAGATTAGAAACGAACAATGCTTCAGCGAATTACTGCTCATTCAATAATTTCTATATGATAAGATTTCATGATTTAATCAGAGCTTATGCTTATCTCGCTTCTTTACGTAGTGTCTGTCTATCTATCTGCCTGCCTGTCGGTCAGCCTATCCTCTTACCTGCCTGCATGCCTGTCTTGTATGTAGCAATTACCGTATTTAAATTAGAGTCAGTCAGTCAGTCAGTCAATCGATCAATTAATCAACCAACATGCCCGTCTGACCGTCTTTCAGTCTGTCTACCTGTTTGATTGCCTGTCCGTCTGCCCTGACTTGTTCCCATTCGTCTCTCAGTTCAATATTAACGAGAGAAGCGCTAGCGCGGCCGTGGGGGACGCGAGTGACCCATCTCCCGCGTCCCCCACGTCTTGCAACTTCCAATAGGGCCCACTCGGACGAGTCAGTTGCATGCCTGTTTCTGTGTTTGTCCAATTATTTGATCTCACTAGAAATGTTACGTTTATGCATTTGTTACCAATAAGGCTACCGTCAAGTTCCGAAAGTAACGACCCCCCGAAAGAAGCGATCCCACCCCTCCCCCCCCAAAAAAAAAAAGTAGCGAGCCCCCTGAAAGGAACGAGTATTTTTTAAATTGTACTCAACACAATCTAGAATCGGAGCCCACCCATGTGGCAGTAATATGCGAATTTCTGTCTTTTATTCCATTCGGAAAAAAGCTAACACCAGCTTTATTAAACGGTTTTTGTTCCCGAAAGTAACGACTTCTCGAAAGTAGCGGGATCCCGAAAGAAGCGAGCTCCAAAGGCGGCTAAATTTACGGTAAGGTATTCACGACTACAACAAAACAACCTTACTTTCATTCACCAAAATTTTCCACTGTCGGTAACGCAACGCGGCGGACCACCCAACAGGATCAATATTGTGCAGTAGTTCCCTCCTCGGTGTCTCGTTTCCTTCTGACAGCGTGGACCACATATCATAGCCATCTATACCAACAAGATTGCTAATGTTCCCTCCTGCGCGCCCATACAGGGTAGGGAGCCAGTCTGATTCATGCATTAGGTCCATGCTCACGCGGCCTTTTGATTCTAAGAGAGGACTGTGAATGAAGGATGTTCCTCGTACGCCACCTGTGTGGGGAGAAGATAGATACAATTAGATAACTTTATTACAACTCGCGTTGATGAGGCTGATTAGGCCTATAGCAAGCTTATGCTAACTTACCGCGAAAAATAATATAGTCAGACAGTGATTAACTTAAATTCTGTCAAGCTTTGAAAGTAACAATAAATTTTATGCTTGAAAGAAATCCCAAAAGTACAAACCCCGATCTCGAAAAGTGCTTTTTGCGGTGCGCACATTTTATTATTTGTCAAGACAGCGTGAGCTTCTCTGTTTCTCGACAGGCACCAAGCTCGCGTCCCCAGGGTCTTATCCGCTTTCGAAATGGCGGAGCGGGCGTAAAAATTCTAGCACAAGGCTCCTGCGAAAATACTCTATGAATTGTGTATCACGTGAAAAACGATGAAAAAAAATCGATGAAGGGGCGTTTTTGGAGGTTATTTCGAGCGTTTGGTAGCTGTGTCTGTTTTCTGGCGATCTGAAACCATTGTTGAAGCGAAAACGAAGACATTTCATGATGTTCTGCACGCCAGTATTTTTGGAGTATTTCGGTAGCCTCGTCCTGGGGTTTCTACGCCTCCTCCGCCATTTTGAAAGCGAAAAGCGGAGAAGGCCCTGGGTTCGAGGTTGGTCAGGCACTAGCGTGCGTTTTTCTAAAGTCCCGAAAACTTTTGGGACCCGAAAAGTTGTGTTACGAGCAGAATGTTTACCAATAAAGATTCCATCGCCCAGAATGCCATTGTCTTCCGCGACATATGGCAAATAAAATATCTAAAAATTAATTATTTGAGATTGAGAAATTAAACTTTTATAAGCTTAATTGAGGAACTTATGGATGTGCTCATACACATGCAAAATCACAAGTTCGAAATATTTTTCTGATTTACTCAAAATCGGCTTGACAAAAGTTTCTAATTTTTAGATATTTTGTTTGCCATATGTCATATTTTATCGCAATAGTTTTGATTTTTCTAGATGCCATCGCAATCGCTCGGAATTTAGACCCAAGTGATTTCAATGTTTCTCGTTTAACTCCGTAATTTTAAATGCGATTTAAAACATTTTTACACTCTTATAAACTTCAAAATGTTTTGTGTAAGTTTCGTACTAATTCAATAAGGGAAAATTAGTTAAACGGCCGCTCAAAAATGATACGTGCGGCTGCATAGAAACTGGAGGGAAACACCTTAACTGGATTCAAAATTGACGCTATTCCTCGGTTAGTTTAATCGTGCTTTGAACAACCCGGCCCAGGTCAATTCAGTTTTCCTTGTTTTTTCCCTCAAAAGCCAACATTAATTTACTTTTTCGCAGTAATCTGATAGTACAGTTAAAAATAACACACACCTTCCCACAAGGTATACTTGGTTCCACGCAGGGGATAATTACACGCTGTATTGCGGCTCACGCCATCCGCAGGGCCGCCATTGTCGGTGCTGAATACTATTATTGAGTTGTCGTACATTCCTCGTTCTTTAAGTGTGTCGACCACCTAATACCGGAATAAAAATTTAAAGGAACAAATCAGATTGTTTTATAAACCATTTAATTCTCTTTCACCATCTGCAACCAGTTTACATTCGCCCATGTAAGTCCTCTGTAGGTTCTATTTCGCTTGTTCTATAGCCTGATGAGTAACTTCGTGAAGGGTCCGCCAAGAGTTCGCTGGGATTGGACGATAACATTTACATCCATACAGTGTCAAATGGATAAAACACGGCTTTGGTCGATATTTTCATAACTAAATTAAACAAGATAATGTGTACATGAAATGTGATCATCGCAGACATCAGCAACCTGGCAACTGAAGGAGTTGCAATTAATAATGGTAATAGGACTGAGTGGAGTCCAATTTGGTCTGTAATCATACGAGTGACTAACAAAATCGCGGGAGTCCGATTTATTTAATTACGAGTATGATTCAGTACAGACAGAAATAGACGACACGAAGTCCTGTTACCAATTAATCATAACTATAACATAACAATTGCACGCACGGAAAAAGAATAGCGCGCGCAAATGACGCGTACTGTCCAATTACAAGCATGACGCGTAAACTGTCCTATTAATGCTCTAATCGGGCCTGCTGATAACCAATTAGATTCGAGAATTTTGTTATAGTTTTGATTAGCGCCTAAAAAAGCCGGATTTTCTGGCCTCGATGAGATTCGAACCCGTGACTTTTATACCGGAATCGCAAAAAGGAAAACAACATTAATTGACGACGGGGACAAATCTAGTCTGCGAACAGGCCTTCTTGTTGGGGATAGGGCGAAAAACAAGGTGGGGAACGAAGCGAGCCGAGGGGAAACTTTTCTTTTCATGGCCTTTCAGTATTCGTCCTATCTCCAACTAGAAGGCTAGGACAAGCTAGGATAAATCTGAAAGTGCGATCGCCTCTGAAATTTCGCAGACCCGTACAAAAGTATTTTTTCTTGGAAGATGAAAACAGTCTGACCCCATGCTACACGAAAGTTCCATCAAGTTGGAATTTTGGAAGTTAGAAGTTCAGCAGTTGAGGTAATACCAGAACAGTAAAACATCGGAACTCCTTTCCAAATATTCTCATTGAAAGACCAATGACAACTTCAATTACAATTATTCTATTTAATTTACACCTGCATCTGTAATTGCACATTTTTTTTTAATTAGCACTTTACACCTGCGCTGCACATTCACGCGTATGGAAAACCTTTGCGGATTATGATAAATAAATAAATAAATAAATTAATTAATTAATTAATGAATAAATAAATAAATAAATAAATGTAAATTTCGTACCCGTTATGGCTCAAACAATAGACACTGCTAAAATTCGTTTTAGGAAGATTTTTGCAGGAAACACAATTCCTCTTAAAACAAAGCAGTTCATACAACTAATTTTGCACAGCACCGCACCTTTCCAATAGATTGATCCAGCGCAGTAGCCATTGCAGCAAAAACTCTGCGATTTTCATCCTGAATAGTGTCTTTAAACTTGTTTATCAGATCCTGAGGAGCTTGCAGAGGTTGGTGTGCAAGTGCACTATGGACCGCCTCGTGAGCCAAATACAGGAACAATGGCTTGGAGGTGTTGTGCGAATTTATCACGTTCACAGCTTGGTCTGTGAAGAGATGGGTGCGGTAGTTTCCCCACTCCGTGGGCACCGGCTGCAAATGTGAGAGATGAACATGTTCAACGGCAAAATAGAAACAGTGAGAAGTTTATCGCGGCGTCAATAAAGATTAAGGTGGCTCGCAATAGTTCCTGGCATTTTCCATTGTGGGGGTCACCAAGCTCGTTTTTTAGTTATAAGCACTTAAAGCTAAACTTAAGGGTGTCTTTAACTGGTTATACTGTTACTATGGTGACCTGTAACGTCATGACGATGACCATAATTTGTTCACCAATGACTGGGCATTTATTTGATACCATTATTGTACCATCAACTGATAAAGAACTGTTGTATTGATCCATCAAAGGTTAATTAAGTGCTGGAAATTACTAGAATCTGTTGTGAGCCACCTAAATCCGCAGAAAATACCACATAATCACTGACAATTTTCCAGCATTTTTCACGTTTGCTGTCTGCTTTTTACTGTTTTCGATGCGAGGAAGGCAGACAATGTGAGATTTTTTTTGATGTTTTTTGAATCATTCTGCTTAATTGACAACTCCATTTCCAAGTCTCTTATATTTTATGTTATATTTAACAAATAGATTTCATTTGGCCGTGTGTCTGTTCAGTTATAGATCACAGATGACGTCAAAATGTGGTAAGAACAAAAAAGTGTCACTGATGTTCTTACCACATTTTGACGGACCTTCTGGAATCTATAACTGAATCGACACACGACAAAATGAAATCTATTTGTTTCATACAATAAATAGAAAAGTAAAACGAGTAAAATTACGAACTTGCCTCGTAGCGCTCGACTGTTCGAGGATTTGTTCCAGTTTAGGTATTTTTAAAGTCGCCAAGAACACTTTTCGCCAAGAACACGTTTCTTCTTTTTCTTGCTCGTAAACAGCTCCTGCTAAACACTTATCAGAATAATCTCGCAAACATTTTCAAAACTGTGCGCCATATTGGACAAAAAGAAAGCTAACAATTTTTCTCTGACATCAGCCGTGCGTCTGTACTCTGACAGATTTTAGGCAACGACCAATCACAGAGGGCGTAGTATTCAGTTCATTGTATGAAGTCGAACCTCTGCTTATGGACACGTCTTTAACACGGAGTCGGGACATACGTATATCTCTATTACGGACAGTTCCTTTGGTCCTGAAGACACTAAAATTCATACAATTCCTACCTCCAGAATACGGACACCTCTATATTGCGGACCCTTGGGACTGTCACTTTGGTGTCTTAACTGATTAAGGTGGCTGAACACAGTTTCACTGTACCTATGCGTCATTCCTTGTCATTTTAAAACTACTAACGTCTAAGCGCCCAAAATTGGTGAGGCATACGATTAAGCAACAAGCTACATATTTTGATGTTTTAGTTGAGCTTTTAGGATGTTGCCATGGCAACACGGTGGATTGTAAATCAGCCTGCAATATTTGGTTTCGTTTATTTTCAGAAGCTCTAGTCGTTAGATTTTGTCCATCATTTGTCTCCAGTAAACTCGTAAAAATATTCGTATGTTAACACTGGTCTCATGCAATTTTAACAGAGCGATCTTCCGTAATTTGTAGTTTAATATGTTTGCTTTTTGTAAAAATCTCCTCTGTTAAATTTCAAATTTCTGATGGCAGGTGGGTTCGGCATATTCGGAACTGTTGTGCCAAATTTCGTGAGATTCTAACAAGTGGTTCCGTAGAAATCAGCACATTTCCGAGGAAAGTCGCTAAAATATCCAGTCACAATTTTCTGGTCAACTGCGCATGCGTTGCACTTGACTGGCTTCTCGATCCAAAGACAAAAACGACCAAAAAGGCAGTGTATTTCTTCAATGGTTCTATAAATTATCTATTGATTCAACAAACATTTTTACGAACGACAAATTGTTTGATTTTATGACGAAAAACAACACTTTCGCGATCCACGCTGAGCAAAATAAGTTTTTAGTAATAGTTTTTTCTCAAAACTCTGCACGTGCTGACTCACGTAAGCAGCTGAAAATGAAGAGCGCGTGCAAATTGTGTTCAGCCACCTTAAATGTAAATCTACATGTAAATAGGCAGAGAAGTAAGAAAGAAGTGAGGTGATGGTAAACGACATTGAACCGCGTGTCATTTGCATTTGGCCTTATATAATACAAAAAAAATACACTACCTGCCTCTACTGTAGCTATGGTAGCTATAGTGACACCTGATTTAATACTTACACCATATTTTTGGGTGTTTCTTGGTGTTGCGGAAGCCATTGTTGGTTAGCTTTTGTGTTGTGGTGTGGGTATCGTTCAGTGTCTTTTGAATCTTTTGTTTTACGTCATTTGGTAATCACACCATCCGCAACACCAAGAAACTACCATATTTTTGCGTGTTCTCTTTCCCTTATAAGGTAAAATCTAATGACGTCACAATCATGTTGAATAACCTCTATATATTACCTCAGTATTGTTTCTCAGGTCCAGTCCCCAGCCAGTAGGCTCCGACTCGGAGTGGTCCCAGTAGTCCCCAGCCCCCAGCCAGTAACCAAAGAACGAATCAAAGCCACGTTTGGTTGGAGTGTAGTCAGACTTGAAGAACCCTAGATGCCACTGCAAAATATAGTATTACTCGGGTTAGTTTTTAAGGTCTTAATTTGGTCGGAAAACCTAAAACTTTGCAAACATGGTTGGCACCATTTCTGATGCAACGTTTTTTGCCAATGGACTTGTTTTTTTTTTTTTACATCACACGTTCATCCTTGATATGACTTTTTAACTCACGGTTCTTGTTTGACATCCTGAAAGTCATTTGCGCTCGTTTCGGTGGAAAAACTGTTTGTAATAAATTAGATTAAAAACCTTTCTTAAAACTGGTTTCTATATGATCGCTACGATCGCTGACAAAACGTTCAACGCTTGTAGCGAAATGGACTAAGCCACCTTCCATACTTTCAACATAATCGCTACGATCGCTGGAGGGTGGCTTAGTCGTACATACATGTACATCCATAGTCCATTTCGCTACAAGCGCTGAACGTTTTTTCAGCGATCGCAGCGATCATATGGAAACCAGGCTTTAAGTAAAATGTCACCTCAACTATCGGTAGTGTAGCAGCTCCATTGTTTTAGGTGTGACGGCTGCTTCTGTTTTTAGGGCTAGGAGCCATTGTTTCTGTTGTTCCCTGTATTGTTCTCTCGAAGGGTGGCGAAGCAATTGCCCCTTTCGTAAACGGTCGATGCCATTTTAGCGACACTTAGAAAAATTTTCACCAATTTTAGAATTATTTTTTCTATAAGAAAAAGAAAAATGCAATTAATTACCTAGAATCGAACCCGAAACCTCTGCATGCTAACATCTCTCCTTTACAACTAGACCACTGGGTTGACCCGGCAAACCCACGAAAGATTTAATTATTAAAGGTGCTTTTCTTAATATATAATTCAATAAACGGGTAACCCTAACCCTAAATCTTACCTAACCGCGAATCTAGCTTAGATGTAATAATCGCTTTAACTAGGCCCAATTTTATCTAATAATGATAGCCTACTTTCGTCCCAATCCAGGCATAAACTAGAGAGAAATAGCATCGACCATTACAAAAGGCTTGGTTACTAATGAATGCTAATGATGGCATCGACCGTTAAAGTGTATATGAAAGTGAGTTTTTTATTTGCTTGATCGAATCAACATGATGTTCTGATAAGAAAATGTAAAAAAAAATTCGATATCGATTTTTCACTTCCGGTGTGTTACAAAACCGCGCAAGAAGAAAGACTGGAAATAGTCCGCTGTGACGTCAATACAGGAATGCCAGTGTGGCGATTTCTCAGTTCCTCCGTTTTTTGGTGCGTGTTGCTACAACCATAGACGACACATCTTAATAGAACCATGTTTCTTCCTCAGGGCGCATCAAATAATGTGAGGAACTGAGAAACCTCGACACCGGCATTCCTGTATTGACGTCACAGCGGACTATTTCCAGTCTTTCTTCTTGCGCGGTTTTGTAACACACCGGAAGTGAAATTTCACGTTTTTAGACGGGTACAACGCAGAGAAGAAAAATCGATATCAATTTTTTTTTCCATTTTTTTATCAGAACATTATGTAGATTCGATCAAGCAAATGAAAAAAATCACTGTCATATACACTTAAAAAATGGCATCGATCGTTTACGAAAGGGAAATCAGCGGTGGCGAACCAATGGTGTGAGACCTTACGAGAGCTGCTACATCGCCCCAAACTATGGCAACATCGGAAAATTTAACGTCTTTTGTTTTTGGACTCTTTTTGGAGGGATAAAAATGTTGCTTTGGGTACAAAATAAGGTTAGCTTGGATTTCCGGAAAGGTGAAAGTTTTCCCCAACATTTTCTGCCTATGAAATATTCAGCTAAAAGAAACGAAGATATCAAACTGTATTTAGCTTTAGAGCAGTTTTTAATTGAGTGTGAAAAGTAATTACACAATTGTTTTGGTTTTGCATTGCTACGCTTTGTGATTGGCTAAAAAATCTCGCGCCATTTTCTCGACCAATCAGAAGTAAAACCAAAACCAATCGTGACTTGCTTGCATGCATTTTCTCGCGCTTGGCGCAGCCGACATGCAATTGCTTCGAGTTCTGATTGGTTGATTGGATTGTTCATGACTGCTGTGATTGGTCAGAGTAATTACTTTGGTTTTGGTTTTACGACACTCAATTGAAAACTGCTCTATTCCTCTCTGGGTGCCCCAGTGATCAATCGAGATCAAAAAACACCAATAACGTCAACTTGCTAAAACAGGTCAGTTAATACGCGAAAATCTAGGAGGCAATAGTCGCGGCTAAACGATACCATTTTAACTTGGTAAATTCGAAATAACAATAGCCGCGGTACGCCTAAATTTGCATTTACTTAGGTATAGCTGTTTCTTTGTGTAACCGATTTTACCTTGGTAAAATTTATCTCCTTTGCACGTGCTGGAAAACAGCGCCATTGTTACACGGCACCCTCAAATCTAAATTTACTAAGTATGTATTAAATGGTTTCTACGTGTAATGGTTTTCTAGTTGGTTTTCCCAGGCAAACCAACCAATGAAATGTCGCGTTTTGACCTGTAGCGAGTTGTCAACTGCACGTTCTGCATGCCCTCGCAGTCGTAGCTTGAAAACGCAAGTTTAGGAGGTGAATATGCAGGGACGGCGTTCAAGTTCAGACGGAGAAAGGAAATTAACCCGGTTTTTAACAAGGGGAGGACATTTGCGCTAACGTGTTAATTCGTCTGGCAAGATTGAAACTACCTCATGGAATAGTTTCAGTCATGCTCAGTCAAAATAAACATGTTTTTATCATGATTTCTGCAATGTGTCGCCTTATGTGAACACTGTTTTAATACCTAGAGGAATATGTTTCATCCGTGACCAGACTAAACATGTTTTGCCCTTGTGTGAACCCAGCATAAGCCAGACTAAACATGTTTTGCCCTTGTGTGAACCCAGCATAAGCCAGACTAAACATGTTTTGCCCTAGTGTGAACATTGCATAAGCCAGACTAAACATGTTTTGCCCTAGTGTGAACATAGCATAATTACTCCATGATTCTAGGTCCCTTGGAGCAATTTGGCAGCCTAAGTGCCCAGAGATTTCTCCACACTGCCATCTTGAAGGAGAAGTCCCTACAGACATGGTTGTTAACAATGCACCTTTCCTACAGCATGTGTGTCATAGCCAATTTCTTTAAGGTACTGAGGGAGCAATTTCTCTTCAAGACCTAAGCCGAATGGTTGACCAGCCATGATTACACCATGTTGCATTCCTGAAATGTCCATTAGAAAATACAACCATTAAAATGTTACCACTGCCGCATTATTTAATTCTGATCCCTTAGAAAAGTTATAGCCAGCAACATAGCGAGAATAACTGTTGCATTACTGATGATCATACAGTATTAATGATATTATGTTGACAACATGTCATACATACAGAAGCATCAGTGAATAGTGAACAACAGCAACAGCAACAGCAGTAAATTAAACAAAAATACCACAATGCAAAAGAGGAGGAAGGACACGGTGGTGGATGTTTGCAGCGTGCCTCTTGAAACCAGCTTACCCTATTCCAGACCCAAAAATGTGATTTTCCCTATTTCAGAAATGACCCAAAATTGGATTCCCTATTTTGAACCTACACCCAGGAACTGCTTCAGGTTTTGAAACATTTCAGAAGGGCTTCAAAGTTCCGATGTTAATTGAGAGATGAATAATAAAGAAGCCTTTTCTAAACATCATACCCAATTTCAGACAAAAATGGTCAAAATCTATGTCCTATTTTAGACCAAAATGGCTAAAAAATCCATACCTTTGGCAATGCACATAACTACATGTATGGTAATCTTACACAAAGGGGTACCCCCCAGCCATTTTTTATAAAGGTCAAGAAGCAGAGCTTATAAAACTTAGTGCATATACCTGTATGTATTGGATATTTCCCAGTCATGATTGCACTGCGGCTTGGTGAGCAAATTGGTGACACATAGTAGTTGTTCAAGATAACGCCACCATTTGCCAGTCCATCTATATTAGGAGTTGGAATTTGCTTGGAGCCATGAAAACTCACATCATCCCAGCCCTGATCATGAAGAAAATAAAATAATTAGGAAATAAGAAATACATAATTATAGGGTTAAAAAGGAAAAATGACCATTAAGACAAGGGGTTTCATTAGAAGCTGGCAACCAGCGAATTCTGCCGGCTACTTCCTAATATCGCTGCCTACTTTTAGATTAATTTCACTGAAGTTGATATCCAGAATTATGGAAGTGCCATTTCTGAGGTCCTAGACTTCAAAATTTTCTGGGGGGGGGGGGGGGGGGGGGGGGGATGCCTCCTAAAGGAAGGGGGGTTTGGGGTCCATACCAAACAATTCCTTCTGTGAAAAGGGTATATATATTGGATATTTTCTGGAACAACACAATCTCCTTTCAGCCATAAATAAGCACTGTGGTCCTCATTACAATATACTTGATACCAACTTGCTGGTATTAAGTTATTCTCGGTGTGCAGAATGCAACAACATCATTACCAGTACCTGCATTTATCATATGACCCGTACAGCCCTGCGAATCTTTTCTTTGCAAAACCATTGATGAAAGTCCCGTATGAGGGCTGTACGCATCTGCACGAGCGGGGCCGTTAAGAGGCGTATGGCCCTACTACAAAAGCAGACGGCCTCGCGCATTAAAATTTCAAGTAATTTTGTTTCCAAATTGGTCATATGATAAAATACTCATTGACTAAGTTAGGTCGGGCCGGATGGGAAAATATTTGGCTCTCGGTCATGGCGCACGGACCTCGGTCCATATGCCATGACCTCGAGCCAAATATTTTCCCATCCGGCCCTCCCACTTAGTCAATAAGTACATATTATTATGTTCCTGCCTTCCTGCCATGTTTATGCAACATCGTCATTACCCATTTATCGCACTCATGCCGACTGTTTTAAACGTAGTTTAGTTTAGTTTTGGCAGTTTACTTTACATAACATTAATCAATAAATAATCAATAAAAAATTAAAAAAAATATGTAATATTTTACAACTGAAGAAATCTTATGGGAAATGTACTTAGCCTAATTAATTGAACCAGACCCACTGGCACTCTATAACAAGTATTAAAAGTAAACCAAATAGATGCACTGCTTACCAAGTCATCAGCAAGAATAAATATGATGTGAGGTTGGCTAGAATTGTTCCCTTCTGCAGAGCATTGCAAAGCCAAAAGTACTGCTAGATACAGTAATATCATACTATAGCACTAGCAGGTATAAACACAAGTGACCGCTTCGGTGAACTTCTGAAATCTAAATTATGCTGCAAAATGCAACAGAATGAGATAGCAATCAAAATCACGAGATTGCAGTTAGAATATATTATGATCTGACAGTGATATAAAACGAGGTCGTATCCTTGACCCTATTTTCAGCTTCCTTCAACGGAAGCATGCCAATAACAACAACAACAACAACAACAAAATCTATAAACAAAATCTAAATCTCCAGTTAAATTAAACGAATGAAATCGAAAGTTTACATTTACATTCATTAAGTCGGCAAAATCCATGGGATATCACGTTTTCTAACGCTTCCTAACCTTGCCGTTTCTTACATAAATTTCCTAACTTTCGGCAGCTGATAATCACCAGTGCTTGCCTCCGTCGCGTCTCATCAAGATGACAAATTAAAAATATTCCACGGATTCTTCCCTGGACTGGTACCCAGTCTACCGGGTCGATATTGCATTTCATTGTCGAGGTGAGCTGGATACAAGTGGGGAAAGGTGCGCGGCCGGGGGGAGCCCAGAGGGTGTTGTGGGAAGAATATTGGGAGGATGTAAATTACTAGACTCGCGCAGACGTATCCGATTTCCGGAAAAAACGGACAAGGAAATAGGCATATCGGATACATCTGTAAGCAGGCTAACCAGGGAATTATGTTTTTTTTTGTACCGGAATTAGTATAGTCTTGAACATTTTTTTTCGAAAACACAGATTGAAATCTAATGTTTTGAGTTGTGAGCCCGGGTTGAGAGAGACGGTGCGTAAGTCAAAAATCAATTACATACGCTAATAATCAGTCATAGTAGCTCCCTAGTATGTGCAAAGTTAAAAATATTCTTTACTCTAAAATCAGGCCAGTAAGGCCAATTTATTAACATTATGCCGAAGGTCTTTACTGTTTATTTTAATTTCGACCATGATCACAGGAGGGGCAGTGAAGCGTTGGACCGTTTGCCACAGCCCGTTCTTTTTTCTCGCATTTTTAAAGGAGAAGATGAAAATACCGCTTTCGCGAGCCACAAATCGTCAAAATAAACGTAGAAAAACAAATTAAACAACATGGCAGTGATTAGGACAGTTTTTGTTTCATTTTCGTCAGTTTTAAGAGCCCTAAATTTCGTCTTTAGTGAGGTTAGTTTTATAAACCGTGCGGCCATACATACAAATACACTTCACTACAAAGTATGCACAGGGAACCACACAAACAGAGTATGGTGAAGACTTTTGTTCTTGGGCCATCGTAGCTTGATGAGAAATAGAATACAAACCGCGGTGATAACCATATTGAACTTATTCATTTTTGATAAAACTTGGGCGTTTCGTATGCTGCTAGAATCGTATCGTTATTAAATAGCTGGGATAGTTTACCGACCGAAGTTCAGCTTAGTCCTAACTTATGCTCATTCAAAAGGAGTCTACTGAATTCTTTAGATTAATGATGTTTTTTTAATTGTAATTTATAACTGTAATTTTAGTATAAATCTTTTAATCTTTTTAATGTGATTTGATCTTTTTAATGTGGGATCCGCCTAGAATGGGGTCAAGGACTCTTTTGCGGACCTCCCTATGGCTATCTCTAGTCTACAATGTTTTTTTTTTGTAATGTAATTTATTTCTATTTTAGCAATGAATTGTAATAAATAAATAAGAACTGAAGCAAACGTCAGTAGCGAGAAGCTATCAACTGTTAAGTTTTGTACTTAATCTTGGTCCCAGTCCTTTCACTACTAGTATAATTTTCAACACTGTAACGGTCACTTTTGAAGATGTAGTAGCATACGAAACATCAAGTTTTATCAAAAATGAATAAGTTTAATATGTTTATCACCGCGGTTTGTATTCTATTTCTATTCTATTTAATATATCTGCTTTCATGCCAACAGCTTTGCGGATTATAATATATAAATAAATAAATAAATTTCTCATAGAGTATGGTGAGCCTGTGGTATTTGCAATTTCGTGAACGTTTTACACAACATGACTACCATTCCACGAAATTCCGCTGCTTCACTGCGTGTTCGAAGTTCTTTTTCGCGGTTTTTCGAGTGCGGCCATTCTTGAAGTGGAGCAAAAACCTTGTTTCCCCCCTTTTTTTGACTCGAAAAATATGGCCCACAACTACGTAGTGACAGCACATAAGCCCACCGCCGTAAATGCAGCAGTGGTCGGTAATTTTACGGCGTCGGATGACCTGAACTTGATCATAGCTAAGAACACTCGCCTGGAAATCCATGTTGTCACTCCAGAAGGTCTGAGACCTCATCTCGATATAGGAATATATGGGCGAATTTCTGTCATGGAGCTCTTTAGACCGCCGGTGAGGTTAATCGTTTTGCTTCAATATTTAATTACAAGATATTTCTGTTCGTTTGTTTGTTTGCTTTAAAAGTTGGATGGATGGATAATTATTTTATTATGTTTTAAGCCATTTAATTATAAGCTTACATGGAAGAATATTCATATCTGTTGAAAAGAAAATCCGAAGTTTCATGTTTAAATTATTGCAGAGCAGATAGTGGCAAAAAAATAACGCTGAATGGTGGCTTTCTTTTGAATGACCATTGTTAGTGATTTAATAGACCCAATGTTGGAAGCACAGATTGCACGACTCATTGAATTCTGAGATAGCTCTTATACCTTCATGTCTGTACATGCACTGATAAAAAATTTGAGGAGCTCTTGAGGAGCTCTTAAAGACGTTCGCAGTAATTGTTTATGCGCATTCTTACTGCGCATGCAATTCATATTGCAACGCTATGCAACGTCATGCACGAACACGTGGGCGGCACGGTGGTCTACTGGTTAGCGCGTCGGACTTTCAACCTGAAGGTCGGTGGTTCGAGCCTGGTCTCTGCCGTCGTGTTGTTTCCTTAGACAAGAAACTTTACTCCACACTGTCTCTCTCCACCCAGGTGTATAAATGGGTACCGGCGATAAAATGCTGGGGGTAACCCTGCGATGGACTAGCATCCCATCCAGGGGGGAGTAGCAATATTCCTAGTTGCTTCATGCTACGGAAACCGGTTTAAACTCTGGCCGTGTGGGCCAGTTGTTGTTAACTTTGCTTAGATTTAACTCGCTTGGATGGTCTGTGATCCTCAATTTTTTTATATATAATTTTCTTTGTCAATTCTCGAAAGATTGTGAAAAAATGAACAAAAACTCAATGTAGGAAGTTTAAATTTTTTCCATTTTTCTACCCATGCGATGTCAAATCCTGCCAGCTTATGGCTGTCATAGTTTTCAAATGCTGTCATTTAAAGATTAGATTTCCTTTAAGGGACGTCACCAGTTGAATGAATTTGCTTAACAGACTTATGCGCATAAAATTTGGGAAAGAAAGTTGCATTTCAGAGATTCATTTGCAATATTATTTTTAGAGCAGCAGACATTGGGGTCATATCCAGTAAGGAAGACCAATTTTTCAAAATTAGGGTCACCTTTCAGATATCTTATCTCGGAGACGAAGTCGGTAACCCCCCATTTTTTTTGCATTTCTGACACGAATAACTCATAACCTAGATGTAGCAAAAGTTTTATAAAAAAATCAATGTTAAAAGATTTTCATGTGAACGTCATTAAAGCTTTGTTCTCAGGTGCTTGAATGTTCCATTGGCTTTGTACTGGAACAAAGTTACAGCATGTACAACATACAGCACCAGACAGAAGAATTCATAGCAGAATGCATTTGCATGCGTACCACAAACCCTTAAAAAAAAACCCCTGGATATCCACAAAATTAATTTTGTACTTAGAAATCATTTCATGGATCTCGAGTTTATAACAGGTTTGCGGTTTGCATGCAAATACATTCTTCCCCAAATGCTCTGTTAGGTTACTTCTGTCTAGCAGTACTATATACTGAATGTACAGTGCACTGACTGTAAGTTTCGTTAGTGTCCCAGGAACCACACATTACATGTTTGAGCACTACTTGTCTTCCTACCTTAACATGTATCCCTGCTGGGATGCCATTATTACATGTATGTGGTACATGTAGTCCATTACAGCTCCCCCTGCCCCCCCCCCCCCCCCCCCCCCCTTGGCACTCCGACCTCCCTGTACAGTGTATATGTTGTGGTTCAAATTTTTCCTTGGTTTGAAAATTTTCAAACCAGTTCAATTTATTTTCCCTTTGTATCAGATTCATTATCATACATTCTGAGACAAAGGAAAACAAAAATCAAACTGGTTTCAAAATTTTCAAACCAAAGAAAAATTTGAACCACAACATATATGTACAGTTGATCTAGGTACAACCTAATTAAAAAAAAAATCAGTTTTCCCATGTACGATGTAACTGATCAGTTGGTGGTATTTTGTTATTTTCAGAATGAGCCTCAAGATCTGTTATTTATTCTAACGGCACGATACAGGGTTTTTATACTTAGTTACAAACCAGAGACTGGTGATGTTGTTACAAGGGCTTATGGAGATGTGCAGGTACATAAGTCAATTGTGTGGAATTGTTCCTGCATGTTACTGTACTCACTTTGAAACTGGTTGAATTTGAAAACACAAAAATCAAGGCTTTAAAATCCTTACAGTGTACTTACAAAATTAATGACAGATCTGAATATTTGAAAGAATATACCTATGTTGCACAAGTATAATATGGACAGAAAATTGCCAAAACAAAACAAAGACATTTTTGTAGACAGATTGCACAGTGCCATTGAAACATTGGATTTTTGCAGATTACTACATGCGTATGCAGTGATAAAGTTTTTATAGTAATGTGTCATTCCAGAAAATATCCATACCCCCCCACGGAGGGTTTTTTGCCGTTGGACCCCCTACCCCCCTGGAATTTCCGTTCCAAGGGGTTTTCGAAATACCCCCCTCCCCCCTGGAATTTCCGTAATTTTCCCACTTGATCCCCCCTACCCCTTGGAAATTCCAAATCCACAAACAAAGCACAAATACAACTATACTCCGTTTTGAAAGATTAAGGCTCTGATATTTTAATTTCCTAAAATGATCGTGGAAGACGTATATGCAAATGCCTCCCTGTGAGTATTTGAACAAAGAAACAAAATCGCTATATATTTTTACTCAAGAGCGTCGATAAACGCTCGAATTTTATAGCAGTTCTTCTTTTCATTCAAGTGCAGGAAGTTTTCATTCACGAAAATCCAAGAAAGAGTACGTTCCTTAAATAAACCACGCGCGGTTTCAATTAATTCATAGTCAAAACAGCATATCGAATTACTTTCCACACGCAATTAATTATATATTCACTTTACTCTCACGGCGAAACTATGAAAAATATACCAGCAGTATCTAATCTCCATGATATTTTTGTATGTTGCAGATGAAAAGTTTTAAAGTATCTTTGAAGTTATGGAATTTAGTGAAAGGTCTTGTGTAGTATTTTCTTGCATCTTAAATCCGTCACATCGGGAAGCTGCAAATTATCAGTCGCGCAATATGTGTTCAAACATCCGTCAAAGTTATATCGCTTAAATCTGTCCTTCAACCAAAGAAGAACATCGAAAAAGTCATACGCTTAGTCTTTTTGGTAGTTTGTGTATGATAGTAAAATAATTTAATGCCTTGGTATTCATTTTCAACTCGTCACATGTTTCATGTGTGGAACATATGTCTGACATAGCGCTCACTATTTACAAATGTAAACAATCGCGAATGAAATTCGAAGACGATTTTTTTTTTCGCTGACTCTCCTCGATGGCAATTGTCTCAACGCATTGCGTTGAAACAAATAGCTTTAAATGCTTTGCTATCATTTACAAACTTTTGACTAGATGGATAAATTATGAAGAAAATATTATGCGATTACTAAGCTATAGGTCCAAAATTGGTTAAATTGTATAACCGCAAATATTAATGTATGTAAGTAAGCGAATAAAAGTTTATAAAAAAAAAATAATAAAAAATAACCGCAAATATAATTTTGTACATTCAAGTAACAAAATGAAACAGTTCGAATCTCAAACTGCACAAATAATGCCATTGGCGAAAGAACCAGTACCAGTAAACGGTAGCTTCCACGCGCAACGTGAGCGAGCGGAAATAGGTGGGGTAGAAGGGAGCCTTGCAGAAGAGAGAAAATTCACACTTCCGCTCGATCTCCATCCGCTTGCTCGCGCTCGCTTTAGGCCCGCCAAAATATGAACTGCTTGTAGCCTATGTGGATAGCCCTAGTATTAAAAATTATTAAACTTAAACAGAAAGGGTTTAATAGAACAACAATAGGACTCAGTCAGGTGTCTGGGGACGAATGTTTCTGGTCGGCCATTTTGTTTATCATTCGGCTCGCGAGCGTGAAAGTCCACTGTGTAGCTCCAAGACGTGCTGTCGATGCCTGCGCCGTCAGACGGCGGAAAAATAATGGAAAACATTTTAGAAGGAATGGTACGTTTATTTCAACGGACAGAACGTTTCACTTGGTTTATATCGAGAAACTACGTAAGTGTTTACTCGATATTGAATATTTGTAACCCTCTGGAAAAAAAAACCCTTTGTGTACCCCCCTCCCCCTCGGAAATTTATCGTTTTTAGACCCCCCTACCCCTCGGAATTTCCGTGACCCTCCATGGGGGGAGTATGGATATTTTCTGGAATGACACAATTTATGATCAATGTTACTTACAGTAACTTGCATTGTGTTTTCATCAGGATCGAATTGGCAGGCCATCAGACACAGGGTTGATTGGCATCATAGATCCACAGTGCCGTATGATTGGTTTGCGACTCTATGACGGCCTCTTTAAAGTGATTCCTTTGGAACTGGACTCTAACAAAGAACTCAAAGCCTTTAACATCAGGTCAGGCTAGCACACAGTCCAATCCAGACACAAGTGCTGTTTGTATCTGAGTGGATGTTTTGCAAAGCAGAATATTTGGTAGTGATCTTTTTTTCTTGTTTTGGTCATGGGTATTTTTGCATTTGTTTTTTACAGACTTGAAGAGCTACATGTGATTGACATTGCATTTCTTCATGGGTGTCAAGTCCCCACCATTGTTTTTATTTATCAGGTATGTAGAGAAATATCAGGAGAATTGTTTATTTTACATTTATTCATTTGTATATGTTCTAGTTCAATTTTATCCTTGGTTCAGTTTTCATTTTCCTTTGCTTTATATTCATTATCATATATTAACATTATTGAAAAGAACAATAGAAAATTAAAAATTAAGCCAAGGATAAAATTTAACTACAACATATGCAGGGCTGAAAATAATTTTTCCTTGCATTTTTTCACACCCTTTTTTGATAGGACATGTTGGGCTGTGAATTGAATTGCTTTAACCCTCAGACATACTGTACAAGGGGAGGGGGGAGGGTACCACGGTGGGGGTATAAGTTTGCGTGTACATCCGAGGGTTAAATTTTTACTTAACATTTGCAACCTCGATCTGAATTATATCAGGGCGAAAAAATGTTTTTTCTTTCCACTTGTCCATTGGACAAGTGCCATGCCACTCACATTTTAGTTGTCCGAAAGTGAAGTTTGCTCGTCCAAAAAAATGAATAAATTAAAAAAAATGTAGTGTAAAACAAATAAGGATCTGCATCGAACACATATTCACGTAAAATGCAATATGAGCATTGTGCTTACAAATTGTAAAATTTTGCCTCAAATTGTCAACATACCTGTGTTAAAACAGTGCTCGCTATCTTTGTTGGACATTTTGATACTTTTATCAATGAAGGAACATCGAAGAGGAATGAAAGAAGCCAAAGAAAAGAGTCTGCAAACAAGCAGCCGTCTTGGTTAACCTTAGTAACCAGGATAAAAATAAAAACATGTGCTCAAAAAATTTGCATGGTTACCAAGCTTGTTGTGGCCTGAATGTAGGTGCGGTCAAAAGCCGTTTTGTTTTATACAGGATGATTCTCTGACTTACGTTTCTATTTAAAAAACATTTTATCCAAAATTTGAGCTTCAAAACCTCTGCGAGTGTGGCTTATATATATGCCGGTGTTTACGTTACCTGTCTTCTACATTCTTGGAAAACAGTTAAAGAAACAGGTTGTTTACGGAGTCCAGAGATGCTTGGGAAACTTAGAACCCATTGACTCCTGAGAATTTGTATGTTTTTGAGTGATTTTCTGCATATAAACGAGCTATAGGATTTCGTGACTCCATATTTGGGGTTGCCATCGAAAGTGCCGCTGTTCTAAAACAATGAAGGCTCAAGTTTACTGGAAATGTCATTCTGACGTTGTCATTTTGCTTTGTTGAATTGCTACATGTATAAAGGCTCCAATATGGTGTATCTGCGATTTTTGGTAAGTTCACAGCCATTTATCATCGTTGGTAACTGCCTGATGAGCATCATTAAGCTTGAAGGTAGTTCAGAGTCCACTTTCTCAATGAAGCGAGTTAGGTGTTGTTCTTCATTTACGAATTTGTCTTGTTGCTCGTTGAACTGGAAAAATAGCCGCCACAAAACAAAGTAGCCTTGGGACTCGACTCTGGATGAATTTCTCGACATACCACGGCATAATTATTTTGGAAGTTGCGACACTGAAGAACACAACAAGCACGAAATTTTGGTGGTAGGTCGGAGTGGCTGTGGACTTAGTATAAATATGAAATGTGTGGGGAAAGGAACGAACGTCGTCAAAAAGGGTGCAGTGCAGTGGTGATGTTGAAAATCGAGGCAAGGTCAGTATGCACTAGAACGAGAGGCTGTAGCTCGGCCTGAGCAACAAATAAGAGGAAAAAAATTCACTGCTAAGCCAGGGCTAGGACTAGGACTAGGACTGAATTTTGCTGTGAATGTTGACTTTTGGGTTTGTCACGATGATTTGAATAAAAAAAACTAAAGGCAAAATTATGATTTTTGTTGTTTTGCTATGTCATTAAAAACGGTCATTTTTGTTAAATATAATTGTCCAAATTCAAACGCTGATATTCTGCAAAAATCGCTGACTTTTTTGTGCTTATTGGGTATCTCAATTTGAGGGACTTTCTAGTCATGCTCACAACTGCTAGTTAAGGCAATGTTCACACGATTGAGAAAGTTGCAATTTTTTAAAGCAGTAGAGTCTTGTACGGGCGGTTTCGGGCGGTTCAGTTTAAGTTACAAAAATGTATATTGTACATAAATGTAGTCATTCTTTTCAGAAATTTGGTAGCACTGTGTCAGATTACCAGCACTACATGACTGTATAATTATGTACACAAGGCTGTGCTCTAGGAGTTATCACAGGGAGCCCAAGGGAGTCCAACTATAAAACAAGAGGCTCCAAGCAGCCTATACTCATGTGCATGCATGGGAAAGTTTTATGATATATTTTAAACATGATAAGAAGATGTCCGACATGAAGAAAAGTTACTCCTTTCATTCAGTCATTGTTCCTGCAAACCACATTGTTTACTATTGAATGTTTTGTAAATGGCTGTACCCCAATGAAGCCAGTGATTCTTCTGAGTGTTATATATACTTAACGTGAACACTAGTAATGTAAGCAGGGTTGTAGGAGACGCTGTCGTGACACCTTGGTAACGCTGTTTTACTGGAAGTGAGTGCAGCCGGAAGTCACTAAACAGAAAGTGTAAATGGCTATGAAGCGGAAGTGCACAATTTAAAATATGTGTGCAGAAATTTGCATGCAAAATTGTGACACAAAAAATAAAAATAACAAGAAAAATGGAGCTGAAACCTTACCTCATGCCGCTTCACACATGAGTAATTAAGGGGGCCCAGCAGTTATATAAGCCATGTGCAAAAACTCAGTCTTTCTTGTCGTCCAACGACAGAAAGTTAGTCGCCTATGGCACCCAGTCATTTCTAGAGCACAATCCTGGTACATGGACATGTACAATGCATTGATTGACATGTATAATAGATTGTACACATACTGTACACAAACCATTGATTGTATGACTTGTTAATGTTAAAAGTATCTGTAACCCTCCCTCCTTGTGTGCAATTCAAATCAGGATCCACATGGGCGCCATGTTAAAACATATGAGATTGTACTGCGAGATAAAGAGTTCAACAAAGGCCCTTGGAAACAAGACAATGTGGAAGTTGAGGCATCAAGAGTTATTGCAGGTAGAATAATAGTCTACATGTCATATAGTATTAGTGCATTTGCATTGACTTTGCCAAGGTCAAATTGTAGTTTAGGACTGCAGTTTGACATCGGTAAAACCTCCTCTGGCTTTAAAATTCTGGTTTTACCTGTTTATTTTTTCTTTGCGGTTACTATAGGAAAGCTGTGGTAAGGAATAGGATGTGGTCTTATTTGCATAGTGTATTGTTTCCTTTATTACAGTGTATGAAGTTCATTAATTTGAATGGCGACAGATGTAGGTTTCTCTGCATGCTTATGCACTAACAGTGCCTCGATTGGTACTATATAGCTGACTCTTGGAGAAACCATTCACATTTTAAGCATCTATTCTCCTTCATTGACTAACTCATTACCAACCATCTAGTACCGGTATGTAGAGGATGATCTTTATAAAATCCCATTAAAACATTTGTCAGTCAAACGCTGTATTTGAAATCTCTGAATAACCATTTTCAGTGAGTGACCACTTTCCAGATCCCGAGCATAGTACGTCACTTACAAGAGAGTCAAATATATAAGTAATTTTTAATCGTATTGAATGTTCAGTTCCAGAGCCGCTTGGTGGAGCTCTCATCATTGGACAGGAGTCGATAACTTACCACAAAGGAGCCAACTATCATGCAATTGCTCCTCCAGCTCTTAAGGTGAACTGTACAAATCAAATTCAAAATCAGTTGAAGGGCTCTGGGCATAACCGACCTATGTTCTTTTTAGGTTGTTTTTTATTTTTCTGTGGCATTTTAAATAATGGTTTTCTGTTTATTTTTTTCAGCAAAGTACAATCACTTGCTATGGGAAGATTGACACCAACGGATCTCGTTATCTCCTTGGTGACATGAATGGCCGGCTGTTTATGCTTCTTCTTGAAAGGCAGGAGTTGATGGATGGAAACATTGAAGTCAAAGATCTCAAGTTAGAGCTTCTTGGAGAGGTAAAGGAGCATTAATTTTAGAACACATTGCCTCAAGATTCAGTGTCATTTCATTTGGAAACCTCTGTGTACCAAACTTTGCAACTCTTTCAGAATCATCTGTAAACTCAAAAAACATTCATTGAACGTACACTTTATCAAGGAAACTACATGTAGACCTGGCATGTATTTAATTGAAATATGCACATGCGCCGTACAAACACACTGAGTGTGTGGCATCCTCAAATCAGTAGAGGGATATTAGGTAAATGTACAGATGCACTGTATGGCATTTTTATTTTTTAGTACCAACTGAATTTGTTATTACACTCAATTGCATGACTGTACTTTACTAACTATAGAGATACATTTAGGTTTAACAAGTTGTTGTTAATATGTACACTGTTCATGTATGTACAGTTATTTCATTGTCTATTTCATCTCAGACTTCAACAGCACACTGCCTTACTTACTTGGACAATGGTGTGGTTTTTATTGGATCAGCGCTGGGAGACTCTCAACTTGTCAAGGTATATTCTACCACCCACCTTACAATGAATACTGTGGTCATTCACCACTTTAGAAACGAGAAGGAAACTGGGCCGAGTGAACTTTCGCAACGACTTCTGGGATCGTTACAGGGGACGCTTCTTTTGTCTCTGTCCCCAGTAACAGTCCCAGAAGTCGCTGTGAAAGTTCACTCGGCCCAGTTTCCTTCTCGTTTCTAAAGTGGCGAATGACATTAGTCAATCTTGACTAGCTGTTCATCAGTCAATATCATCCACACACTCAAAAAGTAGAAACACGTGGTTTGGCTCTCATATTGTTCAGTGTGTCCAGTAGAGTAAGCATTACTGTGTTTTCACCATTCAAATGGAGAACATTTTTAAATTGTATTTTGGCAGCTGAACACTGAGACAAATGAAAATGGCTCACATGTGCATGTGATGGAAACATTTACTAATCTGGGACCCATTGTGGACATGGTCGTGGTTGACTTGGAAAGACAGGGCCAAGGACAGGTAACATGCACTTTGCGATAAACAGATATGATGTTGGTCCTTGAAATTTGCAAGTTTCATCATTTTAAGCCATCAAATTTCCTCTACCAGTTTGGTCCTTTTTCTTTCCATTTGGAAGTTTTGATAGGTGACTGTGCATTTGTCCAAACATAAAAATAATTTCCATGATCTTTAAAACTGCCTCAGAGTATGAAGTGAATGCATAATGCTGAACCTGTAATTCAAAATAAATCATTTATATTCTGATCTTGTTAGAGTTTATGTTAGAGTCACAAACCACTACTTTCTAGTCCTCCTAAAACCTCTACATTATATGCAGTAGATCAATTCTGATTGGATTATTAAATTTAAAATCCTGAAGTGTTTCATAAAAAAAGAGGACCGATAGTACTCTTACTAAGGGAGGTACATATGTTGTGGTTCAAACTTGTCTTTGGTTTGAAAATTTTCAAACCAGTTTAAGTTTTGTTTTCCTTTGTCTCAGAATATGATAATGAATCTGAGACAAAGGAAGATAAAACTTAAACTGGTTAATTTTCAAACCAAAGACAAATTTGAACCACAACACATACACTATGTATAATTATATGTAGGGGGTGAATTATGTGACTTGTACACATACATGTACATATTCACAACTCTGGTTTTGGCTGGTGTACATGTAAGGTTAGCTTTGGTTAAGCTGTCAATTTGCTCTTACAGTTGACCTTCTACAGTAGAATTCAAGGAACCCATAAAGGGTGGCCTGTTTATTGAAGAACTTGGAAAACAGAGGCTAAAATTAATTTTTGTCTTGTCTAATAGCTGGTCACCTGTTCTGGTGCTCTCAAGGAAGGCTCATTACGAATTATAAGAAATGGAATTGGTATTCATGAACATGCTACCATATCAGACCTGGTGGGAATTATGGGTAGGTCATTTATTATTATTTGATTTAACATTATCATAAGGCTTCTGAAAGAACAGTATTCAGTTATGTCGTGAAACCTTAACCAAAATAAATTATTAAAACCAAAGTAATTACTCTGATGAATCACAACATACGGAGACAATCCAATGAACCAATCAGAACTTGAAGTATTGTAAAGCCAAAACCAAAGTAATTACTCTGGCCAATCACAACAGATGCAGACAATCCAATGAACCAATCAGAACTTGAAGTGTCATAAAGTCAAAACCAAAGTAATTACTCTGATGAATCACAACATACGGAGACAATCCAATGAACCAATCAGAACTTGAAGTGTTGTAAAGCCAAAACCAAAGTAATAATATTACTCTGACCGATCACAACAGACGCAGACAATCCAATGATCCAATCAGAACGCAAAGCAAATACATGTAACTGGGGCCAAGTGTGGGAAAATGCTTGCAAGCAAGTCACAATTATAATTTTATGTTTTTGGTTTTACCTCTGATTGGTCGAGAAAGTGGTGGGAGATTTTTTAGCCAATCACAAAGCATATAGCAATGCAAAACCAAAGAATAAAATACTTTCAACACTCAATTAAAATTAAAACTGTTCTATGGTGCAATAGTTAGATTTTGCATGTCTGGCTTCAAATAACATTCAGTCACATAAAGTACAGTAACTAAATAATCCGGACACCTTTCATCAAAGTAAAAAAATAAACTAAAAAATAACCAATTACAGGGTGACTTCTAGAGTATGGCCACCTTGAACATTGTTAACCAATCACAGTGTCGCTTAAAAGCAAAGGTTGAAAATAATATTAAGACAATATAAAATGATCGACTGTAAAATGAATTTTACTTGGCCCGATGACATTTAATTTGCATTAGAGAAGGGCCAGTGAAATTACATGTAATACAATTAATTTCATTAATTTTTAGATAGGGTATAAAAAGAAAGTATTCCAGGGATTTTTTAAATGATCATCTTTTACCTTTTTTCACTAGGCATCTGGCCATTACGATTAAGAAAGACTGCAAAGAACTTTGATGATGCATTGCTTCTTTCATTTGTCGGACAGAGCAGGTAATATAAAAAAAAATTAATGTCAAGTATACAATCATATGCATTGGTTACCCTGTAGCTTGTACCAATTACTGTACTTTCTTTTATTTATTGTTTTGTCACTGCTCTTTAATTTTAGTTTTTTTTGTCCAATTTCATTGACCATTTCAATAATTTTATTTTGTGCTCACCAACTGACTACCGGAATGTCCAGTGATCCTCAACAGTGAACTCTCCTTAAGCCAGACACACTCATGAACAGCTCCAGCTGTCTGCTTTTTGTGTCCACCTAATAGAGAGTTTAGTGACAATGTACAAAAATAATTAAGGGGTGAGTGGAATAAAGCCCCAAGTGAATTCTGATCAACTGCAAGATTTTCCTTGTATATGCTCATGTAACAAAGGGAGAATTTGGCTATACCTGTAGATCAGGAGTCACTTAGGGCCTTATCCAAAACTGAAATAAGGCCCTAAGTGACTCCTGATCTGAAACCAAATTCTCCCTTTGTTACATGAGCATATAAAAGATGAATTGGAAGGAGAATCTAACAGTTGATCAGAAGTCACTCAGGGCTTTATTACACTCACCCCTTTGATTAGTTTATTAACTTGAAGCAAATTTTTCTTAGAATTTTAGCTCTTACTGGGGAAGAAGTTGAAGAGACAGAAATACCTGGGTTTGATGACAACCAACAGACGTACTTTTGTGGAAATGTAACTGGCGATCAAATCATTCAGGTACTGGAACACTACATATACCAATAATTATTATTAATAGTTTTATTATTTTTACTGTAAACAAAATTAATATAGAGCTTTCATCTTTCGAGCTATAGAAAGGTTATGAGGTGTATTTGTGCAATGAAGGCACTGCATATAAATTAAATTGATATGAACATCCTCACTGCTTTATACAATGTACATGTAACTACATATTATTTGTAGAATTTAAAATGTCCAAAAAAATGTAATTTGTTTCATTCAAACAGGTCACCACATCATCAGTGCGTCTTGTGAGTTGTGCAACAAGGCTTCTTGTTGGGTGAGTTGGGACTTAGCATTTACAATATGTTTTTTACTTTTGTTTGGGCATTTAAAAACCAGATTTACATTTGGCATAAGTAGTGTGCATATGAAATGAGTGAGAGATCAGTATCAAAGATTGGTATTAACAGCAGTGAGCTACATGTGTATAGCTTGACATTGTAATTTATTATGTTTTACCCGTACAGATTAGATACATGTATTTTTAATAATTTCTTAGTTAAAATTTAACAAAAGAATGTTAATATTGTTAACTGCAATTATTTTTTTTTTACATTGTACAAATTAAATTGACAATATCTTGCTACAACAAAACAAAGTTCATATTAATTTGTAATGGTCCACGTTTGAAAACAACATGGGATTTTGTCCAAGCTGCTTCAAGTCATGAACATTTCTGGTAACTTCGCTGATTTTTTCTCTTTCTAAAGCAGTTTAAGTCTGGAAGAAAAGAGAAATAGTTTGAGCAAATACTTTTATATGACAGAAAAATGCGGAATTTAACTCATGGCTATAGATACACTATAGATAAGGATAAAATAATACTTGTTGGTGAACTGACTGGCTGGCACACATTTGCTGATGAACTAACTTTTGTTTCACAGTGAATGGCGACATCCTACTGGTAAAAACATCAGTGTGTGTGCATGCAACTCTGAACAGCTTGTTGTTGCTGTGGGCTGTGAGTTGTACTATCTGGAGATAGCCGTTGGACAGATTAATCTTATCAGGTGATTGACACATCTCATTTATTTACATTGTATACCAGTAGTTATTTCATTTATTGTTATAATTATTTTGTTACACTATGGTTTGGATGCATCTCGATATTTTTTGCTACCAGAAACACAGCTACTGAATAAGCAAGATAATATAAGCATATTAAGTAACAATCCGTGTAAGAAGTAGGCAACCCAAATCCGCGGAATGCAGAAAGGTGTGAATTGTGCTATTGTTGAAACCGTTCATCTCATTGGCTAAAACATGAAAATCTACCATAACTTCATCAGGCAGCGCATTTATTTATCTCTAGTTTACTTATTGATTCCCTTTTAGTGAAAACTATTGTGATTTTTAATGCAACAAAAATTCTATGTGGGGAACATGGAAAATTAGAAGTCTTTCTTGGCCATTGTTTTGGAGTCTCACGATTGGATGAAATCTTGTAACACAAAAGAAACATCGCTTTAAAATAAAGTTTCAGTAAATTTTAATTTCAAAACCATGTTGTCCATAGGTTGACGTATTCTCAGTACGAAAATCTAAACATTCTTATGTGGGGAAAGCGAAATGTATCGGAACAATAGAGAATTGCCTACTTCTTACACGGATTGTTACTTAATTTTTTCTTGGTCATTGATTCTTTGGCATTCTTGTTCAGTAAACTATCATTCCATCTGCATGGAGAGGTCACTATGGGCATTACTATAAAGATCTTAAAATTAACATTACTTTTGGGTAGCTGTTACTTTCGGGGGTGGGGGGGGGGGGGGGGGGGGGGGGGGTCACTTCTTTTGGAACTGTACGGTTTTAAATGCCAACTTTTGTTTCTTTTCATTTTAGCCAAACGACTTTGGAACATGAGGTTGCTTGTCTGGATATTACACCAACTTGTAAGGGACTTTTTGTGTGGTTCTTCATTTCCTGTTCATTCCATTTGTTTTCTTTCTTCACAACAACAAAGGACAGATTGTATTATTAGGTTATAAAGCGAGCACCAACATTTTGAGAGGGCCGTTACCTGTTTACTTTAGGGAAGTAATCATAATAAGTATGCAGTCAACTCTCTCTAATGGACACCTCTATAAGACGGACACCCGGTGTTGGTCCCTGCCGTTTTTCAGTCATTTTACTGTAACAAAACTTTCTATAATATGGGCACCTCTCTAAGACAGACAATGGACACTTTGAAACTGTCAATGGACACTTGAGAAGTGTTTTTTTTTTAGTGAAAAATACTTCAAAACGGAAATGTAGGTGCTGAATATGAACAAATGAGTCCACTTTTCTAATATTATTGTTGTTCCAGTTTGTAGGTATTGTTTAAGTGAACAACATTAAACAGACTTAAAATACATGTGTAATCATTTTACATGGGTCAATAATTGATTATCTGAGAATCACTGGTGTCATGTTACCTCGTCTCGCTATAAGCCGGACACCTCTCTAAGACGGACAGTTGGGGCTGGTCCCGACGGTGTCCGTCCTAATTAGAGAGAGTTGACTATACATTTGTACATTCATCATTGTACTCAATGAATACCCACCTTGTGTAGTGGTGGGGAGCTGTGCAAGATACATGTACCACCTATCTGATGAGCCTAATGGCCTGTTTACACATGCAATTTTTGATGTGATTTTTGTCGCGCTCCCCAATACAATTTTTGTTGCAAGTGTAAACTAGCGGCGATTTCCTTGGCGATTTGAGTGTGATATTTACTGTGATTTCCCAAACATCGCCGCCAAGTTGCATCCATGTTCGAAACCTCTGCGACATCACTCGACAAATCGCTCCCAAATCGCACTGAAATCTCCGCTTGTTTACACACGTGATTTGAAGGTGCAACTTGTGCGCGACAAAAATTGCACTGAAAAGTGCGACAAAAATTGCACAAAAAATTGCCTGTGTAAACGGGCCTTAATGGACAAAATTTATTGGGTTAACAATTTGATATGAGACTTTGATATTAGGGGTACATAAAGAGACCACCAGTCGTTTTGTAAAACGGTGGGTCCTGTTCAAGTTCAATAGTTTTGACCAATTCGCTTATTATTTTTGTGTTTCATGCTCCCACAGATGCAGCACCACAGAAAAACTCAACCTTTATCCATTAGTTGTATTAATTTCATATTATTTCATATTATCAGACGAGTCCAACACAAGGGCTGACTTGGTTGCTGTAGGCTTGTGGACTGATATTTCAGTCAGAGTGCTCAAGTTACCCAGCTGTGAACAACTGTTTGTTGAAATGCTTGGTGGAGGTGAGTTATAAATAAAACTTGTTGGCTGCATTTGTCTTCGAACAGACAAATAATGTTTTTCTGACTTCTAAAGATTATTGAGGAAGATACGAATATGATTCTTACATTGATAGTTCAGACCACAAGCTAGTTCATTTCACAATGAGGGGTATAGAATGGTCTATCGGAAATGATGCATCTCGGAAAAAATTCACCGAGTCTCGAATTCTCGGCATTTGAAATTGGTGTCTCGGAATCTCGGGCTCGCTATAATGTTCGAAGTCTCGAATTTTGATAATTTGGATCTCGGAGTCTCGTAATTTTTTCCTCGTAAATCTCAGCTTCCGTTGGAGATTTCAGTCACGTTTTAAGGTGTTTTAGTACTATCGACCCAAAATTTTCTAGCACTGATTGGAGTCTCAATACTCGGATTTTTTAGAGGTAAAGTGTCGGGCTCGGATTTGATAGAAACACTAAAGTCTCGGTCTCTAATTTTTAAACAAGGGTCTCGCAAAGTCTCGAATTTACCATTCTATACCCCTACAATGCCATGGCTTTGACGGCCTTAAGACTGTGTGCAGTCTCTTATTTTCTTTTAGTTCATTAGTCGAGCATATGCACGATCTTAGGGCAGATCACATGCACCTCTTCAGAACCTCTAATTTCATTGGGCCTGGTTATCACGCACATGTATTGTTTTCAGGGCTAGGGACCATTGTTCTGTTGTTTGTTCTATTGTTTTCTCAGCCAATCCTGTGAGGTGTTCCGAGACGTGCATACGGCCTCTCTAAGGGCGCGAGTGTACGAGGAACGAGGGCCTGAGAAAACATTCACTTGGGCTTGCGCCCTCGTTATTCACATCTCACAACATCATCACTCGTAGATCGCGCTCGCTCCACTAACGAAAATAAAAAAAGAGATTGTTCGCAGTCTATCCAGCCTTCTAATTGCCTGTGTTTTTTACTGCATGAATAAACAGTTATACCCTTTGATTACACCACTGATGTTTCTAATCTATTTCGTTTTTGACAGACTCGAATCTCTCCAGAGTAGGTTTTTAAAATGTCCATTTAATTTCCTTTTCAGAAATAATTCCTCGCTCCATCCTGAAGACGTCGTTTGAAGGAATTCTTTACCTGCTGTGTGCTCTTGGAGATGGAACTTTGTTTTATTTCACAATGGATCCAAACACTGGTATACCATTGAGTGTTTTTGTTTTAAATCTTACGGAAATCAGCTTAATAGTGTACTTCTGTAGGCCCTGAAAGTACATTATTTTGATGACTCCTAAAAGTAACAATAAAATTTGACTTTACCAGTCGGAATCCCATTGTACAGCTTCGGTTTAAATATATTTTACTCAAGACTTTTTTTTCGAATTGCCAAAAATTTAAATAACGAGTTTTGAGTCTATCAGGTAGTATGTGACTGTCAATTGACATTATTGAGTACAGTCACTTGAATTCTAACCTAACACTCATGAATCTCGAGTTTAGAAACTGTGAGCTTGTGACTTTACTGAGCTTTTGCGAAACGTGTTGGACAAACAGACGTGTGTGGCCCACAGTCTAGGAACCAAATTTCTCTTTACTGCACTTACATAAAGGTCACTCAAGAAATGGCCCAGCTGAAATACACAGCCTCATTGATATCTACAGTGGAACCCCGATTTAACAAACCCCTTTATAGCGAAGACCCTGGTATACATGTAATTAACAGTTACTCTTCTCTGGCTTGCCGGTTATGAGCTGAAATACATAACCAACGATGCGCGAAGCGCTCAAGAATGTCTTTTTGAAGTTTTTCAAAGTAACAAACCTCAAAAAAAATGAGTAAATTACAAGCTTTTTGAGTTTTTAACCCAAAACGTTTTTCAAGATTAACATGTGCACAGCACAGTTCGATGTAAACAAACCATACATACAATTTGTCATCATTTTACCATATTTTGGTCAACTTAAAGGCCCACTGTCACCCAAAATGCATTGCGAATTTAACGCAGTCGAAAATTACTGAAAGAGCCAATCACGCGCGAGCTCGTCATTTGAAAACGAAAACAAACGACCGCAAAGCCAACTGGGTGACAGTGGGCCTTTAAGGATAATGGCTCAGATCCATAGCAGAGGGAACCAATAAAAAATCTAACAAATTATTATCCACAGGTAAAAAATGTACTAACGAACGATAATGTTTAGCCCAAGTGAAGTAAAACATATTGAAAAGTTGCAGTGAAATGTATGTCCTGATAAGATCACCTTGGTAAACTAACATTATTATTAAATAGTGGTGTAACGATTAATCGAATTCTCGATTAATCGCGATTATGACCATTCGGTTCGATTCACGATTCTTTGCTTCCACGTTTCGATTTTGCTTCGAGTTTTGCATACCTTTTCCAGGGTGCCCTCAATGAGTAATTATACTGTGAAATCAGAATTCAGAACTATTTAAAATCTGCGTTTTTGATTGACGAGCAAAGGCATTTGCAGTTCGTGCGCCATTTTGTGTTGCCTGGTAAAATTGCTGGCTTTCCACCACCCATTGAGAATTTCCAAATAAGGCAAACCATGTGCAACACGCTCATTGACACGTTCTCAAACATGGCGGACGAACGACCAAGCAATCGTGAATCCACCTGCATCTTTTAGATCAGCTGTGTGGAAATATTATGGTTTTCCGGCTAAAGACGGTATAACAGATAAGACTAAAACTATCTGCAAGAAACATTTGCATAATCGAATCGAAATATTCGAAATCCAAATGCAATAATCGAAATCGAATCGTATCGCAAGGAATATGAATCGTTACACCCCTATTATTAAAGTACCCCGATATAATAAACCCCAGATAATTATAACGAACCGCCATTATAACGAACCCCCGATATAACGAACCTTTGTTATAACGAACACCCGATATAACAAACCCCCATTTAACAACACATTTCCCCATTTCCAGTGCCTGGAACAGGCTAAAGACTGCTTGAGCAACGTTGTAGCACTTGTTTAAAATTATAATGACAAAATTTATTTGTGTTAATTTTAGGATCCCTGTCTGAGAGGAAGAAGGTGACCCTTGGTACCCAGCCCACCATGCTAAGAACGTTTAAGTCTCTGTCAACAACAAACGTGTTTGCGTGTTCTGATCGACCTACGGTGATCTACTCAAGTAACCACAAATTGGTGTTCTCCAACGTGAATCTCAAGGTATGTGTGAGCTTATCCTTTAAAGTGTATATGACAGATATTTTGTCGTTTGCTTGATGGAATCTTCATGGCGTTCTGATCAGAAAATCGAAAAGAGTGTTTTCGATATCGATTTTCTTTTCCGTGTTTTTGCCGTCTAAAAGCGTGAAATTTCACTTCCGATGGGTTACAAAACCGCGCAAGAAAAAAGACTGGGAATAGTCCGCTGTGACGTCAATACAAGAATGCCGGTGTCGCGATTTCTCGGTTCCTCACATTTTTTGGTGCGCCCTGAGGAAGAAACATGGTTCTATTGAGGTGTGTTGTCTATGGTTGTAGCAACACGCACCGAAAAACGGAGGAACTGAGAAACCGCGACACCGGCATTCTTGTATTGACGTCACAGCGGACTATTTCCAGTCTTTTTTCTTGCGCGGTTTTGTAACCCACCGGAAGTGAAATTTCTGTCATACACACTTTAACTTACCTAGCATGAAACAATAAGGACACTCCTTTTTTACCCTGATGTAGCTCGGGACCAAATAAAGTATAATAGTAGCCCTTCATAATGATTGCAAGTTTTATATACAAAATATTCTGTAACTTTTCCCTGCCCAGGGCTTCCACTTCTGTCTGTTGTAGACTGCATGTACATGTAGGTCTTTGGAGCTCTGACCAGCGGAATATCAAGTGTATCACTATGTCACTGAGCACAAACTCCTTCGGTTTTTTTTATCTTGCTACATGTTGTATATATACAAGGTGTACAGGCCTTCCTAGAAAGTAAAACCGTCTCCTTGGTCAACCACCATGGAAATGTCGGGGCTGCTTTCAGATTTAACGTTTTGTTTTACAGGAAGTGAATTACATGTGCCCACTGAACTCTGAAGGATTCCCGGACAGGTGAATTTTTGCAGTAATATACTAGTCTCAGTTTAATTACAAATTGTCAAGATATACATGAATATTATGTTGCGGTTACATTGTGATTTGCTGAATCATGCAAGGTATCGTAGTTCCAGGAGGTAAATTTGACTCGTAGAGCATGCTGTTTTTATATCAAGTTGTTATGGCTGCATGAGTGATGTTCGGGATTGCACTGAAAGGGGGGACACGCTACTCCATGATAGTGTCCTCATCTTTTAAAAGTACACCATAACTACAAATATATGTCAAATATGAAGCAGTTGTTAAACATTACTTAGTAGGTTACACTGCGCTTGTACATCAAGCGTCTATGTAAACATAGCTTGTATTAATTTTGCTTGTGTACATTGTGCTGAAACTGTCTCTCTGTTTCAGTTTGGCTGTAGCGAGTGAGGGAGCTTTGACCATAGGAACAATTGATGAAATCCAGAAGCTTCACATTCGAACCGTTCCTCTGGGAGAGACACCGAGGTACTATAACCGTACTAATCATATCAAGTTATAATGGATGCTGAACAATTCCTGTACTTTGATTAGTTAAGGCGAGCTGCATTTATCTGGAATTCGTATAATCCTGAATGCGTTGAAGCTCTTCTTGAGACATTTTGTAGAAAATTGCAGTTATGGGCCTGGTACGTAGCAACTATGGCGATTTTTTTCCTTTTTTGCGGGTTGTGGCGCCAGTACGATACGATACGATACGATACGATACGATTTTATCTTCTGCAGTGTCAGACAAGTAGTCGTTCTCGCTTCTAAGTTTTAGAATAGGGTGATGTTGGCTACACGGTTTACACGGAAAATAAGCAGATACAGTCTAGAGACTCGTTCTTAAGTGTGGAACGAGGAACTTCCAGTAACCAGAGCATCCGTCACATGTACATACTAAATACCCTTTTCATACTTACATTGTTTAACATCTTTCTTTCTTTCTTTTTTTTCTTTTTCTTTTTCTTTTTTCATTTCTCAGACGTATTGCATACCAGGAGTCTACACAAACATTTGGCGTGATCTCAATGCGTATCGAGGTCTTGGATCCCACTTCAAATACCACGCGACCCCTCCACCCCAGCGCAAGCACCATGGCTCAGAACATAACTACCAGTGTATCAGCCGGCATGACAGGCACTTCTGCCGGAAGTTCTAACAGGGCTGCTGCTGACGGCATCACGTTTGGTGATGAAGTGGAAAGAAGCAGTTTCTTGATTATCGATCAGCACACCTTTGAAGGTTTGATGCTTTTTATGTAGCATACGGTGAAGAGTATCTCCTCCCCCCCCCCCCCCCCCCCCCCCCTAATGTTACCAATACTACTGTGCTAGTGTGGGTCAAACTGATGTAGGACATGGGTGTAGGCACAGTTTCATTGCGATCTTCATTATGACATCAACAAAAATCAAAGGGCTCTAAGAGCTATCTTGTGATACAGTGGAGAATTTAAAAAGGTTTACAGATGATGGAACGAGTGAAAATTTGCATAATTGTCCCCGTTTACTATATCTCGTTCAACGCTTCGCGCATTCACGAAATAACAATAACCATTTATTTTTGTCACACTTTCATAAAGTACCAAAATAGAATTACAGTAAACTCAATTTGGCCAAAATATTAACCTACACACAATAGATATAAAACTAATGAAGCTGAGTAGTTGATACATCAGATACATCACTTTCGACTTAGGAGATGACTCTGAATCAACACTCCAGTAGTTGTACCCATCATAATATCAGGTAAAATCCATCGCGTTCGACTTTCTGATTCGCTAATAGTTTGATTCCTGTTCGGTGCCTTCTTTTTTGCTCCCGATTTGTATCTGTGCGTATACATGAGGTTAAAAAGGTCCTTTCTTGCAGTTACAATCTCGGACGGAATAAGAGACACGAGACCTCCTCTCCCTCCAATACAAAGATGAACTCGCGCTAAAACCAAAATACGTCATTTTTTCTATCACAGAAATGGGGAGAGGGGTAGTCATAACTTTTCATTTGAATTTTCCAAGATTGTAACTTAATGCTTCACTAAACTATAGTTGTAACTTTGACGACGTAGAATAATGTCCTTGCAAATCTAACGCGAGGAAAACTTTGGAACATACGCAGTTGGGCAATGTGTTCTGACATATTGACCATGCGATCGAATCGAAATACGAGATTAGTTGTGGCACCATTCATTGTATGGGAACCATCACCACATGAGTTAGAGCAGTTTTCAATTGAGTGTCGTAAAACCAAAACCAAAGAAATTACTCTGACCAATCACAGCAGTCGTAAACAATCCAATGAACCAATCAGAGCTCGAAGCAATTGCATGTCGACGGCGCCAAGCGCGGGAAAACGCGTGCGAGCAAGTCACGATTGGTTTTGGTTTTACTTCTGATTGGTCGAGAAAATGGCGCGATATTTTTTATCCAATCACAAAACGTAGTAATGCAAAACCAAAGCAATTGTGTAATTACTTTCGATACTCAATTGAAAACTGCTCTATGCAGAAAGGCTGCATTGAAATTAAACCACTGTTTTCTCCCTGCAGTGACCCATGCTCACGATCTCCAAGATCACGAGTGCGCCACAAGTTTGATTTCCTGCACGCTATCAGGAGATGCTAACAGTTCATACAGCAGTGGAACCTCGAACACATTCTACTGTGTCGGTACAGCGTACGTCTTCCCTGAGGAGGCTGAACCCAAAACAGGGCGACTCATCTTATTCCAACTGTTGGAAGGTAAAGGAACAAAACAGAATAGTACCTCATTTCCCTCTCTGTTTTTCAATTTTCTGTTGTTTTTCCTATTGTTATTTAGAAGCGCACACCTGGCATTTCAAGAGACAAGCGTTGACTTCATTTTGAGGCAACCCTACCTCATTTTCATAAGATTAAGCTAAGATATACACGTTCACCGACACTTACACCTACACGTACACGTATACACGTACACGTACACGTACACGTACACGTACACGTACACGTACACGTACACGTACACGTACACGTACACGTACACCTGCACATACACGTACACCTGCACGTACATAACTTTATTATATCGCATTCAGGATATCTCTAATAAAAATCTATCAAAATCATTTACAATGACGTGAAAAAAATCATAATCCGAACAACATAGGTTATGTACGAAAAGCAGGAAGATTAATATCTGTATAAAAGAAAATATCGTCTCCGGCCTCGCCTGCACTCAAGCCGTGCATGCATATCTTGCGGTTCAAACATTTCTTTGGTCTTAAATTTTTAAAACTACTTTGATGTTTGTTTGCCTTTTATTTCAGACGGTAGTGAATCTAAGACATTGTAAAATAAAAGTGAAACTGGTTTTAAAATCTTCGAACGAAAGAGAAATTTAAACCAGACAAACACGTGCACCTTCTCATTAGCCCTTTCTGTTGCTTTCAGGAAAACTTGTTCAAGTCGCTGAAAAAGAAGTCAAAGGTGCGGTGTACTCTCTTGTGGAGTTCAATGGAAAAGTTTTGGCTGGCATTAACAGCACGGTAAGCTTAGTGCAAGAACAGCTGACATTAATTTTTGCACGCCTATAGGTTAAGGTAAAGGCACAGAGCCACAGGACACCCACATGGCCTGAGCACAACCCTGTTTCTGCGGCATGAAGCAACTAGGAATCATTACTTCCCCTTAAGTCTAATTACAGTCGAACCCCTATTAAGCGGCCACCTATTAAGCGACCACCCCTATTAAGCGACCGCGGCCACCTTTTGGCGGTCCCGATGAGGGTTTTCCTATTGTTTTTACCCCTATTAAGCGGCCACCAAAAATTAATACACGTAGCTGGCATCGTTTTGAATAATCTGATGACAGATGAGAGTCCGAAATAGAAGGTGACGAATCTTGGCGTGATTTTGTAATGTACTATATTTTGATTTGTGTAAACAACATATGGTAAACTGCGTTGTATTCAAATAAAGTGACGTTTATACCACACATTATGCTATTTTCTGACGAACTCCTATTAAGCGGCCAACCCCTATTAAGCGGCCACTTGCCAGTTCCCCGAGGGTGGCCCCTTAATAGGGGTTCGACTGTATTAATTTTCGTATTTTTTTTTATCGAAGTATGCTTCTTGTAACGGAGGGAAAAATCGGGATTGGGGTGGGTGGGTGGGAAAGAAGGAGAAGAGGGAATGGGTAGGACATTGGTTCATATTACTCAAATTTGATTTGAGCTGTGATTGGACTCTTGTTTATTAACTCACATCATCGTTGGCTGTATTGTTTGTACAGGTAAATATTTACGAGTGGACGACAGATAAGGAGTTGCGATCGGAATGCCTGTTTTTGAACAACATTCTGGCCCTTTATCTCAAGTCCAAAGGAGATTTTATCTTGGTGAGTGTTTCATTTCTAAAGCTTTTCTGTCATTTTTAACCCGTGAAGGCTAGGGCAGGCTGTCTGTTTGATTCTGGTGTTACGTCAGTCCTTTAGGTCCAGTACTGTATCACCTTTGAGGATTTCATGGAATTCAGTGTCTCTAAGTAGAGCGTACCGTAAGCATGGCAGAAGGCTAGGGCAGGCTTTTTGTTTGATTTTGGTGTTACGTCAGTCCTTTAGGTCCAGTACTGTATCACCTTCGAGGATTTAATAGAATTCAGTGTCTCTAAGTAGAGCGTACCGTAAGCATGGCAGAAGGCAAGGGCAGGCTTTCTGTTTGATTTTGTTGTTACGTCAGTCCTTTAGGTCCAGTACTGTATCACCTTCGAGGATTTCATAGAATTCAGTGTCTCTAAGTTAAACGTACCGTGACTCAACAAGTTATAAAAGTTGAAAATATAAAGTTTCCTTCCTTGTTAATGTTCTGCTTCTAATCTTGAACAGGAAATTTCAAACATTTTTCCCTGCAGGAATTTCAGCCATCTCGAACCGCAAAAAAGTGTTCCCGCAAAACAGAAAAAAACGCCAATCCGCAAAATGAAACTCCCGCAAAAATTTCATGCTACACTGTATCGCGCCTGCTTCGTTTTACCCGCTCGTTCTCGCGCCGGTTTTTAGCTTCTCCCCGGCCCTACAGTCTGAACGCCTGGAACAGGCTATGGATTTAGAAGTGTTGTGAGCGATCGTTGAACATATCAACAATCTGATGTTTTTACAGGTTGGCGATTTGATGAGGTCTATGACTTTGTTAGCCTACAAGTCTATGGAAGGAAGTTTGGAAGAGGTTTGATCTTTTACTTAAGTATGAAAAGTTGTTGAAGATAAGGCCAACGGCTTACCGTCATGACTTAGTATTATTATACACACGTACAAAGTCATTGTTTTCGATGGTTAAAGCTATTGTTTTATGCCATTCTCGTTGCCGTCGCCGTCTTGGTTGCTTAAGCTCCCTACACAATTAAAAAGAGTTAAGTAATGATCCGCATAAGAAGGATAGCGCTGAACGGCAATGCATGATGGAATGTAAACGTTTTTCATTGTTACAACTAGTTATTTCATTGGCCTTGACTCAAAAACTGCTCAAAAGGTAAGGTTCAAGGTGCATTTTGTCTATTTGTTTTAGGCTTCAAGTAATTTGAGACCCAATCGCACAACGTGCAAGTTTTAAAAAATATTGTATTTGGGGAACTTCATCAAAGAAGCAAAATTATTAGGTATTGTCTTCTGCTATTTCTGATTGGTTAAGCACGAACATGTCCTGAAATTTACTTGACGCAAATGGATTTTCTTTATTTTTATAATGAAATATAATTATGAACCATAAGCTCCTCCTCTATTCTTGAAACCAAAGATATTCTATGTGGGAAAGAGCCAATGCCGCAGAACATTGAAGTTTACTATAGTTCTTATGTAGAGCATTACTTAATTACTTCTCGTAACTTGGGAAGAGGCTTATTAAAGTGGATAGATGTGCTGTTTAAAGCCGGCGATTTTTATTGTTGTGCAAGCTGCGACTTTCCGTCTCCTCTTTTGTGTTCAGATTGCACATGATTACAGCCCAAACTGGATGACAGCAGTGGAGATTTTAGACGATGACACTTTTTTAGGAGCTGAGAACTCGTTCAACCTGTTTACATGCCAGAAAGATAGCGGATCTGCGGCTGATGACGACAGGTCCTACCTTCAAGAGGCTGGACAGTTTCACCTGGGGGAATTTGTAAATGTCTTTAGACATGGTTAGTAACACGTCAACCTCTTTGGCTGAAAAAGTGGCATGAGTTTTATTTATTTTTAACCAACCACAAAGTTAGTAAAATAAAACTAAAGCAAATGTGACCTTCCATGGGAAAACGTACACTAATGCTTTACCGTTTAATGGAAAGATCCGTTTAGTAACCATTTAACATCCGTTTAAACGGATCATAAAAACCGTTTAAACGCTTATCTCATCCGTTTTCAAAGTACCCTTTTAACGTTTTGGACAAAACGTTTGAACGATGAACTTATCCGTTTTAACTAAAGTACATCCGTTTAACGCTTTCAACAAAACGTTTAAACGGTTATCTTATCCGTTTGAGAAAAAAGAAGGGTCCGTTTACCGCTTGAGACAAAATGTTTGAAAGGTTATGATATTCTTATTCGTTTCAGAAAAGAAAATGCAGCCGTTTAACTTACCCGTTTACAGAAATTCGTAGCTCGAGCTCTGGTAAAGCCGCCCGTTTGGTCCATTCAAACTCCCAGTAGCTCGCGTGATTCCGAGACGGGTCGTACAATTCGTAAAACCGAAGTCAATCGTTCTGGCCTCAGAGAAAAAGAAAACTGTTTTTTTTTTAGAAGTTTTGCTTCTGATGTATGCGTTATTTTAATACCAGCCGCTGTCCTGATCGGACCCAAGGGGAGTCACACAATCAATTTTTTTCCCTTCAACTTATCGATCCCCAGCATGCAGGTAAACCCACAGGCAGCCCAACCGTGGTGTGTGAGCCACATTAAATTACAGATTCGAAGCCGGTACACAGTAATGAAATATAGGTAATAATACGATTTGTCACGGAATTGAGAAGCGATAGAAAAATCGAAAATATTACACAATAAAGACCTTACGGATACCTTTACTTTACTGTCCCTTGGTGTATCCTGACCGGTTTAAATGCATTTTTACCACTTTTGTCACTCGCGCCAAGGCATATAAGACTGTTTGGGAATCGAGAAAAAAAATTTTTCGTCGATTCATTCATTCTTGAGTTTCGAACGACGAAACAGGTGCAATCTGCGCGGACAATCTCAAGCAATTCACCCTTGTTCAACTTCATAAAAAAAAAATTCAGTGTCACCAGAAACGATTTTTCCCTGAGAGAAAACCCATTTTTCCGAATTTGTCCAAGAGAAAACGAGAAGCCAATGATGGCAGAGAAGAAATTTCGGAAGAGAAGAGATTCAAGACAAGTTCCCTAAATGCTAAAACGCTTTCTCCCAATCGCTGTCCAAAACAAACAACATGGCGGCCGCGCTCAACAAGCTGCAGTCCGGGTTTTCGCCAGAGGAATCCTCGCTTGAAGTCGCTTGGTAATCGTATTGGCTATAAGTTTTCGCCGATTCGAAAAGGTCGATTTCAAGGCCGACTGCCGGATGGCTCCCACGCATTCAGCAAATCGCCGAAGACAACGAGTTGTTGTTTTTCGAGAAGACCTACGATCGCACCAAGGTGTTTGGAATTGTTTCGAAAGCTGGTGCGATGAAAACACTGTATGTCCTCTTCGCCTTGTATGTGATGCACTGGGATTCTACAAAATTGAAGTTTTCTTTCTCCGTCTTGTGTCCGCCATTTTTAAGCTTGCGCGGGAGATTAGAAGCAAGTTGTTCTTGCGAATTGATTGGTTAAGATTTTTATCTTGATTTTCCAAATATGGCTGTAACAACTTCTTAGCAAATTGAATAATTGGAAGCTTGTTTTGAAGCGTACAAGAGACAGTTGCACGTTTCAACCCACTTATGGGTTTCTGGTATCACTTAGCTTAGATGTAACTGCAATGATGGAGAACGAAGAGATTAGTATTGAGCGACCAGAAAGAGAAAAAGAAGTGTTTACGAACGTGGAAGAATTCCTGTAAGAAAGCTGTAAATGCTCCTCCTGTGGTCCACGCGATGGTCGCTGTTCATCCCAGTTTACAGAGGAAGCGGTCATGGCAAATTTAACAACTGCCTCGAACTCTCTGCAGGAGAACTACATGTAGAGACTACGACAGCAGCTTTTTACCTTGATTTTTTCCTTGACTTCCGTCCATGTTTTATCTTTTAGGTTCTCTGGTCATGGAACACCCCGGTGAGGCGTCCACTCCTTTTCAAGGTTGCATTCTATTTGGCACCGTCAATGGTACTATAGGTAAGAGGTCTTCTACTGCTCCTTCCAGTGTGGAAAGGGTCGGGGTGGCGGGGGGCGAGAACAGGGCAGAATCTCGGTAAATAAAAGAACAAGCAATGGGTGAGACGAGGTTCAAAATCAAATGTAAATGGAATTTGTGAAAATGCGCGAAGAGCGAGGAGGTTAAAAGGATCGCAGTAATGCAAAATTCGTCAATACAGCTAAATTCGAAATTCGTCATATAGTGCACCAAAGAGAGTTCGGTGACCGGAAGCCGGAAGCAGGCATTTAGCCAAAAATTGAATAGTGGGCGCCCTGAAGATATTTCCCATCATAACGTTTTAAAGGAGTAGGTGCAATTTTATGTATTTCTTTACAAAGTGGGCGTCCACAGGATGCCTGGACACCCTGCTGGCTAAAAGCTTGATCCGGAAGTGAAAGCTACAGTAGCTGAGATGATGATGATGATGATAACTTGATTTAAACTCGGGTTGTTGGGGCTTATTAGGCCGCTAGCAATAGTATGCTAATAGGCCGAGTGAGGAGTTAAAAGTTAACGCGGATTTAGAAGTTAGTCCACTCACGGCTTGGCATGCCCATGGCACGACATGCCCTACTGACCCTGACAGAAATGACTGTTGTTGCTTCTGCATTTGTCGCTGCGGCGATTGCCTGTGTATTTGCTTTAATTAGTTTAGTTTGTGTAATAAACTGTAAAACCGTTCCTATTTTCTTTATTTTAACCTAGGAATTGTAGCCCAGTTACCACAAGAACTGAGCACGTTCTTAACACAAGTCCAAGTAAAACTCAGTAAAGTTATCAAGAGCGTAGGGAAGATAGACCATGGATTATATCCTTTGCAATGTTGTCATTCTTGGTAATATGCTCTCACACACCCGCGTTTTGGTAAAATGGGGCACATGTTGTCCTATAAACGATGTTTGTGCGGCGAGATTCGATGTGATCATGAAATAATATCGAACATTGCTGACTTGAGGAAAAACTATTTTAATTAACTATGTCAGTTCAAAGATTCTATGCGAGAAGACCGTAAGATAATATGATCTATATTTCTATCCCATCCTATTAAACTGAAAACCACAAAACTTAATTGATTTACAAATACGCATACGACATTTTCGTTTTGTCGCATAAGCTTGTGGATTCCGTCTTCACAGTACATTCCACAAATTCTGTAACTGTTTCCGATTAAACAATGCATACTTGCTTACTTGACAGGCGGGCTTCGTATGGTTTCGTAACGGACAGGACCCGGTTGGATAGCGCCATCCACCGGATAAATCACTATCCAGCGAATAACGGAATGAATTTTGTTAATGCTTATCCACTGGATAGTGATTTATCCGGTGGATAGCGCTATCCACCTTTTGAACAACCGGGGCCAGAAGATTGAAAACTCCAGAACGCAATTGCTTGCAATTTGAACAGCAGTATTTTATTTGATACCTAGTGTATAAAGTTTATTAAAGATTACATAGTGTCTTACTTAACTCTTTTCACCTGGCGCGCCTTCTCCAATGATAGGAAAACTGAGCCAGCGATCGGCTTTGTCGACGGGGATCTGATCGAAAGCTTTCTAGACCTCCCAAGGTCAAAGATGGAGGAGGTGGCCTCGGGACTACAGGTAAGTTAGCTGTCTATCAAACTTAGCCCTCCATGCGTTACTGCGGCGGCCAATGTTTTACCTTATCTACTCAGCTGATAAATCCAAATATTCATGTTTCACTCTCCCACCGAGGCAGCCACGATAGTTTCTTTAGAAACTAACTCTTTATTCCTTTCTAAGTTTGCCTCCTGCCCAATGCTCCCCTGAAACGAGCTATACCCATCGCACTCCGAGGATTTCTGGTTGATACCTCATGTTGCTTTCGATGAGATAAAGATGAGATGAGATAAACGAAGTTGCTTTCGATGAGATCAAGAAGTGGTTAGGTAAAGCAGTTTCTCTAGAAACCTACCTCTGTATTCCTTTCTAAGTTTGCCTCCTGTCCTATGCTCCCCTGAAATGAGCTATACCCATCGCACGCCAAGGATTTCTGGTTAATTCCTCATGTACTTCGAAGTTGCTTTCGATGAGATAAAGACGAGGTAAAGCGCGCCCTAACCCTCACGGCTTTTCTGCTGGCTTAAGACACCCCGATGAAATCCCAAAGGGGGAGACTTCTCGCAGTCTAACATCCGACTGGTCTCTCTTCCGCCAATAGATTGATGATGGCAGTGGTATGAAGAAAGAATGCACGGTCGAAGACCTGGTCAAAGTTATTGAAGAACTAACTCGGATCCATTAGAAGCGTCCTTCTACGTCCAACTTTTACACTGCCAGAGGATACCTGGAACCTTATTACATACAGGTGAATCTCAAGATTCCCGCCTCGGCGATGTAAATACATGGGGCTTCACCAACCTTGGAAGTAGTTTCATATAAGACCATCATGAGGTTTGCTTCTGTGCATGGCGATGCTGCTGGTATTTCTTTTGAGTTGTTGCCATATATTGAAAAGACAAATCAGTTGAAGGCTTGGCATCTTACTGGAGGCAGTTTCTCGCTGTGCGTAGCTTTACGCAAGCCTTATCTTTGCTTTCCTCGTATGAGAACGCATTGACAAACTGAGTGTGGTCATTTTCGCATAATTTTAATTATTGAATTCAATGTAAATTGAAGTTATGATTCGAGTATATGCTTACAGCAAGAAAGGCTACTCCTGCAACAGTTAACAAGCTGTGTTGGCATCATATGGCCTCCATACATACATTGCATACAATGTGTTAATGCAGTGTTACAACTTGATTCAAATGGGCGTGAAATACTCTGTTATCTGCCCCTTTTCAGTTAATCGAGCGGGTGAGCTGATCACGAAAAACAAGTTCGGCGAGACTGGAGCGAGCGAACGAGCCGAGTGGAAACTGGGGGAGAGCCCTCTCTCCTTTCCCGCCTCTTCCCCAGAGCCCCCTTGGCTCGCATTACTTTCGCTCGCTCGCCGCTCGGTCGATCGCCGATCGCGTATTTGCTCGATCGCCCGCTCGACTGTCCAAAGAGGGCCCACTAGCAGTCTAGGTGTGAAACTCATTCACCAGCGCTGTTACAACTCGCGTGTTTTTTAAGAGTGTGTTTCAAACCTGATTCAAACGGGTTTTAAACATGTCTTAATGCATGTTTATTAAAAGCACTCATATGGATGGCTAGTCTCAATTATTTTTAATTTTCGATTTTACGGAAAAGTATAATAACTTAACCCTTTATTAATAATTTGTATCTTTAAATTATCTTCAAAACAATTAAATAAATATTTCTAGTCCCTGTATGTGAACCGTGTTTAAGTACTTTCCATGGCATACGACGTCCAGCCTGCTAGCCTGAGGTTCACTATAAATGTACAGTACTTTTATTAAGCCGAAGTGTTAGGGCAGGGGTTTATTTATCATAATTTAGGCGATATATCTTTTCTTTTCCCCACAGCTTATAGACTTGAGTTTGTGTATAAATTGAGCTAAACAACAACTAGTTTATAATGACTCTTTAAATGTATAATAAATTATGTTTATGAAAGCGTCACTGTATTGCAGGGTATTCTCTTACGTTATTTTAACTGTTTCCGTTATTAAGCACTGCATTCGTGCATCGCTGTTAACTCCGAATAGGTGGTTTTCACGTTACGTCACGGCGGCCATGTTAGTGCTCACCTACAAAAGAATTTTAATGAACTTCTTTTGTTACGTGCACCAACATGGCCGCCATGTCCTTTGTCATTTGAGTCCCACAGGACAGAAGATCACGTGAGTGAAAACCATCTATAAAAGGTCGCTGTTCTGCCGTGTGTTGTTCAATTTTGTCGCCGGGCAGAAATGATGGCTGTTAATTCAGACGTGGAATTTCACCCACGCCACTTGGTAGGCAGATAAAATTAACGTACGTTCTACGTACGTTCTACTTACGATTAACAGTGTTCACACATTACAATGATGTGTGCTGCATTTGACTGACATTCTAAAAATTTAAAGCAACGTTTGGTCGGCAGAAAAAATTAACATACTTTCTACAGTAGTTAGAGCAGTTTTCAATTGAGTGTCGTAAAACCAAAACCAAAGTAATTACTGTGACCAATCCGGCACAGCAGTCGTAAGCAATCCAATGAACCAATCAGAGCTCGAAGCAATTACATGTCACCGGCGCCAAGCGCGGGAAAACGCGTGCGAGCAAGTCATGATTGGTTTTGGTTTTACTTCTGATTGGTCGAGAAAGTGGCGCGAGATTTTTTAGCCAATCACAAAGCGTAGCAATGCAAAGTCAAAGCAATTGTGTAATTACTTTGACACTCAATTGAAAACTGCTCTAAGCGCTGTTCACACATTACAATGACGTGTGCCGCATTTGACTGACCTGCTGGAAATGCAACGTTTCATTACGTCGCATTGTGCGACAGTACCAGTCAAACTGCCGTGGGACGCAGATTCTATAGTCCATTGAGACGTAGGATTTTCCCCGCATTAAGTTAGCTAAATTGAACGTGATATGGCGGAAATGCGAGGTTGGAATGAATAACTCGCTCCGCTCGCTATTTTTATCCTATATCCCCTCCCCCTGCGCCCCGCGGCCTTTAAGGGGCCTGGCTGTATCGGATCATGCGATTCATTAGCTACTTTACGTCGAGTTCTACCGTATTTTGAAAATAACTCGGAAACAAATACAAGCTAAAGTTGACAAACTGGTGTTGGCAAAGTCAAGTTGGTGCGTGCGAACGTGACATCAACAGTTCACAAACATGTTGGCGAACTGTTGGCGACAAATAGAACTTGTTTCTATTCTTGTCGACTTTTTCGCCAACCTTTCTATGTTGGCAAAGTTAAATTGGTGCATGTGAACGCGACATCAACAGTTCACAAACATGTTGGCAAACTGTTGGCGACAAATAGAACTGGTTTTTATTCTTGCCAACTTTTTCGCCAACCTTTCTGTGTTGGCAAAGTCAAATTGGTGGGTGTGTGTGAACGTGACATCAGCAGTTCACAACCGTGTTGGCAAACTATTGGTGTGAAATATAACTGGTTTTTATTCTTGTCAACTTTTTCGTCAACCTTTCTCAGTTGGCAAAGTCAAAATGGCGTGTGTGAACGCGACATCAACAGTTCACAAACATGTTGGCAAACTGTTGGCGACAAATATAACTGGTTTTTATTCTTGTCAACTTTTTCGCCAACCTTTCGGAGTTGGCAAAGTCAAAATGGCGCGTGTGAATGCGACATCAACAGTTCACAAACATGTTTTGGCAAACTGTTAGCGACAAATAGAACTTGTTTCTATTCTCGTCAGCCTTTTTCGCCAAACGTTCTGAGTTGGCAAACTGTTGGCGACAAAAGGAACTTGTTTGTATTCTTGTCAACGTTTTCGCCAACTATTTTAAGTTGGCAAACTCGCATTTGACGTATGAACGTTTGTTGCAACTTCAGTAAGTTCAACCTCGTTTCACAGGTTCTTCGCTCTTCTTCCCTGGAGAGGAGAAGAAGAACCCTGAAAATGAGGTTGAGGTGTGTGGAAGTTTGTCGCGTCAAGGAGGTGTCTAGATTCCATAGCTCAGAAGGAGGTCTGACACCTTATTGAGACTTATATAACGGAGTAACTGGTTAGCTTTCAGTTGAGGTTGTACACTTAAACTTAGTCCTAAACAACCCGAGAAGCTAGGTGGTACTGTTGCACGGTAGGCTATGTAACCTAAGCCTAGCTGAGGTCACAAGTTTAATCCTGAGTGGGGATTTTAGATTTTCTTTTTTACACTTTTATTGAAAGTAAAATTCTAATTGTCGACATTACGTTATATAAGTCTCAATAAGGTGTCCGACCTCCTTCTGAGCTATAGAAGGTGGACTCTACCTCGTGTCAAACCACGATATTGCTAACTTTTGTCTGTCGTATGAAGGCGCCGTAAGACTTGTTTCTACTCAAGAGTAATACAAATACAATCTGGTCCCATTCTTGATCTTGTAATCTTTAAGTGTAGAATGAATGAATCTGTACTCTGCTTTAGTCGCTGGGTTGAACAGCATAAGAGCATTGGACCGACTCCTGCATGGGTAGTTTTCCTTGTGAAGGGCCATTCTTCGAGATCGGTGAAAAATGCTACAGAGCTGGTCCACCAGGTACTTTATGGTGTCCGTGTCTTGAACGCCTAGTGTCACGTGCTCCCTTGGCACCCAGTACTCTTTGCTCTCGGAGCTAGCGTGTACAATGATAAGCTCTGAACATTGGATCAATTATGTTATCAATTTACCGTAAGTGTGAACCATTATCGTCCAATCAGTTCCCTCCCAATTCATTTGACGTAATAAATTAGCTACTGCGATAAGTGTGAATTCTGATTTCTCGCCCGCTGTTTCCCAAGCTCGTCCCCAGGGCCTTCTCTTCTTTCAAAATGGCGGGGAAGGGGGGAAGCCTCTGGACAAGGCTGCAAAATACTAGAAAAACCCTGGCGTGTTTTGTCAGACGCCACGAAACTTAATATTCATGTAAATTTTAGCGTCCTTTTTTATCGTTTCATCATGTCATGTAATTTCATATCTTTCGTTTAAAATTTATATTTGTAACGTTTTTCTTTTAATACGGTTATACCCTGATGAAGAACTGCCGTGCTGTTCGAAATTAATCGGTTAAAATACAGCTATTTCAATTTAGGTTGTCGGATGAGAGTTTCAAGCGTACGCAACGAGACCGCAAGGTACTATGGGATTTTTATGAATACGATAAATTGACCAAAGCAAAAATGCCTCGCCCATACAGCGAAGATCTCCGATGGCGAGCCATTTGGATGAAGGAGATATTAGGCTTTAAAGTAGATGAAGTTGCGTCTGCTTTGTGTATGTCACCAAGAACTGTCGAGCGTTATGTGGCAAAATTCCAAACGTTTGGAGAAGTTAAAACCGGAACAAAATGGAGTTATCCTGTACCTTTTTTGGAGTTAAAGTAACTCCCTGAAAATTACTGTGTAGAACGCAACAATAAAACAGCCGTACGTATTCAATGTATCTATATTTTAATTATTAATTGGTTTAACTTAAGCTCATTTTTCAGATTACAATATAAGAACTTTCCGGCAAACTCCATAAAACCCGGACTTCTACAAAGAAACACGATTAACGACTGGTGCTGTTGTTTGATCATTTAATGTAATTCTTGATCTCGCTGCTTTTTGTTATCACGCACAAAATATTTTAAACTTCTTCGTAAAAACAGCGCGAAATTGAATACGTAGATGCACGTGCAGCACGTGCGCTCTATGCAAATTCATAAAGAATTTGGAAAACAACTTTACGGAGGATAGTATGATATTTTTTTACGGGATTCACTACTAAGAACTGAAATCTAAACCAGGATATGAATAGCAGACAGTCAAATAGCTCGTTTATTACTTGCACTGAGGTCTCACCAACATTCGGGCCCAGCAAGACAGTTTAAACTCTGGAAGTTTGTGGTTTGCTCGCAGTCTTGACAGGCGTTCTTCATAGCTTGATTTCCCGCTTTCTTCGTCGTCATCGGCGGAAGGGGGATTAGCTAGAAATAGAAAAAAAGGCCTCTGAAATCAAGTGACAAAAACAAAACAGGAAAAGCGGGATTACATTAGAATGGTGTTATACCCATATTCCGGGGTTACAAGCTTATTATTACAACTACTTTGTTCACATACCTTTTCTCTTTTTCCCTGAACTGACAGAAACGCGTCCATCATCCTTCGCGAAATGTGGGTCCACCCACAAGGTCACCAGTCCCTTCTTTACCAACGAAAGCGCTTCGGCTAACTGAACTTCAGAAGTTATGGAAAACTTCTGGTGACCTTCACCGTAGTATCATATCCCATTCGGAATGTGGTATCCGAGGCCGGCCGCATGTCATCTCTACACCTTTCCAAAAGGTATTCCTTCAGCCTTTTCACGCTACCAAATAACGGTACGCCCCTCAAGCAATACGAATCGTACTTCGATTTGTTATTTTCCTCTAAAACCAGAAGGCAAACATTTATGGTGCTTATATCCACCTCACTCGTCGCTAACAAACACGAAAACCGCGAATCCAAGCTTTGACCAATTTACAACTACCCATAGTACCTTGCGGTTTTGTTGCGTACGCTTGAAGCTCTCATCCGACAACCTAAATTGAAATAGCTGTATACAGCTGTTTGATTAAACGTTGTCATTGATCGGTCTCATCCCTACGCGACCAGACCGAAAAGGATTATGGGGAGAAATCAATTCACATTCAATAACTGCACATTATCAAAATACGGAACGTCCTTATCGAAGCGACTCTGGTTGTCTTTGCGTAACACGCGAAGACAAACATGAGTTTTGTTCTCCGTTGTAAACGCGATATAGAATAATTAATCATGCATTTTAATTCACCCATACTCCCTTTCGGTCTGGTCGCGCAGGGGTAAGACCGATCAGTGACAACGTTTAATCAAACAGCTGTATTCCTTTACTGTACGATCAGCCTTTCATTTCATGTTTCTTTTTCTTTAAATGGTTTCAGATTGCCAGAAAACAAACACGGCTCCAATCGATGGAAAAAACTCGGAAAACATCATTTCATCGTATGTCGCGTATCAAAATACTTCACGATTCTTGGAGTATTTTACCAGCCCAGCAGCCTTGTAAACGGGCTTCTTCGTCCGTCCCGCCATTCTGAAACCGGAGAAGGCGCTGGGGACAAGGTTGCCCGTTGCCCGTTTCTCAGTTCCCTCCCCTCACCTTTGTGGACAGAGTAGGTAGCTACGGGTGTGATAATCCGATAATCCTATTTAGGAGTCCAGCGGCCTGTTGTGATTTTCCCGCTTAATTTCATCCGGGTGTAAAATGAGGGTGGCAGGCCTGCACGACTCTTACCTCATTTATAATGCCATTTGCTCCTTCCATATGTTTTGAACGGGTATTCTACATTTAGTCGTTTGTTAAGGAGGATTTTAGTGGTCAAGTCTGTCGGTTGTAGTTTCCCGTGGTGTTGCGCTTGTAGATTGTATGGCTGTAGTTTACCCTTTTATCGTTTACGTTTGATTTGTAAAAATAGTCTAGTGGTTTATGTGCTGTAGGAATGTTAATAAACACTGCCTGGTCCCAATCACTAGTCTCGTTGTCTGTGTGGTGTTTAGAACGCCGCGTGCAACGAACTAGAGGTCAAGTCTGTTGGTTGTGGTTTCCCGTGGTGTTGCGCTTGTAGATTTTGACCTCTGATCAGTTAGCGTCCTTTTTTGCCTGGCGGTTGTTGTGTTGTTTTCGCCATTAATATTGGCATGTAGATTTTTATGTAGGAAAGGTTTGAATTTCTCTAACTTTTCTCTCTAAAATACCGCCGGATATGACAGGATCTGAAATGATCTGTTGGCCGTGATTGTCTTTCCTGCTATTTATGTCAAGCTGGGCCCAGCTATTTTAGTTTTGTCTTTCAGGATTTTAATTTTCAGGATCCAAGCTTTATAGCAGAGAGAGTTGTAGCTTAATAAGCTATTCAACTTGTAGAGAGTTGAAGTTTGTCTCAATCAAGGCTGTAATTTTAGCTTCCATTCGCTACGCTTTTATATAGCTGCGTGGAGCTCGCTGTTTATACTAAAACCTCCGTTGGCAATTTTGACAGTCTAGCGACTGCTTCGTTTACGCCACTGTTTGGAAATTTGCGGTTAGCAGAATTGCAAAGATGCAAGTGAATTAAACCGCGGAGAAAGATAAAAAGCCCAATTATTAAAGAATAGCTTACCCTCAAGAATTCATTGCTGATACCAGCGGGTGTTTCGGATCAATTTGATCAACCGGGTTTTCACTTGTCTGGTTTTCCTCAGTGATCTTCTTTGCCTTAACATTTCGTTTTGGTTGTTTTCGGTGTCCGCTTATTGTTTTTTTGCCGCGGCGCGAGTCTTCGTCTTTCCCATGATTTTTCACCTTTGAATCGAATGACTGCACTAATCGGCGAATGCTTTTCCCGCAAGAGACTCTTCAGGGGGTTGAATGTCGCGTTTCAAAGATGATGAGGTGCAAAAACTGTGAAAATCTTTCGAGGCTAAAAACTCGAGGTTTGTTGAATTGGACGCTGAATTGGACGCTGAATTGGACGGTGGCCTCGAAAATCAACGCGATAAGCCGAATCCTGTTCGTATTAAGAAGTTAGTCGACGACGCAAGAGAGAGTATAAGAAAGCGACAGAAGCTCATTAGGATAGCTGACAAGAACAAGGACGGTTGGCAAGTGGTGGCTGAAGGCTAACTGCAGAATACCCCACAGGCTTCCAAGCTCTACATACGTGGTGTATGCGACAGCTTGTGTACATAGAGAAATGTATGGGAAAATCACAGATTCTCTAAAATTGGGTAAATAACTATCTATTTTGAAATAAAGTTTACCTACCTCAAATGTGTCGCTTACTTGTGTCTTGTACCGAATTTGAAGCCATTCCGACGCCATTTAGCGAAATTATTCGAAGTCGTTGTCTCCTTAGAAGGGCATTCGTGCGAGGCACGCGAAAACACAAATACTCATTCCCAGTCCTGTTGTTCCCCTTCTTCACTGTTCACTGTTCGCACCATAGTTAATCGAGAGCCTTGCAGACTTCAATGGCGATAACAAAGGAGTTACAATTTATGTTGAACCGACCGTGACCGTGCACATCTTTTGTTTTTTGATCACACCTTATGACTGAATAACTTAATAGCACCATTTATATTGGTCAGTTGCTCGAACAAAAGATCAACATCTATTGTGTTGTGCGCGGTCAAGGCCGAAAAACGATAGCAAAAAGATCGAACAAAGACAATTCTCAGGTTTCACAACCAGTCTCTCGATTAACTATGTTCGCACGAGAAAGCGTGCTTCCAGTGTGTTGCAACTTTTTCAAGTTCTGATATGTCGGTTGCTTATGGTTTGTTGTCCCTTCAAGGAATCATTTTATGTTTTTTTCTGGGTGTTCCAAGAGCATTTCATAAATGAGGAAATGCTCCATTTCGAACACAAACAGCAAAATCGCCGTGACATGGCTCCTTTTAGATTTAATCTAGCGCTGAAGTAAAAACGAGCTCAGTGACCCCCATTTTTATTATCCAATTGTACTTGGCATGTTGAGATAAAAAGTTTTTGCAAAGTTAAAAAAAATAGGGTGCCACCTGAAATTTTCAAAACTTTAAAGTGGCATGAAGCTAAAATTAAGGGGATCCACGCAGCTCTTAGAATGAGTTGTTTTATTGGCTCATCAAACAATGGATGAATGACCTAAACAATGCCCCTATCTTTAAAAACAATAGCAGCTGTCTTTTACAAGGCCAATGGAAATAGAGGTTTTTGAGAGCTGCGTGCTATCTGAAAATTTAGGCCGTTTTAACAGGAGAATGACTGAATGCTGACGTGAATATAAAATCTGGTGACACCTACTTTTTCTTGTGAGCACGTGCAATTTTACTAACGTCCGCGTGGTCAGCGCGCGTGTGGCTACAAACTAGAATATACCGTTACAAAAGCTCGGATCTATCAGAGCTCAACGTGCCGCGTTGCTTTTGTTTTGTTTTTTCGCAACCTCCAAGGCGTTATTTAACGTGGCTCGCATGGCTCGCAACCTCACTGGCTCGCAGCCATGGCTCGCTGGCTCGCAGCATGACTCGCTGGCTCGCTGGCTCGCATGTTGGTAATACTCATATCAATCTGAGAGATAATCCGCCGAGATCAAAAGGTTTATATCATCGAAGAGAACAAATTCTTAACTGTGATCTAAAGGCGCGATCCTCTCTAAAGTCTTACTGGGAAAGCTTTATACTTCAGGCTTTTAAAATACTTTTTTGCGACGAGTGGGAATCGTGTTTAGCCCGTCCTTTTTATCTCGTTAATGCGCATGCGCAAAACGAGATATAGGTATCATGTACAAAAAAAGGGACAAAAGTTGTTAACAAAGGTTTTTTTAACTTATAAAATCAAATCGCACATTTCTTGCGATACTTGCAACGTTATTTACATGATTCAATGTACTAAATGTAATATTCAATATATCGGAGAAACTAAGCATCGCCTCAAAGACCGTTTCAATGAACATAGGCGACCCATTGTTAACACGTTTAGTTATAATCCTACTGCGGTCTCCGAACACTTCCTTGCCAGTGATCATACTCTAAAGGATCATATGATCCTTATACCACTCGAAAAATTATATACCAAACGTGACTCTATTAGAAAGGCTCGTGAGGCATTTCTTATTCAATTAGGTAAAACTTTAGAACCTGCAGGCCTTAACAAACGCGATGATATGTAAGATTATTATTTCCGTTTTAGTTACCTTAGTATTTTTCTATAGTTTTGAACATCACGTAGTCACTTCATGTAATTTCCGGCCACTATAAATACCATGTAAACTCGCGTTTTCCGCAATAAACCTGAAGAAGGCTGGTGTTGGCCAGCCGAAATATCGAAGAAATCACGCCTTTACACGTTGTTTGACCAGTCCTTGCAGTATTTTCTTATATTTTCTTATATTTTGACTGGTCACGATCTACTGTGATCCAACGTAGCGCAAGTTTGATCGTACACGGTTCTTGCAGTGGTTTTCATAACCTTAAAAAGTTAAAGGTTTCTTTGTTTAACTTTGTGGACTTTTGTCCGGGGGATTAGTTCTTTAATTATACAAGCTATATTATGCCAGGCTTAACTAATCAATGACATCAATGATATCAATGTAATCAATGAGTAATCAATGGGTAATCAATGAGTAATCAATTGATTACTCATCGAGTATTGCCAATACTCAATGAGTACTCAATGACTAATCAATGACCCACAAAATTTTTGGTCATTGATTAGTCATTGATGTCATCGATTAGTCATTGATGTCATTGATTAATCATTAATTTGCATGAAAAGAGGTGTTGACAGACCAGACACGACTCATAAGCTCGTGAACGTAGCCTGCGAGCAGGCTCACTTGTTTGGGGTATCGCGCGAGTGAAACTCAAAGTAGAGCCTACTCGCAGGCTAGTGATAACGTGGAATGTGACCTTTAGAGTTTTGCATACTCTAACAAGTATATCCCCCAAGGATTTTCCATTTTTGTATGAGATAAGGGGAGGCTCTTTGTATATTTCTCTTAGCAATTGGTTGGTTCTGAATTAAATGCCATTTGCTCATTAAGATGTTTTTAAGATTAGGCAACGCCGGGTGGTACGTTGTTACTGAAAGGCAGTATTCTTTTTACCCTGCGAGCAGTGGATTCTCCTACGCCGAGCTACGCCGAACGAGAGAGAAACCACTGCGAGCATCCGTTACTTCCTTTGATCGAGCCGCCGTCCAGCGCTATGGACGAATAAATTAACTTTGAACCGGTAAAACAAGTTTGCAAACTTGTTTAGCCTCTCACGCATGCACTCATCCACGCAACTGCTGCGTTTAAGCGAGTATAATTTCAACAAGTTCCGAAAACGCCGACTTTTCAAGCCATAAATTGCTCGTTGAAACAACAAATTCGATAGAACATCTTTTTTAAAGTTTTTCCAAGTAACAAATGTCTAAAAAAAGAGTAAATAACGCAAACTTGCCGAGTTTTTAGCCCAAAAGGTTTATCAAATTATGATGGCGTGATTAGCGCGCGCATAGCAATGCTCGATGTTAACAAACCGTTCAAACAAACAAAGACAGATTTTAAACCCATCTTATCGTTAACTTTCGATAGAAAGGATCGTTGCATTGAATACAGTGTTGTTTAATCTTCCAAACTTGACAAAGTAATCAAAATTTTCGCCCTTCCTTTCAAGATAATTTTAAGTTTTTGTTTTCTACGCAAGGAACCATTAAATTGCCACGAAAAATATTTTTCCCGCGAAACGAGACGAACTGACGTCAATACATCACGTGGGGCGTCACGTGGCTGCGCATGCTCGATGGAAAAGCTAACGGATGCTCGCAGTGGTTTCTCTCTCGTTCGGCGTAGCTCGGCGTAGGAGAATCCACTGCTCGCAGGGTATATTCTTTTTCGCACGTTCTTTTTTTTGCTGCAAAGATGACTTCCGTTCATTGAATTTTACCTCGGGAATTATTTTCTCAATGAGATTGCGAGTGTAGCCTCTATAGCACGGAGGCGTGCTTTGAAGTTGTCGATATTCTCACTGAATGATTTCGCTGAGGAATTTGTTCTTAAAAGTCTCAGGGCTCCACCTTTCCTGAGCCCTTTTCTGACCCCTGGTGGGTGACAGGAAGAGAAATGGGTGTACTGGAAGGTCTCTGTTAGTGTAAAATGAGTAATCAATGACATCAATGAGTAATCAATGACCCACAATTTTTTTTGGGTTCGATTAATCATTGATTACTCATTGAGTATTGGCAATACTCAATGATTAATCAATTGATTACCCATTGATTACCCATTGATTACTCATTGATGTCATTGATCATTGATTAGTTATGCCTGGATTATGGCATTGAGAATATAGTTGGTTAAACCGGTTAGGATTTCAAGAAGGTCGTCACATACGGCCACTAAAATTTTTGGGGAGCTCCCCCGGACCTATTGTTAATTTCCCTAGGGTATTGGGATGTCATGTCATTTCATGTTTTTAAGTGGATGTGTCCGAGACGGCTTAATTGATCTTCAAAGGTTTAAGAAATTTGTGTGTTTCTTGTCAATCATTTTTCATAAAGCCATTAGACCTCGTTTAGAAGGGTAAAAAAGGTCAAATGTATGTTCTTGGGAAACGCAGTTTTAGAAATTCACGGTGTATTTTTATAATGAATGGAGACGTTTTGAGGAAGTTAAATGGCACGGGAAAGTTTGTGTTTTCATATGAGCGATAATATAATAAATTGAGGAATAATCAATTAAGGAAAATAACGAAATATAATATCCAATTTATTCAACACTTTTGAGAGATTTGACAGATTGTAAAGTATAAATAGGTGATGTCATGTTTAATTCTCGCGGAGATTGCAGAGTGAATTTTTGTGTTTAGTTAAATATACGTATTGGATTCGTTTAGCAGTAAAATTTTGTTCCTAAAGATTATTTTTCTGTGTGTTGATAGTTTGTCGAGATTTTTGAGGAAAACAGAAATTAATAATTTCAGTTTTGAATGGGTATTAAATGTTGAGGTGTCATGATTATGCAATAGTATGCAAGAGAGGTGAGATTTTGCCGACTAAGCTTATGAAGTATCAATCTTTCGGTTTGATTATGCAAGAGTATGGATTTGGCTTTTGTTCTATAGAGCGTATGCACTCACGTGGCAAGCAGCTATGCAAATTTATTGGAACAAAAGAAAGTGTTAACATAAGAAAAGCGTTCAAATCCCACAGGATTGTTTTGGTACACCAACATGGCCGCCGTTCTATTGTTTTGGTACACCAATATGGCCGCCGTGACGTCATGTGCATACGCTCTATTTTGGAATACTGAATCATTGCCATTACGGTTTGATTATTCAATAGTATGGAAAAGACGTAATAATTTTGCTGATTTATTTAACAAAAGTTTATCAAGCAAGCATTTTAAGATGCATTTTATAAGCGATTTCAGCGTTTTGATTTTTTCAAAAGAGATATTGACACTATTTGGGAGCTAATTGAAAACATAAGCTTACCGCAATATTGCGTTACGTGTTAGCATTTCTTATTCACGGGTTGGCTGTGTCGTAATACAATCAAGTTGAAGTTTCCCCTCAGTCAAATAAAGACTATTTTGAACAAATACGCTACACTAACATGAAAATTATTTATAGTCACACTCGAGACTCTTTTGTTACTCACGACTTTTATTGATTTGCTGGCTCCTAAAAGGGCTCTTGCCCTTACGCCGGCTATAATAAACACAAGCAACAAGTCGCATTACTTCCGTCTAAAAACTAATACTACACTACATTCACCTACATGTATTCATAGAAATATACATATATTTGCCTCAATCAAACAGTGGGCTGGCATAAACGTAGCAGTCGCTAGACTGTCAAAAATGCCAACGAAGGTTTTAGCGAGCTCCACGCAGCTATAAAGCGTCATTAGCGAATACAAGCTAAAATTACAGCCTTTACTGAGACAAAGTTACGATACGACCAAAAACAGATCGCTGGATTCACCCCTCTCATAAAATAGAAGTCTGTATACGGGTGAACATTTCAAGTTCGTTTACCAACAGGTTGCAACTGAACTGACTGAAAATTCTAAAAACTGACAGGAATCTTCTGTGACACCTCCTTTCAACAACCTTGACGGGCTTTTTTACTTTCGTTCCTATTACAAAGTTATCGTCTCTTTCGTAGAAAAATACGTAAACATTGGGAACATCAAACTTTAAGAGGGTATAAAGGAAAAGTAACACACATCTGAACAGCGCCACCATTTTGGACGGCAATCTATCCGTTCCGATGTTAATCGCGTAACGCTTTCCGGTCCTAGATTTCTGTTAGAAATTACAAAAAAAAAACTAAACATATATATATATATATATATATATATATATATATATTGGCATATTGCTTCGCTCACTGCTCGCAGTTTGAGCACTCTCGTGACTCCACAATGCAATCCAACAATGTGTAACCGTACATCCTGTGCCCAAGTTCAGGAGTTGCCATAAAGCCATTATGGTAACAACCGGGAGGGCACATTGTATACATAATTGTATATATATATATATATATATATATATATATATATATATATATATATATATATATATATATATATATATATATATATATATAGCGTTTTCCGATTTAGCGGAAATAACGCGAAAACGGGAGGATTTTTTCCGGATATATAATTGATACTATATACTATCCATTAGATTATTACAATGGAATTCAATTCATTCTATAGGTGTCAGAACATTCACTGAAGCGTGATGCTTGAAGTTGTTTCTCTCGGTGAATTTGCCTGTAAAGAGCTGTAAACCCGGCGCAGCTTTTTCTCGACAGCTACAGTGAGCTTACTTTACCATTTTGTAAACAAGGCCAAACACACGACAAATTAATCTAGCACTGCTAAATGAGGGTGCCATGCTAATGGGGGTACCCAATTGTCAGTTAACGGCTATTTTTTCGGCCAATTGTCAGTTAACAAGAGGCTACACTGGTAGCCTATACTCATGCGCTTGTATAAGAAAGTTTTACGTTTTTCTTTTTTAACTGGGTCACGCTGTCGGAAATCGGTTCATTTCAATATTTTCATTCATTGATCTTATCGAGTGATTTAGTTTGACAAGTAGGAAATTACGTATATCATTAAGGCTTTTAAATTTGCAAAGTTAAGATAAGATTACTTTACAGGCCATGTGAATGACCAGAGTGAATGCGTTTTCGGGATCGGTGAACATTGTGACTAATGATCTAGGGACTTTGCGATTAAATCATTCTTACTTGAGAATTGTCATGGACTTCTTGTGCCAAACAGAGGCGTTCACGACAACGCACCCCTTCCCTCTCAACGAATTTTGCGTGACATAAGCCTTGTTTTGTTTACATAAAACCAGAGACAGAGAAATGTATGGAAAACTAAAACAAGCAACAGGCCCCAAAAATTTGTCAGTAGAACTCTTTGCCGTGTAGCTTTAGTTTATTTTTTTTTTAGAACAGCCGCTTTACGAAAATTATTCGACATTAGATTCTCATACAAAAACCATAATTTCTCACCTGTTAAGATAGCTTCCAAAACCGTAATAAGGATCGTTAAGATGTCTGTTTGATACAGGATTGTACACAGAGAGTATGGGAAGGAAAAAAATCGAAACTCACTGATGCTTGTGTCCAATAAAATACGTATGTCCACTTACTTTGGAGTCTACTTAATACAGGTTTTACTGTAATCAGAAATCTTACTCATTTAATCTAACACTGAAAAGGGCTCGTGTGGTCAACCCCTAAACAAAAAGACGAAACAAAATACACACCATGTATCTCACTTGTCGCACTTCCCATTAGAAAAGGTAGCTCCATTTCCAACTGAGCCTTTGTAACAGCTTTCCCGGCGATCTTCTCTAATCGGAACAACTTTAAATCAAACGCACCGAGTCCAAACTTTCCGCTTATTGTTTGATTATATGTCCATTGAATTGTGCTTTGTCATGTCAAACGGTATGCGACTCATGTGTCGTTCGAATGCCGATCCTTTGTCATCATCTCGATAAAAACTCAGAATAACTTTGACCACGCCACTCGACGCCATCACGGAGATCAAGGTCAACGCTCTACGACCCTGGTACCTTTCGCATATAATATCGGTTAATATGTCACCTGGTCACGCAGCGAGGCAGGTAAATGTCACAAAATAGCTTTGCTGTTAGGAAAAAACTATGTTGCTTTTATTAACAACAACAATCGTTAATTTAGTATAATTAATAGAATGTCACTTAACTGTTAACTTTTCATTTATCAGTTAACTACTATATTTTTGGGCAATTGTCAGTTAACTGTTAACCCCATTAGCACCCTCCTAAATGCACTGGTATTCTGAATTTCACTTTTGCCGGAACGCAATTGGCATTAAAAAACAAAACGAAAAAAACTCACGAGATAATAATGCCTTTTGTCACAACATTTCACCCACGACTGAAAAACCTTTAACAAATACTGATGAAAAATGGAGTTTCGTTCAAAACCAACCATTCCTGAAAACTATTTACAAAACGCCGCCTAACATATCATACAAGACGTAAATCACTTAACGACATACTCATAACAGCCAAACTTTGAAAGCTAATATAAATGCATCGCAACCGCAAAACCACATAGCGGAGTCGGTGTAGGCCTGTCATGAACCTCATTTCGATCTTAGGGAAACTAAAAAAGTGACCGCCAGGAGTGGTGTCCTGTTTACCCGCTCCAGACCCAATATTTTCTATATAAGTGCGTCCATAGCAGACGTGACCGAATCAAAGGGCTCTTAAAGCCATCTCGTTAATGCGTTAGAACGTGAAGTTAATTAAAAAAAATACAAGAATTTATAGTGAATATGGTAAAGATGCCGTTGTAGGATTGTAGCGCACCTTTAGAATAAGTCTATCCAAAATACGTACATGAAAACATCACATGATGCAAATCAGCCAATAGAAATTTATGTTCACGAAATGGGCGTAGTTTTATTTTAGTAGCCATTTGGGGTATTAAAAACAGGAAATCACTAATTTTCGATTACAAAGTTTACATTTTCACGCTTGTGACTAAAATGGGGTCAATAATTTTGTTATACAATAGACGTGTTTAGAAAATGTTATAGACTGAGCCTTATCATTTTTATTATTATTATTATTTTTGTTTTGCAAAAGGACGGGAACCCGTGCCCCTCTGCTAACAACTTTTCTGTACAGCATTGGGGGATCTGTTCTTATCAGTGCTCCACTTTTTCAAGGCCAAAAGCCAGAATAGTCCTCAACTTCGACGACTATAAAGGAGAGCTTTTTTCACAAGATTTGGATGCCGTTTTTCACCACAAGCAAGTAAGCGTCTGGTAACCATCTGTCTTCGCTTTGTTGAGTGCGTGCTTTTCAATTTTGTGGTTTTGGTTTTGGTCTCGCGAGTTTTCACGCCCTCGCGTTATGTGGAGATGGCTGCGCGTCCCGCGCACCAGCCGTTCGCCCACACTAGAACTGTACGCTTGATAGCGCAGGAAAACCTGGCTCTTGACTCGCTCGGTATAGCGCAGTCGTTACCGGACTTTAAGGAAGAAATCGTTGGGGTTGTACCCCTCTACGGAGGAAAGTGCTTCGACATCACCCTCCGATCTACAGAATCGGCCACGCGGTTGGCGGCATCGGGCTTTGACTACGAGAGCCGCGTTATGCCTTTACGCCTTTTAGAGCAAAAAGCACTACACGTGTCATGCTTCGTTCCCGTTGAATTCCAAGATGAAAACATGCTACAACTCTTGGAACAATACGGCGACCTCAAAGCCTGAAGCGCGAGCAGTCCGCCGGCTTTGCTTCAAAGCCCCGGGCTACGAGCACATCGAGAACGGCATCCGTGTCATAGAATTCACACGTTTACAAAAGGCAGTGCCACGCAAATTAGTCACTCAAGGGCTCGAGTTATTTTTTAAGTACACGGGCCAGCCAATACTATGTTACCGGTGCCAGTCTTCCGAGCACGTTGTTAAAGACTGCCCGAAAGCGAAACGCCGCGAGGGTCATCATTGAACGTTACAAACGTGACACAATTAGAAACGGTATATGACGTGTATGTACGGTATTCACGTATTTTATTCAATATCGTCCTATAGTAGCGCAAGTTTACATTAGAAAACAGAGTTGATCGAAGAGAGTAAATATTTGCGGAGTGTTATCGTTTTCTGTTTTCAGTGCGTTCGATAGGTTTGTTACAACAGCTGAAAGAAGAAATGATGTTTGTCGGAAATAGGTTCATTTCAATATTTTCATTCATTGATCTTATCAAGTGATTTAGGACATTTAGTCTGACAAGTAGGAAATTAAGTACAGTCGAAGCTCTCGTAAGCGGACACCCTCGGAACGCGAAAAAAGTGTCCGTAACTGGAGCTGGCCGCTTACGAGAATAGTTCTCGTAAGCGGCCGCTAGAGGTGTAGGGTATAGATGGCCGCTTACGGGAACTTGCCCAGCTAACAAGGACACACGGAAACAAATGCAGTGGCTGTAGTAAGACCACGCGAACAAGCGTATCATCAAGAACTGTCGACTCACGAACACCCAAACACCATAAACAAGAATGAAGAAATACTCGGACACATTCCTTTGAGGATGTCGGTGCTTGTTAGCAAGTTTTTAAAGCGGGGAACAAACAAAGAAAAGACTGTTGTACGGGGAAAGCGAGTAAACAGAGGAGCCGGATACGGCTTAGAAATTCCTTGCCAGTTTTTTTTTTTATGGGGACACTCATATGTCTCTGCCTTGGCTAAAATCGAAACTTGAGTGCCTTGACTACAGTGTTGTGCTGACAACGTTGTAATTCCAGTCACAAGGGCATATGCATGTAAGTGGTGTTTCGAAATGTAACCCGACGTGGATGACGACAAAACAAACACTGAAATATGGTACTGTAATTACTGTAAAATAATTGCGACGAACGGCGATGTGAAGTTGATTGATAAAAACAAGATACAGAGGTTGTTAATGGGATTTTCTTTGGGGTGTCTGCTTACGGGAGCTTAAAAACAAAGAAAAAGTCTAAGTCGTAATCTCTGAAAGTGTCCGCGGCCGCTTACGGGAATGTCCGCTTACGAGAATGTAAAAATACAGAGTTTGTATGGGAGTTAAAACGGGGGTTTCAAACAAGGCGGCCGTAAGTAGAGCTATCCGCTTACGAGAGCGTCCGTTAAGAGAGCTTCGACTGTATACCAGTTTCCGTTAGGCTTTTAAATATGCAAAGTTAAGATAAGGTCACTTTATAGGTCATGTGTATGACTAGAGTGAACGCGTTTTCGGGATCGGTGAACATTATGACTAACTCACGTGAATTAAGGCATGGCTCCTCGTGTAATATTGGGTTTTCATCATTTTTTTCTAGCTTTATTCAGCGTTCCCTAATATTTTATCTTATAACCATGCACTAAGAAACAAAACCATTTTTGGATGGTACCTTGTGTCTGTTGGGGTCACATGACCAGCCACGCCCTAAATTATGCAAAATTTGGAATTTTCAGATAATGGCATGAAAATTCAATCAAAAGCTCCCATTTTTCCTTTCTTAGTCTTCAATATACAGAGTAATACGTCAAATTAAACGGGGAATTTTGAAAACCGTTATTACTGCATAATTATTTATTGTTTTCTTCTAGTCCCAGTCCCTCTCTTAAATTAAAACGTTATAGTTTACAGAAAACAAGTAACTTTGGAAAACCCCAATTAGTTCCATAAACCTTGTACTGAGGGTCATTGATAGAAAACAAATTAAGTAGAAAAATATTTTTCCAATATCTCGTAAATTTGGATCGAAAAAAATTGCTAAAAATTGGGCGTGGCAAGTCACGTGACGTAGCAAGTCCATTCATGTAAGCGAAAAAATATTTTTTCCACAATTGAAAGTCTCTTAGTAAGTTTAAGGTAAATAAGTCCAATATGTTTTAAAACAGACCACCCCCCTTTAAATCGAACGAGACTCGTTCCTTAATTCACTCGAGAAGGATCTAGGGACTTTGGGATTAAATCATTCTTACTTTAAAAAAAAAAACACTGCGAAAAACAGCAAAGGCAGAAGAAAGCACGAAGGACAAATATGATTGGTAAGTAGTTTAACGGGTGATAAACTGAACTGACTAGTGATGAGAAAGTTAATGAATTTCGTCGCGTCTGTTGATTCCAAGTGGTTCTAACGTCTTTGCTTTGTCTATGAGAAAAGTTTCACGCGCTTTTCGTACAGAGTCTCTGCTATTGCGTATTAAATCCAGTGGTATGAGTTGCATATCCTTTATAGCAGAGTGTCCGGGTAGATTGAAGTGTTCTGATTTAGGAGTCGTGACGTGAGCAACATTCCAGCGACAACAAGTGCGCCGCGAAGACAGAATCGAAGCAAGTTTCTTTGCCTGCGATGAATTTCGCTTCCAAAAAATTTGTATCTTCGAAATAAACACTCTTTCATCGGTCTTTTCGGCGAACCAAATATATTTTTCCGTCCCGGGTTTCTTATAGTTTCCCACCGTGACCGCTACCAGTAGTCGACGCCAAGACAATGTCAATTGTTGTCTTTCTTGACACCACGTCCACGGCAACCGAATATTTGCAATTGTTAAATGGATCATAGTTACGTTCACTTTTGACATACTCATCATGCGACAATGCCTTCCCGGCAATTGATTCATGGATCTTTGATTTCTCCGGAGATTCAGGATATTTAATTGACAATGCATCGGTAGCAATTACATGTAATTAATAAATCGTTCACAGGCGTCTTCCATTCCACCCGACACTCCAGTCTCGTCAATGCTCTATCAACTGAACTATGAAGCAAAACCATGGCAGGTGCCTCTTCCATTCCATCCGACACTCCGGTCTCATCAATGCTCTATCAACTGAACTATGAAACAAAACAATGGCAGGTGTCTTCCATTCCATCCGACACTCCGGTCACGTCAATGCTCTATCAACTGAGCTATGAAGCAATTCAATGGCAGGTGTCTCTTCCATTCCATCCAACACTCCAGTCTCATCATGTGCTCTATCAACAGAACTATGAAGCAAAACAATGGCAGGTGTCTTCCATTCCATCCAACACTCCAGTCTCATCAATGCTCTATCAACAGAACTATGAATCAAAATAATGGCAGGTGTCTTCCATTCCATCCAACACTCCAGTCTCATCAATGCTCTATCAACTGAACTATGAAGCAAAACTATGGCAGGTGTCTCTTCCATTCCATCCAACACTCCAGTCTCGTCAATGCTCTATCAACAGAACTATGAAACAAAACCATGGCAGGTGTCTCTTCCATTCCATCCAACACTCCAGTCTCATCAATGCTCTATCAACTGAACTATGAAGCAAAACAATGGCAGGTGTGTTCCATTCCATCCGACACTCCAGTCTCATCAATGCTCTATCAACTGAACTATGAAGCAAAACAATGGCAGGTGTGTTCCATTCCATCCGACACTCCAGTCTCATCAATGCTCTATCAACTGAACTATGAAGCAAAACAATGGCAGGTGTCTTTCATTCCATCCCAAACTCCAGTCTCATCAATGCTCTATCAGCTGAACTATGAAGCAAAACAATGGCAGGTGTGTTCCATTCCATCCGACACTCCAGTCTCATCAATGCTCTATCAACTGAACTATGAAGCAAAACAATGGCAGGTGTGTTCCATTCCATCCGACACTCCAGTCTCATCAATGCTCTATCAACTGAACTATGAAGCAAAACAATGGCAGGTGTCTTTCATTCCATCCAACACTCCAGTCTCATCAATGCTCTATCAGCTGAACTATGAAGCAAAACAATGGCGGGTGTCTCTTCCATTCCATCTGACACTCCAGTCTCAACAATGCTCTATTAACTGAACTATGAAGCAAAACTATGGCAGGTGTCTCTTCCGTTCCATCTGACACTCCAGTCTCATCAATGCTCTATCAGCTGAACTATGAAGCAAAACAATGGCGGGTGTCTCTTCCATTCCATCCGACACTCCAGTCTCATCAATGCTCTATCAGCTGAACTATGAAGCAAAACAATGGCGGGTGTCTCTTCCATTCCATCTGACACTCCAGTCTCAACAATGCTCTATTAACTGAACTATGAAGCAAAACTATGGCAGGTGTCTCTTCCATTCCATCCAACACTCCAGTCTCGTCAATGCTCTATCAACAGAACTATGAAACAAAACCATGGCAGGTGTCTCTTCCATTCCATCCAACACTCCAGTCTCATCAATGCTCTATCAGCTGAACTATGAAGCAAAACAATGGCAGGTGTGTTCCATTCCATCCGACACTCCAGTCTCATCAATGCTCTATCAGCTGAACTATGAAGCAAAACAATGGCAGGTGTCTTCCATTCCATCCAACACTCCAGTCTCATCAATGCTCTATCAACTGAACTATGAAGCAAAACAATGGCAGGTGTCTTTCATTCCATCCGACACTGACTTATCTTGCCTACGGTTGAAATTTGCCTTTTGAGATTTGAAATACCTTACATGTACTTTCCATCAGACATTGAACATCAACAAATACTTTACTATGCAGGCAGTTTTTATTATACTGTGCCGTCCATAAGAAGTGTGTATCTTGACTTCCGTCAGACATTGAACAGCAACAAAGACTTACCCTGCTTGCTTTGAATTATACTATACCGCCCAGTAAGAAGTTGGAACGTTGCTTGCAGTTTGCATCTGACTTTGCCCTCCATCAGACATTACACCAATCAACAAAGACTGTGCCTTCCTTACATTTTAGTTAAGATATACCTTGCTGGCATTTATATTTGACTTTGTCTTCGATTCATCACACACTGGACATCGACGAACACTGTACTCTTTACTGTGCCGTCCATGTAACGAAGCCTTGCTGGCGTTTAAATCGTCCTGTGCGGTCCAGCTAAAAAATCAGTGCCGTATTCACCTTTAAATCGTACTGTGCTGTTCATCGAAACGATTATGTCTTACTAGCATTGGAATCTTACTGTACCGTCGATCGTAAAGAATGATCTTATTGTACCGTCCATCGTAAAGACTGTGCCTCTAACATTTGAATTATATCAATGTGTTCTGTGTCGAAACGAAATTGTGCCTTAGTGGCCTTTGAATCCTACTGTGCCGGCGATCAGAAAGTCTTGCTTGTTGTCTTTTGAATTATTTTACGTAGCCGTCCAACAATTAAAAACTGGTCCTTTTCGAACGAAAGGACTCTCTCTGCCTTGCTGGCATTTGAAACTTACTGTGCCGTCCATCGAAACGACTGTGTCTTGGTGGCATTTGAAAAATGCGGAAAACTGTGGAAACCTGTTGAAAACTGTACCGTCCATCAAAAAGACTGTGCCTTACTGTTATTTGAATCATACTGTGCCATCCATCGAATAGACTGCGCCTTATTGCCATTTTAATTAACTTACTGAGCCATCCATCGAAAAGACTGTGCTTGCTGGTGTTTGAATCTTACTGTACCGTCCATCGAAAAGACTGTGCCTTACTGGCATCTGAATCATGCTGTTTCGTCCATTGAAAGGACTGCACCTCACTGTCACCTGAATCTGACTGTGCGGTCCACCGAAAAGACTGTGTCTTGCTTTCGTTTGAATCTTACTGTACTGTCCATCAAAAAGACTGTGCCTTACTGGCATCTGAATCTTACTGTGTCGTCCATTGAAAAGACTGTGCCTTACTGGCATCTGAATCTTACTGTGTCGTCCATTGAAAAGACTGTGCCTTACTGGCACCTGAATCTTCTTGTGTTATCCATTGGAAAGACTGTGCCTTACTGGCATCTGAATCTTACTGTGTTATCCATTAAAAAGACTGTGCCTTACTTGCATCTGAATCATACTGTGTCGTCCATTGAAAAGAATGAGCCTTATACTGACATCTAAACCTGACTGTATTGTCAATTAAAAAGACTGTGTCTTGCCGGAATCTGAATCTTACTTTACCGTCCATTGAAAGGACTGTGTCTTGCTGGCATTTAAATATTACTGTACCGTCCATCGAAAAGACTGTGCCTTACTGGCATGTGAATTATCTTACTGAGTCGTCCATGAAAAAGACTACGCGTTGTTGGTATTATGATGTTACCATACCGTCCATCGAAAACACTGTGTGCGCCTTCCCAGCATTAATAGTTCATAAATCGTACGGTGCCGTCCACTGACTAAATTTAATCTGGTCTTTATAGTAGTCATCATGTTAAAGGCAGATTTACATTAACATTAAAAGCTGAATAGAAAACTGAGTTCTGAAAATCTGTGTTCAGAATTAAACATGTTCAGCGACAATCTCAGCGAAATATCACTTGATCTGTTATGTTGGAAAATGCTAAAAAAGAACAAGAAATATTTCAAGCATCCACTTTCATTGGTGAGGTCTCGAGGTAAGTAATTCTGTATATTAGTAAGTTTTGACTGAAACAAAAAAACAAAAAGAAAAACAATACTCTCTTAAAAAAAGTAATTGTCCAGAGGTGTCGGTCAACGGGGTAACAGACTTTGTTTTTGGAAACAAAATCAACTGGCTGGCAAAGCGGCGGTGAGAAAAAAAATAATTGCTGGCAAAAATCAGTTTAAAAAAGTCTCCCTGGCTGGGAAAAGTCACCAACAAAATAGATCCTGGCTGGCAACTACGACTATTAATATATTGCTAGCTGGCTCTGAAGAGCGGATAATTTTTTCCCACGGTAGTTATATAATTAAATATTTACCGTTAACGTCTCTGCGGATGCCCATTAATCATCTGGGTCATTAATGGATGAAATCCGAAAAACCTTTCGTTGGGTACTCCTGTCTAGCTGAAAGGTCTCTTTTTTATCCTTTCGAATACTTTATCATCCTGGCTTAATACTAGTTGAAATATAAAAACATCTTATCAATAAACATAGAAGTACTTTATCCTTGACATATTATTATAAAGCTTGCAATGCAGGGCACGACACTTCGTGTTCTCAAACTTAAATAAGCTTGTTTCGCAGCCAAACCATCTTGAATCGTGTACCTTTCAACAGATAAAAATAAAAAGAATGGCCACTTTTAATAACTAGTATTGAAGAGGCTCAGTCGCTGAAACAAACTAGAATCATCGAAAATCTGAGAGCCATTTCGCCCTGAACTAATGGCACCAAGCTAAAAACAGTAAGATAGACAAGAAGCCATGACAATTTATGTTAAAAAAGGCCATATTTATATTAGTTTTACCTGATATCTTTCAATAGCCAGCTTCTAGCAATGATTTAGCTTGATTTCCACTTCTACCCGAGAAACGTCCCGTTTCCCGAATGCTCGAATGAAGAGTAAAAAACATCCATACAACGCCACTTTCAGCCGTGTAATTAACGGACAACCTTTGTTGAATATTTGGTAACAGACACATGTAAAAAATTGGCCAAAACAACAAGCCGAAAGCTTAAAAAAGCTTCTGTACCCTTCAGTGAGTGATTTGTACCTATGAGACGAGTTCGTCCAGTCGCTATTTTTCCCTGGACCCTTCCCATGACACCCCGCGTGCCTCAATTCACCCTAAACCAATTAATAGCGACTGGGTACGAGTCTGCAGGGTCTTCTCCGCCCGACCCGCCATTTTGAATTTTGAATTTGAAAAAGCGGAGAAGGCCCTGGACACGAGATTGGGACATTGCAGTTTTCATTCTCGTCCCCAGAGCCGCCTGACCCTCTTAACCGCTGGAGCCTGAGTACGAGGGTCAACCCTCCTACTCAGGCTCCAGCAGTTAAGAGGGTCAAGCGGCTCTGGGGACGAGAATGTTTCGTGAACGTTATACAAACATGACTACCATTCCACGAACTTCCGCTGCCTCACTGCTTACGGTGTAGTGGAGCAAAAACCGACAGAGCTGAATAACGACTGCGCAAGTCACAAAGGCGAGCCAGGAAACTGGGGATGACAACTTAAAACCATAGCAACCCTTACGAAAATGGCGGCATTTTCAAAAAAATTAAAAGCAGTCGGGTTTTTTATGTAGACTCAAGAGTGGTCCCGCAAATTTAAGCTTGAAACTTTCACAACAGTTAATCTAGTTAATGGGACGAAACATATCTTTTGTACACCGAGGTTTAATCGTTGAACACCGCTTGAAAATTTACCGCGAAGTGACGAGTCCGCGCCGCGGCGCGAAAATGCAGCTCGTGCGGGTTGCGTTACCTTTAATTTCAATTTAACGAATTTTCCGATGGACAAACTTTCTGGTTCCACGAGAAGACTCGAACAGGAGAAGATTGAAGAGATTGTAGAGGGAAAATGAGAAGATTCAGCAGTCGGCTATTTCGAGATATGTTGGCGGAAACACGGATGGTTGGGTATGTACGCGGCACTGGATAAGGATTATTCCGAGAAACCAATGGGCCTGTCCACTCAAACCAGTAACACAGTCAAAACATTCCGGAAAGACTTTTTTCAATGTTTGACGGCCGTATTGGATCCCTGTACCTGCTTATCATTCCGGTGTGAGGTGGTACAAACAATGCTACAAAACGGCAGATGAGCTGTTCCAAAATGGAAAGATTGTAATCCTCCTGAAAGGGTGATGCCTTACTTTTATTTTATTGATCATACTAAAGAAAACATGTTCGACATAAATCTCTTTTAAGCCTGCTGAAACTAGTTTTTTTATTGGCTTTTGTTTGACTAGAGGCAGATTGGTTGATGGACTGAATACAAAACTAGACATTATGCAATATCTTTTTTAAAAAAAATCGAGGGTACATGTAACCAAATCAAACTGTACAGCACGTGGTTTTATTGAAATTTTTATGTTTTATTAAATACAAGACTGGTTTTCGTCAGCTGTTTAGTGCTTCATATGTTGCCCTTTACCCTGCTTTTCTGGAGTAGGTTGCAAGTCCTTCATCCACCTAAAAGGGGTTATAAAATAAAAGCATGTCAGCATTTTTGCTGGTCTATATTACTACTTTGCCTTCCAGACATTTTAAGTTGGATATAAGGACAAACCTTATTTTTCTCTCCGCCTTCACATTTTTTAAACCCTGTGCCCCTTTTATTTTATTTTATTTGTTATTTTTTTGTACTTTCCAAGTACTTGCTCTCCATCGATGAGATGATTCTTAGCAAGTGGTCAGCAGCCTTACTAATAATATTAAATAATAATAATAACAATAAGTAGAAAATAATCAGAACATATCTAGCTCAGCTCGGAAAGAATATACAGTTTGTGCCTCAACAACATTCAGGGGTAGGCTATTCCAGTCCCTGATTGTATTAGGAAAAAAAGAAAACAAATGATAATTTGTTTCAGATGCCGGGACTTTATACGAAAATTTATGCATGTTCCTGCTAGAGCGACCAGTAGGCTCCAGATACTCTACCCTTTTTCTTAAAGGATTAGGTGCAATTTTCATGAATTTCTTCAAAAAGTGGGCGTTTACAGGACGCCTGGACACCCTATTGGCTAAAAGCTTAATGCCTCTACTCACTCCCAGAAGAAACTATTATACCATTTTGTTAATACATTAAAGTGCCTATCACCCTGAGAAAGTTATTTTCGGAATCAACTCTATGTACATTGAATAGTTGAATGGTAAAATATTTCTTGTTTTGAACGTCGCGTTTGTGAGTTATAGAGATATGAATTTACAAAATGCTAATTAGATGACGTCAGCCTGGAATTTGCCATTATTTCTACGCCAATTTACAATGCGCAGTTTACAGCTTGAGGATAATTAATTTGAAAAATACTAAAAATAAACTGTGGATAGTCAATTGATTCGTAAAAAAATCGTATTACTTGAAGGTGAAAACAAGTATCTGTATAATTAATGATTCCCAGGTTGACGTCATCTAATTTGCATTTTGTAAATTCAAATCTCTATAACTCACTAACACGACGTTCAAAATAAGAAATATTTTACTATTCAACTATTCAATGTACATAGAGTTGATTCTGAAAATAACTTTCTAGGGATGATAGGCACTTTTGGCTGCAGCTGTTGTGGTTACCCTGCCATAACCCAGTAGTTGTTTTCTTTGTTTTTTTATTATTTTGTTTGTTATTAGTTTATTTGATGGCGAAGTCCAATAAAATAAAATAAAAATAAAATAAATATTTTGTTATGTACTACCACTCATGATCCCTGACTAATACTGGCTTGCATATGTTATAGATCAAATTTGATTTCAGGTTAATTTTGATTTTTCTTTGTTTGATGTTCATTATCATAGATTAGCATAGAAAAGAACAATGGAAAATCAAATTAACCTGAAATCAAATTTGACCTGTAACACATGATGCACTGTAAAACCATTATAACGTCACTGGCTGTTTTTTTTATTGAACTGATGTTCCCCCCATACATCACATCTGTCCCCAATAATTGGGACTATATTTGCTTGGATAATAGCGGAGCACTTGCCAGGCCGAAGGCCTGGCTGCGCAGCTCCATACTCATAGAACCTATGCCGTGATTTTTCATGGTCATGGCTAGCGGAATGTTTCGCGGGCGCGTGTTTGCCCGCCCGCCCGCCCTCCGTGTTGGAACAACATCCGGGATCTTGAAAGCAAGGCTTTGTTTTTCGCGCGGCCACACAGCCGTGAGCTCGGTAAACACTTTAGTTGTTTTGTTGTGTCTAGCGGAGAATTAAAGTCGTTATTTTCCTGCATTTTTTCGCGGTTTGCTACTCAAGACAGGGATACTAATTAAGGTATACTCAGAAGCCGCTTTAGTGGAAAAAGACGAGCTTTCAGGGATAAAATCTTGCTTCGAGGAACTTCATGTATTACGTTTTTATCAATGCGGGAGATGTTTGTTTTCTACGGATTTCAGAACCAGAAGCGGAGATTTGAATTTCCAAGCAAGCGAGGGACTTACAGCCATGCTCCGTCACGCGTGACCAGTATTTTTGAAAATTTGAATGGATTTTTCAAGTTTACGCGTCGGTTTTGTAAATTCATTCCGAGATTCGGAATCCCCGTAAGAATTTTAACGCATTTTCGGAAACAAAGAGCAACAAAATGTCATTTTATTTGAAATGTTACATATCCGAACAATATTTGGCTTTTTCTGCGCGTAGCGAAGTTATTTTTCCGTTAACTGGTGACTTTCAAAAGCTGTTTGGGAGTTCTAATATAGGGCTAACCTCTCAACTCCCTTTTCAAGATGTCTTTTAATATTATGTTTGTTTACATCTTGAATAAAGTTAGTATGTTATGTTATGTTATGTTATGTTTTCCAGAGAGATCTTCAAGGTTTCATTCAAATCTCGGACGTTACAAAGAAATATTCAAATGTTCATTTCAGTCTTGTGATTACTGGTCACGCGTGACGGAGCATGGCTGTAAAGGTAAAACAGGTTACAGTTTTCGATGAGAATTTATGTTGATATCAATCTGTGAGTGACTTTTTATTAGTGTTATTGTTAGTTTTGGAGAATTGATTTTAAAACGTGCTTAAATTCAGTTGTATCGATCTCTTGAATTTCATCGAAGAAAGCTTGAACTCGATGAGCTATAATTAAATGGTACGCGTTTTGCTTTTAAACGTAAACTAATGGAGATTTGAATAAATTTTTTCGAAAGAAGATTGTGTTGTCCATTTTTATGTGTTTGTTCATTCATTAGATAGATTGAAAAGCGATTTTATGTAAACAAAACAAGACTTTGATTTTATAGTACAGTTCTATCTTTACTCGCATCGCCTTATGCAAATATGTTTGTGTATTTTTTTGCAATTTTTGATTTTCAAATCAGTTTCTCGGGCAATTTTTGACAAACATAAACTGTATTTTATTCGGAAACTAGTGGTACTAGTTATTCTAGACAGAGAAAAGTTGTTTTTGTGAACTTTTGTACGGTCTATAAAAATGTACTGTGCAGACGGTCGCGTAATACTGTTTTTGAGAATTGCTAAAATTGAAAATAGCCCGTTCGTCAATCTTAATTCTTGTGCTTCCAACCTTTCACCTTAGTTAAGTTTCACCTTAGTTAAGCTTGTTCAAAGTGCGACGCTGTTAGGCTTGGGCTATGTATATATATTAGCTGTCCCTTGATTAACTGCCCTCCTCAAATAATTGTCCCCCTTCGGTGGAAATATCGCCTCCCTTGATTAATCGCACTCCATCCCCTCCTTCTTGTTTCACCTCCTCCTAGTCAGGTTAAAAATTTTACTTCTTGTATAGGAAACAAGTTTTCAGTGATTTAATCGTTACAATAACAATCATTACAGAAAAGTTACAAAAGCGCAGGTTTCATAGAGTGTTTCTATAGTGACATACATGTATTTGTCACTCTTTCATTTATTTTTTGGAACTCCCTAACTATTTGCACATTAGCACTTCCAGCAAGCTATATTTGAAATAACTGCCCACATCCATTGATCACCTCCCCTCAAATAATTGCCTCTTTTTTTGAGTGAAAAAATTAATAATTGCCCCAGATATTATTTGAGGAAATATGGAATTGGTGTTAAAGAGCCAAAAATATAAAACCATTATAATATATATATATATATTTCTTTACAAATTCTTTATATGTTTAGACAAAAACTGTATACTTGAAGTATGTTAATGAATTTAGAAAATAGCTGTCGCCACTAAAAATTTTGCAGGACCACAAGATTACTACTGACATTGAAGTCATTGAATTGTTGGATATCAAGCAGAGAAGAAGTTTTGAACAAGAGAAGCAGCGCTTGCTTATGAGTTCAGCACCAGAGAAGTCCCATAGTCATCATTTCACTGGCTGTTTTTTATTGAACTGATGTCTTTTCATCGTGTTTTACTCTGCTTTTTTCTTGTTCGGATTTACAGCAGTTAGATAGTGTAAATTAACAAATTCGGTTAATTTATTAACCCTATTCAGCCTGGGCTTTTTTTGAGTTCCTGAGCCTTGGGGGGGGGGCACATTATGCCCCCCCTTCGTAACTTCAAGAACATTAAGGCTATGACAATGAAACCTAGAGGGTAAATAGTACGTCCAACACTGTCTCCTTTGCGGTCCGCCCAATGGAACGATGACGTCATATGACGTAGATATTAGGTAACTAGTTATACGGCCGCCATCTTGCATCCGCCATCTTAGATTTCTGAAATTTTTTAAAACCTCTTAAAAACCGTCCAAATTGACGCAAAATTAATCAAAACCAATAAATAAACGCTAAATGACGTAAAAATACAAAAGTTATACCAATAAACATTGTTTTTCTTCATTCAAAGGTATAAATATGCAAATGTCAAAAAACATGGCTGTCAAAATCTTGTTGCCATGGAAACATCAAGGCACGTGATCAAAAAATTGTCATATGAAATTGTTGCCAGATAAATTTTAGGAAAAGTCACAAAGTTTGATGGCGTTTGAATACATATTAAAGAAGTTATGAACGTTGAAAGTTAGCGCGGGCACTTTGTGCCCCCCCCCCCCCCCCCAGGCCGAATAGGGTTAAGCTTAAATAAGATAGTGTAACCTGTGTGATCATACCATTCTGTCAACTGGCACTATATCTCACAAGACTAAGATGCTTAAATCAAAAAATTACGCTTTCAGATCCAATAAAGTCTGATATAAACATGCGTGTACGGTCCTTGTTTGTTGTCATGTGTTAATTTGTGTGTCCAGCTTCGTGTATTTTTATCGGAACACGTTTAAGAACGAAGTATACATACGTGTACGGTCCTTGTTTGTTGTCGGTGTTAATTTGTGCGTCCAGCTTCGTGTATTTTTATCGGAACACGTTTTAAGAACGAAGTTTACATACGTGTACGGTCCTTGTTTGTTGTCGGTGTTAATTTGTGCGTCCAGCTTCGTGTATTTTTATCGGAACACGTTTAAGAACGAAGTATACATACGTGTACGGTCCTTGTTTGTTGTCGGTGTTAATTTGTGCGTCCAGCTTCGTGTATTTTTATCGGAACACGTTTTAAGAACGAAGTTTACATACGTGTACGGTCCTTGTTTGTTGTCGGTGTTAATTTGTGCGTCCAGCTTCGTGTATTTTTATCGGAACACGTTTTAAGAACGAAGTATACATGCGTGTACGGTCCTTGTTTGTTGTCGTGTGTTAATTTGTGCGTCCAGCTTCGTGTATTTTTATCGGAACACGTTTTAAGAACGAAGTATACATGCGTGTACGGTCCTTGTTTGTTGACGTGTGTTAATTTGTGTGTCCAGCTTCGTGTATTTTTATCGGAACACGTTTTCAGAACGAAGTATACATGCGTGTACGGTCCTTGTTTGTTGTCGTGTGTTAATTTGTGTGTCCAGCTTCGTGTATTTTATGGGAATACGTTTTAAGAACGAAGTATACATGCGTCTCGGTCCTTTCAAGCTGGCAGTGACTTGGGGTTGTGAGTTCATTAGCATCACAAAGAAGTGCAAAATTTCGCAACACGCCGCCGAAAAATCGTGGAGCTAGCGATTTTTCGCAAATTTCGCAAATTTTGTAAAATCTGCAAGCTGAGTGTGGGGTTGTGTGTTCATTAGCATCACAAAGAAATGCAAAATTTCGCAACACGCCGCCGAAAAATCGTGGAGCTAGCGATTTTTCGCAAATTTCGCAAATTTTGTAAAATCCGCAAGCTGGGTGTGGGATTGCGAGTTAATTAGCATCACACACTACCGAAAAATCGTTGAGGTAGCGAGTTTTCGTAATTTTCGCAAATTTTGTAAAATTCGCAAGATCTGTAACGAAAAATCGTAAATTTTGTAAAATTCGCAAGCTGTAACGAAAAATCGTAAAAATAGTAAATTTCGTAGCTCGCAAGATCTGTAACGAAAAATCGTAAATTTTGTAAAATTCGCAAGCTGTAACGAAAATCGTAAAAATAGTAAATTTCGTAAAATTCGCAAGCTGTAACGAAAAATCGTAAAATTAGTAAATTTCGTAGCTGCGTGCAATCCTGGCCATAAGTGCTAAAAGGCCAATAAATGTATCGAAATAAGGATAAGGAATGAATATAAGTTAATCTTATTTGCATAATTCGTGGAGCAATATAGATTCAACCTTTATTCAAAATTTGATAGTCCTGCAAGGGGCGACCATCACGCAAGACATAATTGAAAAATAAAAGTAATAATAATAACAAAATGAATATCCTAAGATAGATTGTTTAGAAATATAATTAGATAGATTGATTAGAAATATAATTAGATACTATGTTTCAAAATTTCTTACCTTTTACCAAGTTTCTAACCTCCATGTTTAAACAGAGCGTCGATAAAACCAGGAACACGGAACATTCCGGAACATTCCGGAACATCCCGGAACATTCGGAACATTCCGGAACATCCCGGAACATGAAAAAAATATAATGATTATTAAAAAAAATTAAAATAAATAAATAAATAAAAAATAAATAAATAAATAACCAAAAGAAGAGAAATAAATAAATAAAATATTAAAATTGACTGGGAGGGGGTGTTGAATACAGTTTATGCAACTGACCGCAACGAGTGAAGGCTTACCTCTTTAAAATATTAAGGGGGTGTTCTGGCTATCCCCATGAAGCCACCTCTGCCAGTTGTTCGTCATGTGACGGTCATCCATCTATGACTCTGTGATCGTGAGACGAGAAGGTCTTCCACTCGAAAAAAAAAATTGGTTTTTCAAAACAATTTTACAGGAAAATTCCACCATCCTGATTAATAGTTTTTTTACTCTGAGTTAAAAAAAAAAAACCGTTCAGTTATCTTATACAGTCAACTCTCTCGTAAGCGGACACCCTCGGGAATTGAAAAAAGTGTCCGTTAGTAGAGCTGTTCGCTTACGAGAATTGGCCATTTCCGAGTTGCCTTTAGCCTCTCTATCAAAGCGAGGCTAGGTGCGAAACCTTTCATATGAAAATGAGTTTTCATTCGCATGCAAATAGGGTTTATTTGCACGTGAATGTAAACTCATTTTCATGTGAAAGGGTTCGCACCTAGCCTCGCTTTGATAGAGAGGCTAAAGGAAACTCGGAAATGGCCTATTATTCCCATAAGCGGACACCAAAGAAAAATAGGGTGGATGTCCGCTTACGGGAGAGTTAATTAGCGGGTGTTAATTATGTTTTATTGGGTAGACAAAAATAGCAACTGAAGATATAAAGCGAAACGTGGCCATAACGTGGCACTACAAACGTAACGAACGGACAGCTTCCTTTCCCGCGGACAAATGGATTGACAAAACCGATCCCCACCGTTCTGTTGCTCTGTCAAAGGTCATATTTTTGTTGATTTATTGCAAATTAAAGACACATTTTATTGCCAAGAGTCAATTTTATACATGGGGTATCCGCTTATGAGAGAGCGTAAACAAAAGAAAAATCCAATTTTCATTTTCACAAGTGTCCGCGTCCGCTTACGAGAGAGTGTCCGCTTACGGGAATGTGTAAATACAGAGTTTGACTGGGAGGTAAAACGGGGATTTGAAAAGGCGTCCGTAAGTACAGCTGTACCGCTTACGAGAGTGTCCGTTAGCGGAGAGTTGACTGTACTTGACTTGTTTAGTGTTGCAATTCTTTCAAAATGGGATTCTCAAGTGTTTTCAGATTCCTATTTTGACATGTTCAAAAAAGCGAACGTTGCTACCTAGACGTCTTATTTATGAGTGGAAGACCACCTTAATCAAGTTTCGGATTTTGGTCGATAAGATTCACATTCACGGTAAGTTTCGAGACTATTCATAGCCCGATATTTTTCTGTCTGGTTGAAGAGGTCGATCGCCCCTGATCGCCGCCATCTGAGTTTCTGGGTGTTGCCCCAGGGGCATTTTGTACTCTCCCCAGGTTTCGCTTGCCATACGAAACCAAGATGGCGGCGGTCGACCTCCACCAGACGGCAAAATATTGAGCTGTTAACAGTCTAGAAACTAACCGTGAATTTGAATCTTGTCCAAAATCCAAAGCTTGATTAATCTCCGTCTCACGATCACAGAGCCATAGATAGATGACCGTCACGTGATTAAACCCACGGCGAACAAGAGGGATGGCTGGGTGGGGATAACTAGAACACCCCCTAACTTTAATGAGGTGAGCCTTCACTAGTTGCGATCAGTTGCAACACCCCCTCCCCTGCCCAACTTCTAACTAAATAGATATACAGTGGAACCCCGCTAACTCGAACTCTGAAGGGAAACGAAAATCAGTTCGAGTTAGCGGGGGTTCGAGTTATCGGGGTAGGTGAAAAATTTATTTATTGTTCAGTTAATTATTAATAATAGTAATGATTTATGGCGCTGTGAACATACTAGTTTTATTATCTACTTCTGTGATAAATTTCATGCAGTGTGATAATAAAAGCGGACAAGGCCATTAACTTGTCACTAACTTCGGGGATGGCGAAGGAGTGCAAGTCCAATGTAGGCTGAGGCTTTCTGGACGAGAGAACTTTGTTAACACCTTACAGAAAGTGAATTGGAACCCGTTGAGCTGTAACACCTGTAGGCAAGTAAGATCGATTTTTACATACTCACCCACTGAAGTAGTGTAAATTGAACTCCACAGAAGAGTAGTGAATGAGATCAGAGATGACTAAATACAGTTACATACGCACTGTTGGGTGTTGGGTGTCTGTAAAACGCGGACTGGATGGCGGCGGATGGCGGATGACGGATAAGAAAATGAGGATAACAAAATGCGGATGATAAAATGCGGATGAAAAAAAAAGAAAGAAAAATATTTCCTTATGATTTTTACCAAAAAAAGTGTAAAATGGGGTTGACAGGCCTACGCGGCTCCCACGTTCGTGTTTTAGCCGTTCTCATAGTTTATAATAATAATAATAATAATCACTTTATTTAAGTGTCAAGGTATTTAGCGCGCGAGCACTAATTGGGGACACTAAATAAAGAAACAAATATTCAAATAGAACATAATATTTTAAAAATCCCAACTGGCAGGAGGCAAACCAGTTGGCTATTTTACAAGCGTGGTCGAGGAGTTGAACTCGGGTCTGCCGTGAAACAACTCCAGCAAGTGGTCAGAGCGGGACTTGAACCCGGGACCTCCGGATTACAAGTCCGATGCCCTTACCACTCGACCACGCTGCCTCCCTATAGCCTCCCTACTGCCTCCCCTCCCTTTGTTCTAACGAGTATATCTTTCAAGGAACGTCCTTTCTTGTATGATATGATTGGTCGTTCCTTAAATATGTCGTTTAGCAATGGTTGGCTTTCAATTAAATGCCATTCTTTCATGAGAATTTGTTTCAAGTTAGGCACTGATGGTTGATATTGTCGGTAACAAAGGGCAAGATTCGTTTGTTTTCTTTGTTTTTCGTTGTTGGAGTACTAGTTTTCTGTCTTCAAATTTCACTTCAGCAAGTGTTTTCTGTATCAAATTTTCCGGGTAACCTCTCTGAAGGAGGTGTTGTTTGAAATATTTGACTTTCTCTTCAAATAGTATTTTAGAAGAGTTTATTCTCAGTAGTCTTAAAGCCTCTCCCTTGATGAAACCTTTTTTGACACGTGGGGGGTGACATGTAGAGTATTAAAATGTGTATATTGGAATGTTTCAGTTGGTTTGAAATGAGTGCGTACATCAAGTAAAGCCTCTTTTTGGAATCGTTCACCTTTGTATACATTAGTATCCAAGAATGTTGTTTGTTTGTTAGCTTGTTCAATGAACTTTGTTATTTTTTCTCTGTTAACGTCCCAGACGAGCGGTTTTGTAACGCTTTGGCTATTAAAGGATGTCTGTTTCAACTTTTGCCATAAAGATGTTGGCGAAAGAGACTGCCATTTTGGATCCATAGCAGTTCCATGTGTCTGTAGATAATTCTTTCCGTTGAATTCAAATGAGTTTTCTTGTAGAATTAGCCTTAGCACTTGCTCAAGTAGTGGTGTGGGGAAAGGAGTTTCATTTTGATAAAATGAAGCGTATGCTTTGCATACTGTTTGTATCCCTTCCTCTTGTGGTATGTTCGTATATAAGCTCGTTACGTCCATTGAAACAAGAAGCCTTCTCTGGTATCTTTGTTTTTTCAATGAAGTTAATGAAGGCGGTCGTGTCTTTTAGGTAAGACTTTTGTTTTTGTGCAATAGGCTGAAGTAGTTTGTCAACAAAAGATGATAATTTCACTGTCGGACCTTCACACCCTGATATTATGGGCCTTCCAACTGGAGTTGGTTTGTGTATTTTTGTAAGGGTGTAGAATATTGGAACGCGAGGCGGATTTGGTGTTTGACAAAGCCATTTTCTCGTCATTTCGTCTCTGTGGTTTTTGCGGTAGAGCTCGTCGATAAGGAGCGAAACCTTGCGGTTTGTCTCTTTTACCATTGGTTGTTCAAGTGGTATGTAATGGTCTTGGTTTTTATGAATCAATTGACTATCCACAGTTTATTTTTAGTATTTATCAAATTATCAACCTCAAGCTGTAAACTGCGCATTGTAAATTGGAGTAGAAATAATGGCAAAGTCCCGGGTTGACGTCACAGCCTCTCTATTTTCTCAGAGTCCGTCACGTACGAGAACTGCCGGCGAGCGAAGCGAGCGCGGTGCACGAGCTCGGAGCGCGTCGGCGTGGTGGTCGTGGTGGCGCGAGCTCCTTCCCCGCCCCCCACCCCCTCGCACTCCACGCTCGCGCTCAATTCCAGTCCGCTCGCTTCGCTCGCCGGCAGTTCTCGTACTCGACGGACTCAAACAAGAAATATTAAATATATACTATTCAATGTACATATAGTTAATGCTGAAAATATCTTTCTAGGAGTGAGATGAGGTACCGTGTATACGGTAAACACAGTTACGTTCGATCGTGTTGCAGTTACAGTTTTGAATTTGTTTTCGTTCAGAACATTGGAATAAATATTGACTTGAATATTGACCCGTACGAACTTTTTACGACTGATATCATAAGTTATGTAATGCAATGTATAAACAAGGAGTAACGGTAATCGATGTATTTTAAAGTTAATGTTCGCACGCTTACGTGAGTTCGAGCCAGTTACGCGGCTTTGCTGGTCATGAATGTGTGTGTGGCAAATGGGATTTGTGATCCCGGGTTATGGACCCTACACGCTCAGTAACTAGTATAGGGTGAAGTTATTTCTATTTCTTTTTCTTTTTTTTTTTTGTAAAAGTCATAAATAATTTTTTCTATTTTTTTTTCCATCCGCATTTTATCATCCGCATTTTATCATCCGCATTTTGTTATCCGCATTTTATTATCCGCATTTTCCTATCCGCCATCCGCCATCCGCCATCCGCCATCCGCCGCCATCCGGTCCTCGTTTTACAGACACCCGTTGGGTGTTAGGCTTTGTGTCAATACAAAAGACACCGCATCCAGTAGTGACTGATAATATCATGAAATGAATGTTAAATACGTGATCAGTCCGAAGTTAAAATCAGATACCAAGCAGCCTATTTTCTTGATACTGTAGTTTTGAGAAGTGATCACAACATAGTTCAAGTTATCGAGGTAAATTTAGGCCAAGGGAAACGAAAAATAGTTAGCGAGGAATTCGAGTTATCCGAGCAAAATGTATCCGAGTAAAAATGACTCAAAAATAGGGCCAAATCCAAGAGAAATCGAACTTAGTTCGAGTTAGCGAGGAGATCGGGTTTCACTGTACTTTTTTTTCATATTCGGAGATGATACCAGTTTATTTTATTTGTTTTTTTATGTCGGATAATGACTTTAATCCCACGCGGCGTCACGCGCGTGAGTTATTTTGTCACGAAGGCATGTGCGTGCAAGAATGTTTATATCTATAAGGTTCACGTTTCTGTCAACAAGAGTGTATTACTGTGCGAATCCAAAAACCGTGAACACTTTGATTTGATTTTGACATTTCGCATTGTGCAGCAACCAATCAGAAGAGAAGCGACTCGAAACCGCAAGAAACCCAAACAAACGGTTAGTCACGAAACCACGCTTCTCTGTTTTCTTGCAAAAGAATCGTCGCCGCCTCGCTGTAGTTTTTTATTGCTAGTTTACCTTTCGTATTTCTTTGTAAATGAAGTAGAAATCTGAGCGATTTTACTGTAACGGCTAAAAACCAGAGAGACATGACAAACGGTTAGCTATACGTTTGCCTCATGCTCAGTTGTCGCGTTCATCGGTTTGTCAGTGTTGTACACAACGCTTGTCTATCGTTAGCGAAAAAGCCGGACAATAACACATGACAGTTCCTGAGTTCCTGAGGAAGTGATTTTCGAAAAAGCTACTGAGCGAGGACAAAATCGGCTGCTCCGGCGAATAAAAGTGTTAATTTAATACGGCATGCAAATATGTAACTACAGTACAGCTAACTTGCCGCAAACTTGTTAACTTTTATTCCCAGCACAGTAAGTTTTACAGCTACTACACAACGTTTCTTTTGCTATCAGCCGCTAGCTACTTTGCCGTGTGTGGCTGCTTGAATATATTCGATGACATCTGATATCATAAACAAAAATTATAAATTTTACAACGCTAAAACTGCAAAAGAGAACAGGAGTTTGCTGCTTCAAATATTGAGACGATCTATCAGCTACTATGCTCAAAAGTGAGTACTGATTACAGTTTCTTTGGTTCAGTACAAAACATAAATGAGTATTACTTTTACTCTGAGCTTTGTGGTTTCGTGACTTACCGTTTGTTTGGGTTTCTTGCGGTTTCGAGTCACTTCTGATTGGTTGCTGCACAATGGGAAATGTCAAAATCAAATCAAAGTGTTCACGGTTTTTGGATTCGCACAGTAATGTTCTTTTGTTTTGAGAGATAAGTTTCAGTCTTCAGGGTGTTTTGTGTCTTTTTCTCTTTGGAGCTCTCTCGGGTTAGTTTTGTGATTCTAGTGATTAAAATCTGCTGCGTTAATTTGTGAGAGTGTGGGTTTTTCTCGTGTTCCCCACATTTATTTATTTCTCTTTAAAATATTTATTGGTTAGTTAGTTATTTTTGTTTTGTTTTTTATAATAATTATTGTAACTTTTCATGTTCCGGGATGTTCCGGAATGTTCCGGAATGTTCCGGAATGTTTCGTGTTCCTGGTTTTATCGACGCCCGTTTAAACAGGACCACTTAAGTGTGACTGTAGGAACACAAATGAACCGCCTTACGAAGAAACAACAACCACTAGAAGGGGACAAAACTAACTGCAGAACGACGGAGATCCTTTTAATATTTGTTCGGTTGAAACCATTCTCGACCCCAGAGCTCTTCTCTTCGGTCGCGCGGCCCCCCCCCAAAAAAGACCGAGAGCTCTGGGGTCGAGAATGGGTTGACACAAATTCCAGCCGATCGTCAAGTAGACGCATGCACAGTCGTTATTCAGCTCTGTCGCAAAAACCTTGTTTTTGCCCCCTTTTTTGACTCGCAAAATATGGCTCACAACTACGTAGTGACAGCACATAAGCCCACCGCCGTAAATGCAGCAGTGGTTGGCAATTTTACGGCGTCGGATGACCTGAACTTGATCATAGCTAAGAACACTCGCTTGGAAATCCATGTTATCACTCCAGAAGGTCTGAGACCTCATCTCGATATAGGAATATATGGGCGAATTTCTGTTATGGAGCTCTTTAGACCACCGGTGAGTTTCAACATTTTGCTTTAATACTTAATTTCAAGATATTTCTGTTCGTTTGTTTGTTTGCTTTAAAAGTTCGCGATCGCTGTGGCTATTCGTACGGCACCCGTACGTGGACTTCGATTTACTATTCGTACGGGAGTCCAAAACTTTCGTCAATTTTCGATGTTATTCTTTACTTTTATTGATCCACAATATGAAATGTTCGTTTAGTTTTCCGAAGCGCTTCTGGTAAGCGATGTTGATTTGGCTCAGATTAATTTGCCGAGTCTCTGTATACTAAGCGAGCGACTCATTTTGTGACACTTAAATTTCTCGCGTCAAAGAATACTCCCGTACGGCCAACTTCGATTTGCAGTTCGTACGGGAGTCTACCCTGGGTGCCAGAGATTTTTATTTTTAGTGACGTTTATGTGGTTAATTTCACTCTTGATATTCAAAGAACGGACCTCTGGATCCAGGGTGACGGGAGTCCAAAACTTTCATCAATTTTCGATGTTATTCTTCACTTTTATTGATCCACAATATTAAATGTTCGTTTAGTTTTACGAAGCGCTTCAGGTAAGCGATGTTGATTTGGCTCAGACTAATATTTGCTGAGTCTCTGTATTCTACGCGAGCGACTCATTTCGTGACACTTAGAAATTTTTCGCGTCAAAGAAAACTCCCGCACGGCCAACTTCGATTTGCTATTCGTACGGGAGTCCTCTCTCCTCCGTAGAGGCCTCCCAGTCACGCTCCACGCTTGGCAAAAAAAACGCGCGGAGGCTGGGTAGAGGTAAAAAGTAAAGCGCGCGGGGAACTCTGAGAAGGGAGAAGAAAGAAGGGAGACCTCTGTCAGATTTTGTGCGGTTCTCTGGTAGGATTTGTGGTTTTGTGGTTTTGTCTAAACCAGAGGACGGTTTTGACGATTTTGAATGTTCTTTTAAAGATCTGAGTATAGAGGGTTAGTAGACGCAATTTGATGAAATTTCGATCGTTATTAACGGAGTTTTTGACCATTCGTGCTTTTTCGTAATTGTCCGCCATTTTGGATCTAGTTCTCTTTCCATCAAACATACGCTGTGTTTCTCCCTCTCACAAACGATAACATCGAAGATGATGCTGGTTGCCAGCCACTTTAATAGAATCACCCCGGTTAAGAATAGAGCCAGTGGGTCTGCAGGAAAGCATTCGTTGATGCCGAATACAAAGTCTTCGAACGAACCAGTTATCCATTGCAGGTACTTGCCTTTTTGTCTTCATTTAGAAGTTCTGTTTTTTGCTATTGGTCTTTTTCAAGGTGACAAATTCCCAAGACAAAGCCTGACTGGATCATCAGTCTGTTAAAATATTTCACACAGTTGTTTGAAAATATAAATTTGAGTTCAAACAATCATTTCAGCTATATTTGTTTCTGCATGGACTAAATGGTACTGTATGTTAAATTCAGAGCTTGTTTTATTCAAAATTTTGCAATAAATATTATGTAGGGGTGAGTGGCTTAGTTTTCCTAAATATATACAAAAAATATACTGCTACAGTGTATCTATCTATCTATCTATCTATCTATCTATCTATCTATCTATCTATCTATCTATCTATCTATCTATCTATCTATCTATCTACTTGAATTGTAGAGAAGTCAACAAACAATGCCAACCACAAAGTCCTAAAATGAAGGATCACTGGAAGCGATCGTGGAAACTTGAATAATGTTGAAATAAACTAATTGTAAAGGTCAAGAAACCAACTTCATATAGGTCTTTAGCTGTATTTGCTCTACGTTTCGGCCGTCGCGGCCTTCCTCAGGAGCGTACACTAGTTTGACAATAACGGTAACGGTTAGGTCAATATGAATTCAAATAATGCACTTACAATAAACGGTTAACTATGACGAAATAGCGCGACAACTTGACAAGTTCAAATAGATTAAAGGCGCGCGCGCGCTTGAAATTTAGAGTAGGTCACGGTAATAATACAAGATCACAACTACTAGGAACTTAACATGATTACAGTAAATTATTTATCGCGGGCTTCAATTTGTTAATCCAAAAGCTTTCTCTAGCTCTTCTGATTGCAACGTTACTATTTCGTACCCCCTCTAGCACAGTTAATTTAAAATATTTAAGGCCACAGGCCCTAAAATGTCTGACTGTGGGAATATTCTTCTGACCGGTTGAAATATCCGAACGGTGTTGGTTTGCACGCAAACGTATACAGTTCCCGGTTTCTCCAACATATTGTTCCTTGCATTTCTCACAGTTCACTAGATAAACAACGTTGGACGTTTGACACGTAGTGTTCTCCCTTAATGATACTCTTTCTCCGGTAGTAGTGCTTACGATGTTTTGCGTAAATAAACCATAGGTCTTACAACAGGCACATCTGGAGTCATTGTTACAAGGCCAGAATCCTGGTTGTGTATTAGATTCAACTGGACGTTGCTTGTGTCTGTGGGTAAAATGAATCTTCAGATTTTTGTTACTTTTGAAGGTGCGGTGACAGATTACGCATTCAGTTTGAGTTGGGTTTGGGGTATTGATTGGAAGTTGGGATAGGCGGTTGTTAGCTTGCTCAGATTCTGCGCTGTTGAGAGGTGTAAGTCGCTTGCTTGTGAGTATTTGTGTTAGGTTCCTCCCTTTCCTATAGGCAATTATTGGGGGCTGATTAAAAACATCAGTACATCTTTGTGACGTGTGAAGGATTGGCTGGTGGACTTTAATGATTCTGCGGAGGTCAACTAGAGCTGGGTTATACGTGACTACAAGAGGCACCCTATCGTTGCGCTTTTTCTCGATATCCGTTCGTAAAGCTAGTTCTCTGGAGACTTGTCGTGCTTTGCTGATTGAGTCTTTAATCAGCTTGTCCTTGTAACCACGATCAAGGAGAATGTTGTGTAGTTGTTCGGTTCGCTTTTCGAAGAAATCTTCCGTGGAACAGATGCGGCGAAGTCTTAAGGCTAAGCTGTAAGGAATTGCGGTTTTGGTGTGTCGTGGGTGGCAACTATCTATCTATCTATCTATCTACCTATCTATCTATCTATCTATCGTTAATATGGCTGCGGTGTGATTAAAGGCCCATTGTGTGTAATAATATTTCTTGGGTCTGACAACTAGCCGACCATCCATAAGAAATTGTTTTATGAAAAAATACCTTTCATTGTCTAAAGTTGTTAATCCATTAGTCCCAATAGTGATCAGCATGCAGTTTCTCACAATTGCATTGCAGTTAAAGGTCAAGCAAATTTAAGGAACAATTCAACATTTTTCCCCAGTTTGTTTTACTAGTAAGGAGAATTTTTAAATAAGAGGCATAAATAGAAACATCTTTTGTCGTTATTATCACTTTTGTTAATGAATATTTTTAGGTACTTCTGCAAAGCTTTCATGCCTTTTTACTTTAGTTCTGTCCACATTACACAACTAACAATGGCTGTAGACACATTAAATATCACATTGGTTTTTTACATGGAATTCTATTGTTAATCCTTATGAGAAAAATTAGCACTTCATACCGAGCAACAAAACAATAAAATTTGTTGTAAACACCAGTATTAACTCTCTAATGCAAGTACTGCTACATTGTAATGTGAGCTAAAAGTTAACCCTTAAAGCCCTGGAATGAAAATGCATATTCTCCTCACTGTTCTTCATACATTTCTTATGGAACTAGTAAGGAGAATTTGTCTAAATATCAAGACATCTCATCCTTGGTGATCACTTTCTTTATTCTCATCACTTGATTGTTTTGATTCTCATTCTTTATTCGCATCACTTGATTGTTTACAAGGAATAATGTAAAGAGAAATTTCATTTCCGTCACTCTTAGGGGTTAAAGGAAATCTTGACTAGAAAACATTTCTTCTAGATCATTAGTACGTGTCATTGTTACGCTGGTTTACGGGTTTTGAAGGTGATTACAAACCTTTAACTCATGAATACTGGGCATTTTGTTTCTGCATTTTTTGCTTTCAAATTTCCCGTGCACAGCCATGTTTGTTTTATGATGTCATTGCATTGTCGTGAGCTTTTAATACGATGGTTTAAGTCAACATCATGTATATATGCTTTTAATGCATTTTTGACTGAGTATTGTACGGTTCTACCGTGAAATCTTCTTCTGTAAACTCCATATTGACATCTTCAACAATGCATTGATATCATAAATTACCATAGAGAAAACATGGCAGCCTTCAGGAAATTTAAACTGAAAAAAGAACACTTCGCATTCAGTAACCAGTTACAGAGATACCGACTTAAAACCCCAGTTGAGTTAAATATAACCATTACACAAACTTTGAATCTAAAACTGTTTTTCAGCCAAGGTTCCCTTTAATGTAAAGTGACTGGTGCTATTTTGAAAACATGTAAAGCTGTAATGATGTCCAAGTTTCTTGTTGTTTCATGGGGTCATCACTGTTCAACATGAATAGTTTGGTAGAGTAAGTTAACAGCTTCCAGCTAGAGAATTTGTATGTTGTTCCACCATGTGCATGAGCAGTGCTATTGGAGTAATAATAATAATACGCGAGGAAGTCATAAGGGGAATGATAAGTCCAGTAAGGAGAATTTCAATGTTGATATTTCTATCCACAATGTGACCACATCTTGCATCAAGGATTAAGTCAATTGTCTTTTGTTTAATATCTTCACTATATTTTTGTTACTTTGATCTAACTACAAATGTTTTATGGCTTTGATATCTCTGGACAGTTCTTTGTTGCAATTCTCTTCAGTTACAGTATTTCTTTTGGTATGGCCAAGTTGTTAATACCATTAGGTCTGACAGGTTGTAGATGTGAGAGCCTTAAAACAAGGAATAAACAAGTAGGACATTTTACTGCCAATAGTATTAAAATGAAATATTCTGATAGAGGAAATTAATGATAACATACTCCATAATGTCAATTATGTAGTTTCTTGGTCACTTAACAGAATTCAGGACAGGGACCGCGCAGAGGGAGGGGCTGGGGGGGCTTTAGCCCCCCCACTTTTTTGCAAGAATAAAAATAAATTAAACAAAAAATAATTTAACAAAAGTAACGGAGTGAAAAATTATAAAAAATCGTTAATTCGAAAGTGACCAGAGTTACTGGCAAAGACAAACGCGCAGATAGATAGACAGAATAAAGCATTAGTCGTTACAATTGTAAAATATTTTTTCGCTTCTAACCTAGCAGAGGTAAACGTCTTTTAAATGGCTTCTTTTTCCTGCGGACCTCTCAGGAAAACGCGTTGTTGTTTTGTAACTTTAATATCATTCACTAAATTATTTTCAGTTACCGTTTTGTTTTGTCGTGTAAATATTTTGAATGAATAATTAAACATTTATTGAACTCGGCTTTCGTATGATATGAAGATATACAGATCTCGGAGGGTGTTATCCACCGGGCTCAAGCCTTCGGCTTTGGCGGATAACCCCCTCGATCTGCATAACTCTTCATATCATACTCAGCCTCGTGCAATAATTGCTGAGTAATTATACAGCGTTGAGTTCAAGGCAGCTCAAGCAAAATCGTTGGATTTCTGGCTTATTTATAGCCTGTTTATAGTAATTAAAGGTTGATATCAGTAGTATAACATAACAATCTATGATATTTCAATTTAATGGTGGTGAATTTTCAGACCCGATAGCAACATCACTGAAGATGTGGAAAAAAAATCAATAGTTTTATCGTTATAATAGCATTCTCCGTCACTTTAGAGAAATTGAATAGAAATCCACAAGCATGCCCCCCCACCCCCCCACAAAAAAAATTTCCTTCACGCATTCTTCTTTAGCCCCCCCACTCGAAAACTTGCTGCGCAGTCCCTGCAGGAGAGAAGTCACATGGGGAGTGCTAGTATTGACTGTTTTTGCCAGGTTGTTCAGTTGACTAAAAAAAAAAACTGGTTCCTATTGCTCTTGTTTAAAAGATCTGAAAAGAATTACAAAATTCTACACAGAAAACAGCTTCTTTCCTATTTGAATAAGTAAACCCAAGATACTATTTTATAAACCTATCAACATATTTGAAATGCAGAATTATAATATAGAATAAAACAGGGATAAGTCTTGGAAAGCATGTGGAATTATTTTTCACATTACAAGGTCAAATTCTCTTAATAAAACGAGCTCATCAGAAAATGATTGGAGTGAATTATTTAATTACAGTTTTCAGTCAATGGAAATTGTCGATACTGTTCTTTATAATAATAAAATAAAAATAAGGAGCATACTAACCGTTTCCAGTCTGAGTCTGCTTAATTGCTCCAGGACTCTCGCCGTTGCCGTTTCCTCACCGTGGCGATTCAGGAAAAGTGTCTTGCATTTCGCCAAGTCGACATCGGTGTTACGATGCATCGTACGAAAATGTTAACTAATTCCAGCTCCCTCGGCAAAAAAATTGACCAGGCCGTCATCTTCAAAACATTTAAAGCATATTGTTTTACCACTTTCTTTCGCCTTTTGAAAGAGAGAAAACTTCCTGCTCTTGTCGAACTTCATGTTCCACCATCTTGTTTATATTTATGAAGGTGCATGACTAGCCCCAGCCTCCCTCGGAAATTGGGAAACATCATTATCTGGCTTTCGCTCTTCCCATCGTTCCCCGCGCTCCCATTTTATATTTTACTGTTCTTTACTGATAGGAGCCTCTGCGGAGGAGAGAGACGGGAGTCCAAAAACTTAAAAACCTTTCGACAATTTTCGATGTTATTCTTCACTTTTGTTGATCCACAATGAAGATCACCTTTTGCCGTACGTGAGTGATTCTTTTCGGTTCTTTTTATTATTACAGTATAGAGTGTTTTCACATGACGTCATAAAAATTAAAAAATCTAAAGTATACATCCTACAAAGCTGTTTCTAACATGGTATGTGGAGACCAGTGTTATAATCTTTCACAAAAAGTTTCAGGTTTTAACGATGTTTCGTTTTCGATTTATAAAGGTTGTAAATGTGTCACGCAATTCGTCACGCTATTTCAGATAAGCCGTGAAAATAAACAAAATTGAACTAGTTGAAAGTTATTAATGAATTATAGATGCTTATAAGCCGATTTCATGCCTCTTATAGTGAATACAATATTTTGTGATGAGATTTTTGGTGTTATTAAGACTTTAAAGTCTTTAAATTTTTGGCCGCCATGTTAGTGTCCCTAAGTGGGACACCAAGATGGCCGCTCCATACATTTCTTACTAAAAATGTCTATATTCATTCGCCTATAACTCTTGAATGAAATGCTCTTGCGCTTCAAAATTTGGCCCAGATTTGTAGTTTTAAACTCTCTACAATTCCATAAACATTTTAGAATCGAAAACTGCTTATGAATTTTGATATGACGTCAGTGAAAACACTCTATATGTTTCATTACAAGACTGCCATATGAATAACAATAACAAGTTAGCGGGAGTACATGGCGGATGGCGGTGTCATGAGATTCCTTCGCGTAGCTGAATAAACATCGCTCACAAGAAGCGCTTCGTGAATCTAAACAAACGTACAATATTATGGATCGGCAAAAGTGAAAAATAACATCGAAAATTGACGAAAGTTTTAGACTCCCGTACGAATAGGAAATCGAAGTCCGTGTACGGGTGCCGTACGAATAGACCACTTTCATAATGGCGGCCGATTTATTTATTCTTTTATATGTATGTTAATTAGCCTCACTGGCCTCGGTCACATGTGCAAAATTCTAAAGAATTTTAACTCTAAAATGAGGCCAGTGAGGCTAATTAACATACATATAAAAGAATAAATAAATCGGCCGCCATTATGAAGGCGGTCTATAGCCACTGCGTTAAAAGTTGGCTGGACGGATAATTTTATTATGTTTTAAGCCATTCGATTTGAATCGTACAGGTTTGTTATGTATGGTAGATAGATAATAGCTGCAGGTTCTTTAGCATGAAGTGAGTGCAATGAAGATTGCATTGTGATGCCCCAGAAAATATTCACAACCCCATGAAAAGGGATTTTTGGTCGGACTTAGTTTCATGATTTTGGTCGGAAAATGCACTGACTGTAATTTATGTGGGTGTTCCAGGAACATGTACGTGTGTACGTGTAGTCCATTACAGCTTCCCCCCCCCCTCCCCCTCTGCATCCCCGATCTCCCTGTACATGTACAGTTGGTCTAGGCACAATGTAATAAAAAAATCATCAGTTTTCCCAGTTAATTAACATGTACAATGTAACTCATCAGTTGGTGGTATTTTGTAATTTTCAGAATGAGCCTCAAGATCTTTTATTTATTCTAACAGCACGGTACAGGGTATTTATACTTAGTTACAAACCGGAGATTGGTGATGTTGTTACAAGGGCTTATGGAGATATGCAGGTATATACACCGTACGTCAATTGTTTGGAATTGTTTCTGCATGTTGCTGTACTCACCTTGAAACTGGATGAATTTAAAAATAAAAAAGGCTTTAAAGTCCTTGATAAGTGTAATTAGATCTTTACAGTTTACAATTCATATGACTCTGAAGATGACTTCTGCTCTGGTTAAGTTGTCGAAATGTCAGTCACTGTCAACAACAACAGTTCTTTTCCTGGGTTCAAACCATTTACAGTGTACATTGTGCAATGAAAGTTCTTGAAATCTCTTGTGGTCATTATTGATTCAATATTTGAAGGAATATACCTACTGTATGTTGCACAAGTACAATGTGGACAGAAAATTGCCAAAACAAAACAAAGACATTTTTTTGTAGACAGATCGCACAGTGTCCTTGAAACATTGGATTTATGCCGTGGAAAGTCTTTGTAGAAACCTTCAATCACCCAGATTACTAGATGCATGTGCAGTGATACAGTATTACAGTAATTATTATTATTATTATTATTATTATTATTATTATTATTATTATTATTATTATTATTATTATTATTTATAATCAATGTTACTGAACTTCTATTGTGTTTTTTATCAGGATGAAATTGGCAAGCCAACAAAAACAAAATTGATTGGCATCATAGATCCACAGTGCCGTATGATTGTTCTGCGACTCCATGATGGCTTCATTAAAGTGATTCCTTTGGACTCAAACAAAGATCTCAATAAAGATGTTACTTCCGTACTTAATTACAAAGACTTCAACATCAGGTCAGGCTAGCACACAATCCAATCCAATCCAGACACTATTGCAGCTGTTTGTATCTGGATGTTTTGCAAAGCTGAATATTTGGTAGTGATCTTTTTTTCTTGTTACAGTCATGGGTGTTGTTGCATTTGTTTTTTACAGACTTGAAGATCTTCAGTTACGTCACTGTGTGATTGACATTGCATTTCTTCATGGATGTCAAGTCCCCACCATTGTTTTTATTTATCAGGTATGTAGAGAAATTTCAGGAGAATTGAAGGGCCCGGGGCATAACCAGGCTACATGTATGTTGCTTTTTGAGCATTTTTAGTTTTTTTCTCGGTCAGATTTGCCTAATTTTATTGTACAACGAATAATATCACAAACCCTTGTCGAATACGCACTAATCCAAAGAAACTGGACTAATTTCACCTGAAAAAAGCAGAATTCTGGCTGTCTAGTGGTTGTTTACATTCAGAGCGTAATTTCGACGCCATTACAGCAGATTGGCCGTGAGAATATGCGACCACAATACTCCTGAACCGCGCCAACGACATGAACGAAAATACCGTTATTTACACACGCCTGGCTCGCTTATCGATCGCGAGCTCGCTACGGCAAACACATCGTCTGTAGCGTGCATATAAGCCAATATGTTTAAGGCCCGTCCGGTGATTGAAGGACATCATTAAGTCCGGAAATCCGTAAGTCTCTGGCACCTCTCAAAGAAACGAGTCGTGTCCCTTGTCGTACCTTGTATCCGAAGTGCTATTCAACGCTCGAGGTTGAAACGGCCTTGGTGGACAAGTCGAGCCGGCGGGAAAGTCTGAAATCACTTCGGATCAGAAAAGGGGCAGCGTTGTGAGTTGTGGGCCATTTCCCATCCCGTGTCGTGGTCAAAATGCCCGATATCCGAAGTGCTTCCAGACTTATAATATTTTCCGTATTTCGTTTGGCGGACATTCCGTTTTCGTTTCGGCCATTGATATCCCGACATGCTTTGCGAAAGTGGCAGATAGGTTGGCTTTGCGTGGTCGCGCGGGAGGTTGAAATACAGCTTTGGACAGCTCAAAGTGAGTTCTTGCGGCCGGGTGAAATTCAGCAAGGCTGGCAAAGACTATGAGCTGGCAGCGGAGGACCGGGAGTGCTTCTTAAAGGAGGTCCGTAAGGATAAAACAGATGGCGCGAATCTAAGTGGCTGATGATTGGTGATAAAAATGAAGCGATTTTGAGGGAATGAACTTCGGGATTTATTTTTCTTGAGCGGGATTCAGCGGTACGAGCCCAAACTTGGCCATCTGAAGTGAAAAATCAGTGTAAAATCGAGAAAATCGGGTAAACCTTGAGATTTATTTTTTCGAGCGGGATTCAGTGGGAGACATGCAGAGTTTTTTTTTTTGCATACGTTATTTCTCGAAAGCTACGGAAAAAAACAACAGAAAAAATCTGAACAATTTTCACATGCCAAAAATGGACAAATCTGAGCGAGAAAAATAAAAAACGACCTCAAAAGCAACATAGGCTGGATATGCCCCGAGCCCTTCAATTGTTTATTTTACATTTGTTTATTTGCACAGTATATGTTGTAGTACAATTTTATCCTTGGTTCAGTTTTCATTTTCCTTTGTTTTATATTCATTATCATATATTAACATTATAGAAAAGAACAATGGAAAATTAAAAATTAAACCAAGGATAAATTTAACTACAACATATGCAGGACTGAAAATATTTTTTTCTTTGCATTATTTCACACTGTTTTTTGATAGGTCATGTTGGGCTATGAATCAAATTGCTTCAAATTTGATTTAAATAAAGTTTTGGAAGTGGTGACATGTCGCATTGCTGTGATTATGCTATTGCTACTCTTGTTTTAGCTACCGTGTTCGTTTTTAAAAGGAGTGGTGTCAATTAATGGATTATATATGCAAAATGAAAAGACTAACAGCCATTTTTTTCGACTGTTTCTTGGTGTTGCGGATCAACAAATGACGTCATCTTTATTCCTTCTATGCTTTCATATTTATCACCAACAAAACAATTTATAGTCCTATTGTCGGACCAACAAAACAGACACATTTGTTTCGAATGACCAACTTCAGATACTTAAACCGACAAATTCTGTCAGTTTGTCAGCACCGACAAACCGACAAATTCTGTCAGTTTGTCAGCACCGACAAACCAACAAATTTTGACTTAGTAATTAACTCAGACTTCAGATACTTGAACTGACAAGCTGACAAACTGACAAATTCTGTCAGTTTGTCAGCACCGACAAACCGACAAATTCTGTCAGTTTGTCAGCACCGACAAATTCTGTCAGTTTGTCAGCACCGACAAACCGACAAATTCTGTCAGTTTGTCAGCACTGACAAATTCTGTCAGTTTGTCAGCACCGACAAACCGACAAATTCTGTCAGTTTGTCAGCACCGACAAACCGACAAATTCTGTCAGTTTGTCAGCACCGATAAACTGACAAATTTTGACTTAGTAATAACGTAGGCTTCGGATACTTGAATTGACAAGCCGACAAACTGACAAATTCTGTCAGTTTGTCTGCACTGACAAACCGACAAATTCTGTCAGTTTGTCAGCACCGACACACCAACAAATTTTGACTTAGTAATTAACTCAGGCTTCGGATACTTGAACTGACAAATTCTGATTTTGGCGATTTTATTCCTTCGTTTTCTCCTTATTTAACGATCAGTTTGAGAAGCTATATCAAACACTCGAAAGAGCGTTTCATCAGATATCACTCGTGTCTGATCTATTATATAAAGCATGTTTACTCAACTCCGATCCTTGAGCATCATTTTGAACAGTGATGAAACTTTCCAACGTTATTTGTGAATGTTCCGTGCCTCCTTCAGTTTCCTTCGTGGATAAACCTGTTTGTAGATTATTGATTTATAAATCACACACTTTTCTGCCTTTTGAAATTAACTACAAAAGATATAAGTTGCGTTGAAATACTTTAAATAATTTAGTCAGAAATCCGTTGGAAAAGGATATAGAATTGAGCCAAATATAAAGCCTGACTTGGGCGAAACCTTCCCCAGGTAGTCGCTTTCACACTACGGCTGAAAACTTCATGCGACGGACATGAGAATGGACTTGTGGTGGCCTTAATTTTTTAGCTCTCCATAGTCATTAAGTTAATCCCACAACTTGCCGATTTTGTTTTGCCGTTGCGAGAGGTTACTTTGTAAAACAGCCCTATGCAGCGCTTTCCAAAAAAAAGGTTGCCATAATTGTTGCGAAAAGTGGAACTTGTTTCTACATCGTGCAACGAAAACGTCACGCGATGTTCATTTCAGGGTATGGGGTATGTAGGGTTTACCTATTCCCCGGAATCCGGAATCTTGAGCGTGAAACTCCTAAAAGCTGGAATGAACCAAAACATGAAAAATAAATAAATATAAATACCCGTACTGAGGTATTCTTTAGGCTGGCATTTTCGTCCACGTTTTTTTTTCCTTTTATCGTTTCGGATAGCATGTACATTTTTTGTGGCTTTACTGTTGGATTATAATATCACTTACATGTAATTATATTAGGGCAGTCTGACTCTGAAGCAATTAGCACCGAGTGATTAAGCAGGGTTTTGTGTCTGGTATACGTGAATCGAGTGTACATTAACCTGCGAGAGAAAGCGTCTTTTATGGCTCTTGCTTCACCCTTCTGGCGAGTGAAACAAGAGCCACAAAAGATGCTTGCTCTCGCAGGCTAGAGAAGTATATAAACCGTGGGTTACAAACCTTTCGGCGTAAGGAGAGAACTGGCCAAGAACCAACTCAACGGAAGCAGACAACACAACATGCGGACGCAAAATTATACACTCAATAGAGCTAACAACGACCAAGTTCTCACCAAAGTTTCAAAGTATAATTTCAATGACTAAATGGATTTATCTTACATATAGTATGATTGCAATATCATAATAAGTTCAAAAATGAAAAGGGACCTTATACAATCAGGTAGTCTATTTAAAACAAAAAGGAAAGGGATCTTATATAAAACCGGCAGGGGTAATCGTCGGAAAGTTTTAAAATAGTCTATCGTTTTTTTATAGTCGTAATTCGAATTCATTTTCACCCCCAGTTCTTTCTTGGAAGTATGTTGTCAGTTGTATCCGTCAACATGATCCAGAAAAAAATGAGTGGTCATTTCAGATGTAAACACACTGAATAGGGTATAATGATCATCCCCGTATAAACTTCTATACACGGAGAGTACAGCCCTGGATCGAACGCAATTTCAAAACAATGAGGTTCAAAAAACCGAACTAATAGACGCTCAATCCGTAGCAAGCATGTTAAAAACATTGTTATAAAACATGAGCAGTGGTGTTGCCTTAACGAATCTGAACAACAACTGGGGATAGCCCACAATCAGGCCCCGGTTGTTCAAAAGGTGGATAGCGCTTTCCACCGGATAAATCATCATCCAGCGGATAACATAATGGATTTTGTTAAAGTTCTCCACTGTATTCATAAATTTTTATACATTTTTAAGAATTTCTCCAAGGCGATTTTTTGACAATGTCGCATCGCCACCCAGTGGGGAAAATCGTGTTTTAAATAGCCAGCACTACACGTGCACGTACAACCTCAATTTGACATTGAATTTGAGCCGATCAGAACAAAAGGTTACACGGGAAGTTTTGAAACGTCAGTGTTTATATTTTTTTAGCTGCAGTATAAATTTAATTTGTCTCCCTTAATTGATGTATTTCCTTTTTTTATAACAAAAAAGCAAATAGTGTTTTCTGATTATTGTAAACAAAAATGTACTGTTGGGTGTGCTCACAAAATACCCTTTCCCCACCTGTCGTCTGGCTCAATTAATACTAGTTCTTATAAATTCTAAAACCACAAGCAAAATCACTCGCAATGCTGTGTGTAGTTTGATGTAGGTTATAGCCGAGCAAACTACACCTAAAATGTCATTATTATTACAATTGAATGCTTAATCTGGAGTAAAGGTTATTCTTCCGTTACTAAACCATAGTATGGTGCTCACTTACTTCATCTTCGTCGTTTGACATGTCTCCGGTAGTGACCAAGCCACTGAAGTATTTGTGTGATGTCATGAGTATTATAGGATAGGAAATAAAGGACCTGATTTGGAGAACGTTGCTTGTGAGTTGCTGATGTACATGCAGCCTTTATTCTCAAGAATACAAAAACCACAAGTACCAACCGCAAATCTGCTCGTGCTACAAAAAGCCGGTGTGATAATACCGGGGATAATAATGGATTAAATTTTGAAATTTTAATTTCTCTTTACCAGTTTAAGTTCTTGCTACAAGCCTGTGTGAATTACTACAGCATTTTTATGCTTTGGAAAATTGACTTTTCTTTCCCAAAAGATGACGTTACGGCGTTTAGGATTCCACGCTCAAGATTCCGGATTCCGGATTCCTGGAAATATATAGGTAAACCGGGGTAGGTACACCTTTTATAATAGGGATAAAAGCCAATGATTTTATCGTACCTTCCGCAACCAAGAACAAAATAAAAACAGCTAGCCTGCTTGGAAGCACAATATGATTTATTTTCGGTGAAATGTAATCATGCATCCATGTGGTTGCTACTTGACAACTATACGTATAAAATTCTAACTCTTTATCTTTTCACAGGTCAGTTGTTACTTTTCTAATTACAATTCACCGAAAATAAATCATATTGTGTAAAGCGGCAAAACAAAAATCGGCCACTTGTGGGATTAACTTAATGGCCGTTTTTATACTAGAGACGCATTATCCGTCTGGACGAACTTGGGCAAACATTTGTAGTTCGTCTGGTTATGCGTCTAGTATAAAGACGGGCACAAGACACATTATCTGTTTAAACGAATTATCTTTCGAAATGCGTCGTTCAAGACGCATTTCGAAAGATAATTCGTCTAGACGGATAATGCGTCTTGTGCCCGTCTTTATACTAGAGACGCATAACCAGACGAACTACAAATGTTTGCCCAAGTTCGTCCAGACGGATAATGCGTCTCAAGTTGTTCGTCCCGTCTTTACACTAGACGCATAACATGACAGACGCATTATTCGTCTGGACGGATAATGCGTCTCTAGTATAAAAACGGCCAATGACTATGGAGGGCTAAAAAGTAAGGCCACCGGAAGTCAATTCTCATGTCCGTCGCGTGAAGTTCAGCCGTAGTGTGAAATCAACTTGTTGGGGCCAAATAAGTACAGACTTCAACGCGTACAGGTAACGCAACAGACTTTATTTAACGAAGTAACAATCTTGTAGAATCCTGACATTCACATTCGATTCGATATGTTCGCTGATGCTCACACGCGTACATACGTGTACAGTACGTGGTACGGTGAAAACTAAACCAAAACAGAGAAAAATGTAAACATTTAAGAAATAGTCCAGTTCAATGTAACCATAAACACTTACAAATGAATATCACTTACAATTCTGTGCAAATACGGTCCGTAAAAAATGAATAAACAGAGATAAGCGTTTTCTCCACCGAGCAAACCATGTGCTTTTGGTCACGTGACTCTAAACAGGGTACCCATGCGGAAAACAATAACCACAGGATTATATTTATTGTCTTCATTATAACTATAGAGCGTATGCACTCACGTGGCAAGCAGCTATGCAAATTTATTGGAACAAAAGAAAGTGTTAACATAAGAAAAGCGTTCAAATCCCACAGGATTGTTTTGGTACACCAACATGGCCGCCGTTCTATTGTTTTGGTACACCAATATGGCCGCCGTGACGTCATGTGCATACGCTCTATTGTCATTATTGGGCCGCAAATCAGCCCAAACACAACTACCTGGGGAAGGTTTCGCCCAAGTCAGGCTTTATATTTGGCTCAATTCTATATCCTTTTCCAACGGATTTCTGACTATATTAAAAGTATTTCAACGCAACTTACATCCTTTGTAGTCAATTTAGAAAGGCAGAAAAGTGTGTGATTTATAAAACAAGAATCCACAAACAGGTTTAACCACGAAGGAAACTGAAGGTGACACGGAACATTCATAAATAAAGTTGGAAAGTTTCATCACTGTTCAAAATGCTGCTCAAGGATCGGAGTTGAGTAAACATGCTTTATGTACAGTACCGCTCAAAAGTAAGTTACCACCGTCTCGATTCTCATCTCGTGAGACGCGATTCTCGTCTCGCGAGACGCGATTCTCGTATCGAGAGACGAGACACTCGTCTCGCGAGAAGCTTTAAAAACTATAAGTTTCACTGCCTTAACTTCTCGCGAGATTTTAAGTAATGATCCACATAAGAAGGATCTCGTAGCGCTGAACGGCAATGCACGATGGAATGTCAACTTTTTTCATTGTTACAACTAGTGATCTCATTGGCCTAGACTCAAAAACCGCTAAAAAGTTAAGGTTCAAGCTGCATTTTGTCTAATTTTATTAAGGTTTCAAGTAATTTGAGACCCAATCGCACAACGTGCAATTTTTAAAAGATATTGTATTTGGGGAACTTCATCAAAGAAGCAATATTATTAGCTATTGTCTTCTGCTATTCTGATTGGTTAAGCACGAACATTTCCTAAAATTTATTTGACGCAAATGGATTTTCTTTATTTTTATAATGAAATATAATTATGAACCATCAGCCCCTCCTCTATTCTTAAAACCAAAGATATTCTATGTCCAATGTGGGAAAGAGCCAATGCCGCAGAACAATGAAGTTTGCTATCGTTCTTATGTGGAGCATTACTTAATAGCCCATACACTGTAGCAACAATACACGACGAAGCGTCGAAACTCCGCTTTAAGTAAGGGTTAGACAATGAACGCGAGTGTTCTATGGGATATAGTGCCTCGAGCATAGATAGAAGGCCACGAGGGCGTAGCCCGAGTGGCACTTCTATCTAATGCGAGAGGCGCTATATCCCATAGGACACGAGCGTTCATTGTCTAACCGTCTTAGAAAATGGTCACATCCGCGAAGAAACCATATTTTATGCAGATTGTATTTATGAGAGTATTTTAATTGTGTCATTCACACTTGGGAATCACGTTGTTATTTTGTCTTGAATGTCGCCATAATGTTGGTAAAATTTTACGAATAACAATGCTTTTCTTTCTTTGGAGCTTTGTTTATTCTTGTTGTTTTGATGGCTCATTTGCTCCGGCTATGAGCCAGTATACAGAGCTCCAGGAACTTGAGGCCGTCCTTGCCACTCAAGAGTTACCTGCTTTTGAGAGCGTAGACATATCCGAGTGCTTGGGGGATGAATTCGATAAAAGTGCACGTTTCCAAAAGCCTACCACAGTGAACGAAATTGAGCAAAGAGAAAGAGACAGAATTCCAAAGCACGGTGAGACCAGTCTTTCGTTTAATTTTTCCTAAAAATTGTTAAGTCGAATTTGGTTTTGTTATTTTGGTGATTAATCTCTTGTTAAGTTATGTAAAGCGAAAACTTCAAATAAAATTGTCATTTTTATAACTGCAAGTTGTTTTTGTTTAAATTAGCAGCCTGTAATTCATTAGTATGCTCTATATACTCATTAGTATGCTCTATTTTCTCATTAGTATGCTCTATATAGAGCATACTAATTAGGCTTTTAAACAAAGGAAAACAAAGGAATTCATTGGTATGTTCTATATAGAGCTTACTAATGAGTAGTTATTTTACCCCACAATTTCCCTGGGCTTCAAAGCCCCCGCCTCTTTACATAATTTAAGACAGTTTATGGGATATAGAGCACTCAAATACTGGGCACTGATTGGCTGAGTGAGTGTGACCATTTTTAAGTCGTGAATACGACTTATTGCGATTACTGGAGAAAAGTCACTCGCTCATCGTAAACTTTGTATTAAATTTATATTAATTGTGGATATGTTACACTTCGGTGATAGCATACATGGAGTCTGAAATGGGAGTAAACCAAGTCCGCCATTACGACTGTTGTGTTTACGAATGCTCGATGAGCTGAAACGTCGGTTTGGGAAAACGTTGGGGTTCTTTTACTTGTTATTATTGTTTGGCAAAGATATCTGACATTAATAATGAAGGAAAAGGTAAGTTTGTCCCGTAATTTTCATTTTCGCTAGTAAACACATTTCTTCGTGTTTCTTGCTACACACGAAGGCTTTAAGGTTTTAGAGGTCCTTCTTTGGTAAGATATTGGTATGTGGATCTGCAACATAAGGGAAGTAGTCATAACATGTACAATCTAAAAGGATCCACCTTGTGTAGGGAAGGAAAAGGTCCGATGGTTGTTTCATATTCACGACTTGGCTCGCAAGGCCGGAGCCTTTGATCTAACTATGCTTCACTTGCCGAACTCATACGAATGGTGTTAAGTTTTATGTTTTAAATCGAAAACATATCGTTCATGGCTTTCAGTGTTTTCAAACATGCCAGTTATATTAAAATTTGCCGATCGCTCGTACGGGCCGGTTTTTTCGCTTCCCGAACTCTGTTGTGAAGCACATGCATTAAGCTTAAAGTCTTCATCTTTTTAAATCTACGAGGTCTCAAAAATCGTATTCATAAAAATGGTGAGAGTTTTATATTTTAAGTCGAAAACATATAGTTCATGGTTTCAGTGTTTTCAACCTGGAAGTTATAATTTTGCATCGATCGCAGCGGGGTTTGTAGATTGTTTGTAGATTGTAACAGTGCCGTTCGGAGTGGGGCAGTACGCAGCTCTTACAAGGTCTTCTCTGATTTGCTGAGAAAACAATAGAACAAACAACACAACAATGGCTAACAATAGACCCTAGACCTAAAAACAATAGAGCTGCATGATATACAGGTCCAATGAAATTAGAGGTTGTAAAGAGCTGCGTGGTATCTGTTCGGAGTAGGTGACGCTTTTCCCACTATTATGTGTCTTTGGAAGTAAAAGACACAATCTTTAGTGATGAAAATTTCCACGATGTGCCGAGTATTTCTCGTTTACTTCAGTGTGAGCAAATTTTCATTTTAGTAAACATAGAAGCAGGTGCCAATTTGTCGGCGCGGCCGCATTGATTTGCATTGAATATCGTGGATTCTACAACACGTATAAAGTTACAATTGAAACAGTAAAATACTCTGCCTTCGAAGGTAGTCATTTATAATTATGATATCAGGGCAGTAGAACTTGTGAGTTTTTTCGGCATGATTCTAGACTTTAATGTCAAATCTTGCTTTCTTTCAAATTCTTTGCCACACGCGTAATCACAAGTTGTGTCACGTAGTCATAAAGGCATGAGTATCGAATTTCGTTTGTTTGCGTTTCCACTTTCACCGACTAAATTCATCACGTGAATAACGTGTATCTTGTCAAAAGTTTTTTCCCGGAAAAAGGAACATGGTGAATGAAGATGAGGGTAGTGAGAGAGCAAAGTTCTCCCGCCTTTTTCCAGCGGGAAATAATCTCACAGACTAGGAATGAGCCGACAGTGTATTCCCACGGGAGATATCTTTGTTCAAATAAAAAGCGCTCATTGCGGAGCTCTGCGGGCCGAAGGCCCGCGCGAAGCCCCATACTCATAGAACCAGAGAACCAAAGAACCCGTGCCCGTCATTTGCCCGGAATGTTTCGCGGGCGCATTGTGTGCCCGCCGCCGTCGCGCAGGGCTAACTCGCAGGCACGTATACCGTCGTAAAACATGCGCGTATGACGCCACACAACATCCGGGATTTTTGCAATTTCACGTCACTTGGGAAAACACTGCTGTGTTTAGCGGAGAAAACCGTTTAAATTAAAGTCGTTATTCTCTTGCATTTTTTCGCGGTTTGCTACTCAAGACAGGGATACTAATTAAGGGATACTCAGAAGCTGCTATAGTGGAAATAGAAGAGCTTTCAGAGATAGAATCGTGCTTCGAGGATGGGAGAAATGCGGGAAGATGTTTGTCACTTCGGGTTTCGGAACTGAAGAAGCGGAGATTTAAACAATTTCCAAGCAGTGGAGGGACTTAAAGGTAAAACAAAATACATTTTTCGATGGGAATTTACGTTGATATCAATCTGTGATTGACTTTTTCTTTGTGTTCTCGCTAGTTTTGGAGAATTAAATTCAGTTGTTTTGATTTCTTTCATCGGAGACATCTCGGCCTCGATGAGCTATAAATGGTTTGCGTTTTGCTTTTAAACATAAACTTATGGAGATTTGAATAAAATTTTTCGAAAGAAGATTGTTGTCCATTTTTATGTGTTTGTTCATTCATTACATAGGTTGAAAAGCGATTTTATGTAAACAACACAAGACGTGGATTTTATAGTTCTAAACTTCACTCGCGTGGTCTTATGCAAATATGTTTGTGTGTTTTTTGCAATTTTGATTTCCAAATCAGTTTCTCGGACAATTTTTTATAAGTAGCAGGTGTATTTTATTTGGAAATTAGTCGTACTAGTTATTCTAGACGGAGAAAAATTTGTTTTTGTGAACTTTTGTACGGTCTAAATGTACTGTGCAAACGGTCGCGTAAGTCTGTTTTTGTTGAATAAAACTTATAGTTTAACTTGTTGAATACAAGTCAAGTCTTGAATAAAACGTATATCGATAATCGAATGTTATGAAATTGAAGATGGCCAAGGAGCAAAAAAAGAACCGTGACTAATTCATGAGAGTGTTTGTAAACAACACATATTTGCAAAGTTCGTAACGTGACCACCTGCGAATACCAGGCTTTTTCATTTGACAAGTCGGTTTTGATTCAGTTGAAAAGAATGGCTGGATAATTTTTTTTTTGCAACAGATAGCGCTAGCTCAAATGGCTGACGATTTTTGAACGGATAGCCCGAGTCGTTTCAACAGCTCACAGGCGAATTGTTTTTGAACGGCAGTCCGCGCCGCTCCAACGGCTGACAATTATTTTTGAACGGATCAAGCTCGAGCCGTTCGAACGGCTGACGATTTTTTTGGAACAGTTAGCTCGAGCCTAGCCGTTCGAACGGCTGACAATTGTTTTTGAACGGATCGCGCGAGCCGTTCGAACGGCTGACAATTTTTTTTGAATGGATAGCTCAAGCCGTTCGAACGGCTGACGATTTTTTTTTAACGGATAGCAAGAGCCGTTCGAACGGCTAACCTGTCAACCTCGTTCCCAGGGCCTCTCTTTCTTCAGCTACGTCATCATCGGGAGAGACCCTGGTTGCGGCTGGTCACGCGCCACCCAGAATCTGGGGGGTAAAAAAAAAAATTGTTAGGGGAGGGGTAGTAAAGTGTATAATTGTCGCTTTACCGAGAAAGGGGAGAAGTGTTTTGAGGTATTATCGGTCATCAGAACAAGCTAAAAGCCAAGCATTTCGTAATCACACAAGTATTTTCGACCTGTAAGCGGTTCATGTTGTTGTCAACTCAGCCAAAACGTGGCTAAATTGCAGAATACCCTGCAACTTATTAGCATCTTATTGAATAACAATAGTGCCTATTGTTTCATGCTCGTTTTTCCTGGGTTAGGGTTAGGGCTAGGTCTAGGAGTTTGTTAGCAGTTGCGGGGTATTCTGCAATTGCTCCCAAAACGTTTCTGAGCGACGGAAAGCACGTTAAAAACCTCGTTTCTTCAGGGATGGAAACAAACGCTGCGACGGTCAATATTTCGGGCAGACAAATGCCACGAACCGAGCTGAATTCGACATTTAGCCCGTATCAGGCTCCTAAATATGTGAATACAGAGGTAACCTTTATCCTTATGCTTTATTTTATGCTAAATTTATACTATCAGACGGCCAATTAGCAGAAAAACCTAAAATCAGAGAATATGCGACCGATGTAAATCAACACTTTGTTGACAAGATCAATACATTACATTGGGCAACATTATACAGATTATATTTTATATTTTATCTGCAAGCTAAGATTTAGACACGAATGCAGCACGCAAACTTCAAGAATTATTACATTCTGGTCAATAAAAGCATCATTTTATAAAGCAAACGATATGTGTACGTGTGATGTTATATTATTTTCAGGCAATATTGAATTCAAATCTGGATAAATAAACGTCTGGCTCATTTTACGTTTGTTGAATTTAGAAGGTGACCGGAGGCTTTCAAAGGTGTACATATCCAGGCGTAACTAATCGATGACATCAATGACATCAATGAAATCAATGAGTAATCAATAGGTAATCGATGGGTTTTTATTTGATTAGTCATTGATTATTTGCGATGATCAATGAGTAATCGATGACTAATCGATAGGCCACAAAATTTTTGGTCATCGATTAGTCATCGATTGCATCGATTAGTCATTGATTGCATTGATTAGTCATTGATTCCATTCATTAGTCATCGATCGTGCAATAAAAACAAATGTCGAAAACAACTCTTTAAACGGATGTTTATTTTCTTTGTCCTTTTAAGTACAGGGTGGTATAAACTAATTTCAAGTGTAAAAATATCAAAAACGGACCACATTAGACTGGTGGTTAACTCTTTTGTTTGTGGCTTGGACTGTGGAAATTCTACAAAGATTGCAAACAAGATGTCCCGGTCAAGAAAATACAGCATTCTGGACTCTTTTCAGTTTGTACAAAAAATTCCAGCAACTCCATCTTCTGATGAAGTTCTACTACTAGATGAGAAAATCCTCTCAGAAATCGAGGGCCACCGGCAGAGGTTGGAGAGTCAAGAAAAGAAATTAAAAGAAGCGAAAGAAAAAGCGAAGAATGAAAAAATAGAACGTATGAAGCAGGGACCTGCCGAAAATATGACTGTGGCGGTTCTCAAACAACTATTAAAAGATAAAGGAATTGCGTTTAGTTCAAAGGCAAAAAAATCGGATCTTGTAGAAATATTTAAGGCTCAAGCTGGTACACAGGCCAACAATGTAAATATTTTAAGGTCACACCCGAAGAAAGCACAAAACGTGACAGTGCTTGCATCTGTTTCCTTGCCTAACGCAGGTGCTTATGACGGCTCCTTGCCATGAGCCAAAGCAGTTTTTCTTTGCTGACAAACATTTATCAATCCATAACCACGCAATCGATTCTTGTCAGCGTACTTTTTAGTTTATTTTATAAACTGGTTGGTTCCTGTTCAGTTGTTTTGTTATTAAATATAAAGTTCATTTGGGAAAAATGAAACCGCGTTAACTGACCTTTATTTTTTTTAAGGCGTAATTCAGTTACATGTATAAAGCGTAGAACGTATTACGGAAACACAAGCGAAGGAAATATTGGTACCTAAAAGTTGATGCGCGGTATAATAGTCAATGAGTAATCGATGGCTCATCGATGAGTAATCAATGGAATCAATGGGCAATCAATTACATCAATGAGAAATCGATGTCATCGATGAGTAATCGATAGGCCACAAAATTTTTGGTCTTCGATTAGTCATCGATTACCCATTGATCATCGCCATTAATCAATGACTAATCAACTTAATACCATCGATTACTCATTGATTACCAATTGATGTCATTGATCATCGATTAGTTATGCCTGGACATATTAAAATGTTAAATGCCTGTGTGTTTGAATGAATGAGCCTCTTGACAGGCATTTCTTTCGTGTTCGTTCGAGAAGATGAACGAAAGTAGTTATTGACCGTACCCCGATGGAAAATATTTTGTCACAGGGTGGCACGTGACCAGCCGCAACCAGGGTCTCTCCCGATGATGACGTAGCTGAAGAGAAAGAGGCCTTGGGAACGAGGTTGCTAACCTGTGACAAACACATGGCGAGACATCAATCGTTTTCTCGCAAGATAATTGCTTGTAATTTATTCCAAAATATCCGCTTCACTGATTCACTCGAGACGCGTTTCTCATATCGCCGCCAAAATCAAAATTTGTCGGTTTGTCGGTGCTGACAAACTGACAGAATTTGTCAGTTTGTCAGTGCTGACAAACTGACAGAATTTGTCAGTTTTTCGGCTTGTCAGTTCAAGTATCCGAAGCCTGAGTTAATTACTAAGTCAAAGTTGGTCGGTTTGTCGGTGCTGACAAACTGACAGAATTTGTCAGTTTGTCGGCTTGTCAGTTCAAGTATCTGAAGTTGGTCATTCAAAACATTTTGATTTCTTCAAAATTCTTGGTGATGAATATGAGAGCGTAGGACTAAAGATGACATCATTTGGTGATCCACAGCACCAAGAAACAGGCCCCCCATCCCCTTGTTGAGTAATCTCTTCCTATTTTCCATTTCTACAAAAAACATACACCACAGGGCCTGCTTGTAAAGGAAAAGGTGCAACGTGGGGAGAAGGGGGGGGGGGGGGGGGGAGGAGGGGGGTAGTGTAAAACATAAAGGATAGTATGGGGTCCACCCACTCTCTCTCCTTTAAAAAGATAATGGTCCTTTATTCACAGATAGAGTTGTTAAATTGATGTTATTCATCTTTCTTTAATGAATTTAATGAAACCACATCATTATTCAGTTACCTTCTATGGCTTATGAAATAAAACACAATTTCAGTCATACATGTTGTGTCATACATGTTTCAATTAAAATTGAAAAACGCGTGGCAAAGAAAACTTCATTTGGTACAAATAAGCTTACTTTAATGTGTAAATATTCTTGGTTTTCACATGACGTCATAAAAATTAAAAAAATCTAAAGTATACGTCCTACAAAGCTGTTTCTAACATGGTATGTAGATACAAGTGTTATAATCTTTCACAAAAAGTTTCAGGTTTTAACGATGTTTTGCTTCCGATTTACAAAGGTTCGTCACGCTATTTCAGATAAGCCGCGAAAATAAACAAAATTGAATCAGCTGAAAGTTATTGTTTGCATTATAAGTGCTTATAAGCCGAGTTAATGGAGCTTATAGCAAATACAATATTTTTGGATGTGATTTTTGGTGTAATTAAGACTTTGAATTTTTGGCCGCCATCTTTGTGCCCCTGAGTGGGGCACAAAGATGGCCGCTCCATACATTTCTTACTAAAAATATCTAATACTCGTTGGCCTATAACTCTTAAACGAAATGCTTTTGCGCTTCAAAATTTGGCCAAGATGTGTAGTTTTAAACTCTCTACAATTCAATAAACATTTTGGATTCGAAATCTATTTTTTAATGTTTCTGAATTTTGAAATGACGTAAGGGAAAGCCAAGAATTCAATGGATCACACGTATACCTTTTTAGTATCTATGTAGCTGACCAGCAAAATGCGAAACAAAATGAGCATCTGATAAACAACTTACATGAAATCAGGTCAACAGTTGTTGATGCTGTGCGTTTTCTTTGTTGATGATCCGAACGATCTTCATTGATCACATTTGCTCCTTCAAACATAAGGTGTCTCGAAAACGAAGACCGAACACCGAAGACCCCCTCGAAAATGAAGACCCCCTCGAAAACGAAGACCCCCTCGAAAACCCCTTGAAAACAAAGACTACGGTTACCGATGCTCCGACTTGGACGACATTAATCTCGAACCTTCAACTCAGAGGACTGCGACATCAATCTCGAGTCCAGAGTCTACGGGGTCCTCGATCCTCAGTATTGAACTTGATCAACAGGATTATTCCTGAAAAAAATACGTAAAAAAGTTTAAATCTGTGTGTGTATTCAATCACGAACGCTGAAAATGTTTAATCTTAAGGAATAGTATAAGCTGCACTTGAAATTTATAAAAATGCTTTTAATGGTTTGGGCGACGGGCTAACTGCCCTTTGTTGTTTTCTTTTTTTTATTATTTGTTGTTTGTATTTTCCTGCATGGTACTATAGTCACGTTTAGCTTACGTTTTGTTACTTGAAAAAATAGAATTGGCGAAATTAAACTCAATTAAAGTGCGTTGTTCCAAAATAGTTGGACCTCTGTTAAAAAGGTTCCTCTCAACCAGTGTGAATTGCGACCGTATGTTACTTCTATCTGCCTCGAAGCTTGATATTTTTCATCGTACAAAGTGTGACACGATTCGCGTGATTCTACCGAGTGTTCTACGCTTGCAGTCACCGACTAAAAGAAAGCTCCCTGTACGTTTAACATCATCTCTGAATTTATGTGGCACAGAAAATGGCCGTTGGTTGAGAGGTAGATAAGTTGAAAACAAAATTTCGTTATTGTTATTATTTCCTTGGTGTTTTTTTTTACGTTATAAAACGATTTTTTTGTTTCCTTCAATTGGAAAGTAATTTTCTAAGACAGGAATGGACTTAAATAGCTAAAAAAAAACCTGCATAGCAGCGTGTGCGTCACGTTTCAACGCCAAAATTTGCATAGAGGCATAGAATTGGACAAGGTCAAAATATTTTAACACGCACTGAAAATAATCACCACAAAGACTATTTCATTGAGACTGATGTGAAACGCATCATATTATTGGAAGAAATATAAGTCACTGCTGAATCATTTTGTGATTCCTGTTATTAACGTTACAACAAAAACACCAGGAAGCGAAACAGGAAAACACTGAAATTTCAAACAGTTCGATTGACAACCGGCTGAGAAGGAACTGTACTTGTACAAAAAACAAATTGATCAAAAATTGTTTATGTTGTTCAGTTTAATTCACAGTCAACTTACTCCCGCGGAAGACCTAGTAAACAAATCCGATTGTATAACAAAAAAAATCCCCGAAGCCAAATAAAATTCATGACTCGAGATACAATTTCAGTCTTTTCTTACTTGCGCTGGTGTTCAGAAAACTGTCACATAATCGCTACAAACGTTGTTGAAAGCTACATGTAGATTAAGTTCAATTTTGATTGAATTTACCGTTTCCTTTCCCGTCTCAAAAGAATTCCTTTGTTTTGTTAAGGGGTAAAGAATTATTTTCTTGAAAACCGAGTTGCCGATTTGGTGCTGTGATGTGGTAAAAAAAAATCAGGTCGATATAAAATAACTCATTCGGGCTGAAACATAAATTATTAACGGGCAGAAAAATTCCGGTGAATTTCGTAAAATGCGGCCGGGACCTTTGATAACCCTCTTAATCCATGATTTCACTATAGTAAACAAAACGAGTCACTTCAAGTTGGACGGAACGACGTCACATTTCAAGGCCAGGCTGCTAAATATGGTTAAAAAATGGCGGCGTTCAAAATGATTTTTGGGTTACTTTGTACAAGGATTTAATTGGGATTGGAAGCTCTTTAGAAGCTGAAACTTTGGTCAGCATTCTATCTCTATATGTACTTTTTATTAGTGGAAAGAAAAAAGGGTGCCTTCTGGAGTGAACTTCTCCATTAACGAGCACTTCACATTAAATTGATAGTCAAAAGAGTTGTTTGTCATTTTCGTTTTACTTCATATGTGACAGAATTTTGTGTGTTTTGGTGAACATTTTATAGGTGAGGACACTTATGCCGTGTTTAGACAGCGTTTTACCGAGGTATTGGAGTTTAAGCTAGTTTACTTACCTAGGTAAATATTTTTCAAGTGTAAACGCCAACTGATACCATGGTAAACGCCGCCCAAGACAATAGAAAGTTAACCATGGTAAAAGTTCGATTAACGCTGTGATCAGCCAAGGTCGAGATGACAGATATATCCGCTTGTGGTCGCATAGTATTTCACAACCCGTGGTGTGGAGATTGCATCAGTCTCATCAACCTCCTTCCCAGGGTCTCTCATCTTCCCGCTCCACTGGGCGGGAAGATGAGAGACTCTGGGAACGAGGTTGCAGTCTCATTCGATCACGTTTTCGCGACGTTTGTTTTGAATTTACTACGAGTCATGGCAAAAAACAAAGACCTGAAAGACATTAATCCTTACGACGACGAACAACAGTCGCTTCAATGCCACTGTCGGAGACTGGGCCTGAATGTGGTTAGGAATTTGATTGACAGATGTGATTATAAACATGTGAGCGCAATCAAGCGTAAAATAACTTTTTTCCGAAGCGTGAGAATTGTGAACTGTGTGAAGTGCGGTGAATAAATCTGTTCAGATTATCTTGTGACTTGTGACCTTTGTTGGGGAAACTGAACTTTTATAATTGCTACTGGAGGCATTCCCGACAAAAGTGGCACCTCCGACGGGACATTGTGTTGATCTTCGAACGGAAAGAATCGAAAACTACTGTGTTTATTATCGCGAAGCATGGAGACCGCGAGCAAGGATCTTGAAACGAAACTTACACAACTTCAGATCACCAAAGGAAAAACTGACGCCGTTCTTGCGAGCCGGAATGAGAACAGAATCAAAAGACATCGGGATGCGCTGTGTTCAGTGGTTGCTTCAGTGGAGAAAGCGAAGCGGAAAGTAGAAGAGTTGAAAATTGCTGCCAGTGAAGAACTTTCCGCCATTACCTCGTGGGGCGCTAAATTAGATCAGGATATCGCAGCTGTTGACCTCGATATGGATGGAATTTCTTCATTTCTGAATAATGTTGATCAAGAGCAGATAGAGAAAGCTAGAAATGATCAGCTCGCTTTCGAAAAAGAGCTATTCGAGAAGAAGCTTCAATACACCAAAGAGCTCGAAAGCGTGAACTTATCGGATCAAGCGGGAAGTCAGAACGGTAAACAAAGTGCTGCGTCAGCGAAGTTACCGAAGCTAACTATTACAAGGTTCAATGGAACTAATCTGGATTGGAATAGGTTTTGGGGTCAGTTCACCGAGGGAATAGACAAGTCCGAAATGGCTGCTATCACTAAATTTTCATATCTAAAGGAATTTGTTGATCCTAAAGTCAGAAAAGGCATCGATGGGTTGCCGTTTACCGCCGAGGGCTATGAGAAGGCAAAGGCTGTTTTGATTGAGCGTTACGGCAATGTCAGCGAAGTGGTGAAAGCCTACGTTAAGGATATTTTGGATTTGCCGAAAATAAATGGAAACCAACCTCGAAAAATTCATCAATTTTACGAAAGGTTGCTATACGACGTTCAATCTCTCGAGACCATGGGAAAGCTAAGTGTGGTGAATGGAAACGTACCTCTAACGATCGATAAACTTTCCGGAATTCGTGGAGATTTGGTACGGAATGATGAAGAATGGCAAAGCTGGGATTTCCTGAAACTGTGTGATGCATTAAAGTCGTGGACTCCCCGGAATCCCGTAGATTCAGATGAACCGCGGTCGTTCAAACGTGATCGCTCGCCCTCACGAAATTACCATACAAAGCAACACGACGCGAAACCACGTGGTTGCGTTTACTGCGAAGATAACTCGCACAAGAGTTCGGAATGTACACGCGTTGTTAGTTGCGACGAGAGGAAGAAATTTCTGGCAGAAAACAAACTTTGTTTTAACTGTGCTTGCCCAAAACATAGGGCTGCTGAGTGTGCAAGCAAAACAAGATGCAATTTATGCTCCAGGAAGCACCACACCTCCATCTGTCCTGATCAACAACCTAAGAGAGACAGCGTGTTGTCTTCTGTCGATGCTGAGAAAGTGGTTTACCCGGTTGTAGTGATTAAGGTTGGTGGTATTGAGTGTCGCGCATTGTTGGATTCTGGTTCATCTAGTTGTTATGCTTCAGCCAAACTACTGGATATGCTGGGACAGAAGCCAACAGAGATCAAGCCTAAGAGAGTTGAGATGCTTATGGCTTCAACCACAGCGAGAATGGAAGTTTTCAAGACCACTGTTTCTTCCAGGTCTGGTGATTACTGTTTAGAAGTCAGTCTCACCAAGGTCAATCGAGGAGAGCTCTTTAGCCTGGAAAATCCCCAATACCAACAGTTGACTAACACTTACCGCCACTTAAAGGGTGTGGAAATGGATGATACGGATACCAAACCGTTGCTGCCAGTTCATGTTATTTTGGGTGCTGGAGTGTATGCTCGAATTAAAACTGATACTCGACCAAGGATTGGTAACCAAGGGGAACCTGTAGCTGAGCGCACCAAATTGGGATGGGTTATTCTTTCTCCAGGAGAGGAGATTGATACTACACACATGCTCCTTACTCAAACTAGTCAAGTGGATTATGAGGAACTGTGCAAGTTAGACGTGTTAGGACTTGCCGACACACCGCAACATGACCAAGGTGAAGTGTACAGAGAGTTTCGTGAGCAGTTATCGCGCAGTGAAATGGGATGGTATGAAGCGGCCTTACCATGGAAAGGCAACCACCCACCTTTACCTTCAAATGAGTATGGAAGTCTTCGCCGCCTGGAGAGTTTGAAGCGTAAATTGAAACAGACCGGGTTGGAAGAGGCCTACAGCAAGATCATCGAAGAACAGAAAGCTGAAGGGATTGTGGAAACGGCTGATCAGCCAGCTCAGGGAGTGCAGTTCTACATTCTCCATAAACCTGTCATCCGGGAAGATGCCGCAACAACCAAAGTACGTGTAGTGTATGATGCATCTGCTAAAGCCCAGCCTAATGAGGTGTCATTGAATGATTGTTTGTATCCTGGCCCCCCTCTTCAGAATAAATTGTGGAATGTCCTTGTCCGGTCACGCATGCATCCTGTGGCACTTGTAGGAGATTTAAAGAAGGCGTTTTTGCAAGTACGAACAAGACAAGCTGACCGTGATGCTCTGCGGTTTCATTGGAGGCAGGGAGAACACTCAAACATTGAGACATTGCTATTTACAAGAGCTTTATTTGGCCTAGCGCCATCTCCCTTTCTTCTAGGTGGTGTAATTGAGTGCCACCTGGACACCTGGAAAGAACGTGAAAATGTTGCAGTAGCTGAACTGAGAGAAAGTCTATATGTGGATGACCTGCTAAGTGGTGGAGCGACAGTGGAAGAAGCCAAAGAGCTGAAGGAAAAAGCCATCGAGATCTTTGAAGACGCAACTTTTACATTGCATAAGTGGCAGTCAAATGAGCCTCAACTAGAAGAAAGTACTGTGTCTCCAGAAGAAGATGGGACCTTCGCAAAGCAGCAGCTTGGAGAACCCCAGGCAGGAGGATCAAGCCTACTCGGACTGGGATGGAACAAGAAAAGTGATGAAGTCATTGTATCTTTCCCTGACTGGGAAGCAGCTCCAACTAAAAGAGGTGTCCTTCACAAGCTTGCAAGTATCTATGACCCTTTAGGCTTAGTTTCGCCAGTGACTCTGCTAGGGAAGTGTTTGTACCGTGCTGTATGTTGTGAAAAGTTGGCATGGGATGCGCAGTTGACAGGCAGGCTGAAACTCAAGTGGCAGAGGTGGGAACAAAGTCTACCCAAACAGATATCTGTTAGTCGCGCCCTCGCTGACCACAGGGAATCCATCCATGAAATTCATTTGTGCGGCTTTGGAGATGCGAGCAGTTGTGGTGTAGGTGCAGCAGTGTATGCAATCGTTAAACAAGAATCTGGAACAACTCAACGGCTCCTAGCAGCGAAAGCCAGGCTCGCCAAACAGGGTTTAACGATCCCCCGACTCGAGCTAATAGCGGGGCATATGGTGACAAATTTGTTGGTTAACGTGAGAGTCGCATTGGAGGGGTTTCCTGTCGTAAGCCTAAATGGATGGTTGGACAGCTCAGTTGCTCTCTTTTGGATAAGTGGTGGTGGGCAGTATAGGCAGTTCGTGGAGAATAGGGTGCAGAAGATCCGTGCACATCCAGAGATTACATGGAGGCATGTCCCTACTCAGGAAAATCCGGCTGATGTTGCGAGCAGGGGCGGTGATGTTGAGTTCAGTGAGCTTTGGTGGAAGGGTCCAGACTCTCTGGCAGATTGTGAGCGCTGGCCTCCACAACGTGCTATTCAGCCCTCTGAAGCAAGTACAGCAGAACTGAAAGCTACCAAGGAGTTGTTCAAGGTTGCTGTGGATAAAGCTGACAGGCTGTATGAAGTTCTCGACAAGTTTGAACTAAGGAAAGTTCTGAACATTTGTGCATGGATTACACGGTTTGTGCACAATTCTCGCCACTCTGATCAGAAATTGAGAGGCCCCTTGACAACTGAGGAGTTGCAGAAACAGCACTTGTTCTGGGTGAAAAGAGCTCAGCAGAGTTGTGAGATTCAAGATGACCGTCTGCGTCTGAACCTGCAACCTAATCTGGATGGGGTTTTGGAGTGCCGTGGAAGAATCCAGGGACTCTATCCTCTATACCTTCCTGACAAGCACTTGTACACTAAGAAGTTTGTGCATCGTGAACACCTGCGCACCCTACACGGGGAAGTGAGCTTAACAATGACGAGTGTAAGAAGTAACCACTGGGTCCCACGCCTAAGGAAGCTAGCAAAGCAAACCATAAGAGCTTGCCACGGTTGCAAACGATTTCAGACAGTAGCAGCAGCGAACCCTCCACCTGGCAATCTTCCTGTGGATCGGACGCAAGGAACGCACCCATTCCAGGTGATTGGTGTCGACTATGCAGGGCCGATCAAATACAAGAAGCGTGGAAGAGCAGAAAGCAAGGCGTACATTGTGTTATATGCATGTTCCCTGTGCCGTGCATTGTATTTGGACTTGGTGCCCTCACTGGAAACCAGAGAGTTCATTCTGAGTCTGAAGAAGCTGATTGCCAGAAAGGGACGTCCGCAAATCATATACTCTGATAATGGATCTACATTTGTGGGGGCAGCACAATGGTTGAGGAAAGCTATGTGTGACGAGAAGTTTAACAAGTTCCTTGCTGAGAATGGTATTATGTGGAAATTTAATCTCAGTCGCGCCCCGTGGTGGGCGGACAATTCGAGCGGATGGTTGGATTAGTAAAAAACGCCCTACGCAAAACCATCGGGTGCGGTTTCCTGTCATGGGCAGAATTGGAGGAAGTGCAACTTGACGTCGAAATAACATTGAATAATAGGCCCCTTTGCTACGTAGAGGACGACGTGGCGTTACCAACTATCACCCCTAATCTCATGATGTTTCCTCAAAGCAACATTATACCTGATCTGCCACCACACCACATTGATGATGCAAATTTGCGACGTAGAGCCAAACATCTCTGCAAGTGTAAGGACACCTTATGGAGAAGATGGTCAAGCGAGTACCTCCGTAACCTGAGGGAGCGGCACAACCTCAAGCATCAAGGCAAACTCTGTACTTTGGCGGTTGGTGATGTGGTGATCGTAAAGTGTGAGGAGAAAAACAAGAGAAAGTGGCCACTCGGCATTGTCCAGGAACTGTATCCAGGAAGGGACGGAGTAGTGAGGGCCGTCAAGTTACGAGCAGGGAGAAACTTCCTTGAAAGACCAGTACAGCATGTTTACCCTTTGGAACTGTCTTGTGATACAGTTGTTCGGGCACCAGTAGAAGAGCTTAATGTTGAAGCGCCTGTATTCAGGCCACGACGATTGGCCTCCTTGCAAGCAGAAGAGAGGATCCGTCAAATTGCTGAATCAGAACAGAACTCAGGATAACTTGAACATTTCGAACTTTGAGCGGATATTAAATCCTTTCTTGTATAGACATGGGATTTTACCAGTAACTTTCTAAAGCATTTGTTAACGTTGTTATTGCCCAGTCTCCTGAATAGTAGACTACATTATCACATTTGTTGATAATGGGGGGAGAGTGTCGGAGACTGGGCCTGAATGTGGTAAGGAATTTGATTGACAGATGTGATTATAAACATGTGAGCGCAATCGAGTGTAAAATAACTTTTTTCCGAAGCGTGAGAATTGTGAACTGTGTGAAGTGCGGTGAATAAATCTGTTCAGATTATCTTGTGACTTGTGACCTTTGTTGGGGAAACTGAACTTTTATAATTGCTACTGGAGGCATTCCCGACAGCCACAGCCACTTGCTTGTTTACCGGAATACATTCACGCAATCTAGTGTCCTTCTTTGCCAGATCCGGACCAACCACTCGGACAATGTAATCGAACGTACTTCTGGATATTCTGAAGTTCTCTTTCCACCAATCTTCAATGAAATGTCAGTCCAAAAGAGTTTCAAACCAGAATTGGTTTTTCGGCCATGACCACGCACGTCTAGCAGGTCTTTTCTTTCTAAGAACAATTTGAAGTAAAATTAATCGCTTTCGCCTTGACTTCTTGCGGTGCTACAGAAGTAAGAGCCGCTGAAATCTTGAGATCTGAGTTTGCAGCTCAAAAACAAGAAAATGAAACGCGAGGGCTACAAGATCACAGCTTCTCTTATAAATGCGGGCATTTTATGCATGGATTTTAGAATCATGCCGCCAATTCGATTTGGGATCGTGATCGTGATTGATGACAGGTTTACCTCGGTTCTTTGAGCCAGTATAAACACTGAACAAGTGTACCAAGGTTTGGTCAGTAAATATTTACCTCGGTAAATGCCCAAGTGTAAACACAGCATTAATGATGCCAGTCATGGAGTAGTGTGAGTAGTTATAGAAACCAGTAGTGTAGTCCACCCTGAAAGTACTAAATCCCCTCATTTTTCCGAAAACCCCCGTCATTCAATTTTTAGTACCGAGTATTTTCAAACCCTGATTAAAACTGTGATATTGATTTCTATGATTTATATTGATTTTCATTTTAGAAAAATTTTTTTTAAACGGAATTAAACAACTCTTACACATGAAAACAATTAGTAAGAGTGTTGTTTCTATTTATTTAAGTTAAAAAAAATTCTAAGAATTAAATAACTTAAATAACTTAAATAAATTCGTGAAATGTAATATTTGTTTGAAATGACTGAATTGTAAAAAATTATGACCTCGCTCGCTCGCCTTCGGCTCGCTCGCTCGGGGGGTTTTCGGAAAAATGAGGGGATTTAGTAATATCAGGATCAGCTACACTACTGGTTTCTATAACTACTTGTTTCGTTGTTTAGATATAAGGTTTTTTAGTATATTTGGTCAGTGAATTTTATTGACAGTGATTAACAAAGTCTTGAAATACAAACACTTGCAGTTTGTTTTGACTATGGTTGAATAATTAATGATTTATGGAATATTCTAGAAGGGGATTTCACAAACGCGTATAATTACATGTACAAACACAAGTTCATGTTCGTGTACACGTATAAGCATAGATTCATGTTCACGAACATGAACTTGTGCAAAATTGCGTCAATTTTGATTGGTTAATATTAATCACGTGATTTTAGACTATAATCATGTTATCATAATATTTTAACACCTGGTTTCACTTTATGGAAGATTGTAATTAAAATAACGGTAGGAAATAAAAAACAAGCCTGGATTTAATTGATTTTTGTCTGTAGGGAGTGTAAATATTTTTGAAATTACGTTGTAGCGAAAATAAATAAAATTGAAATTTAAAAAAAATAATATTTACATATTATAAAAGGATGCCTTCAAAGGATTTAACTAATCTTTCAATCGAAGAATTAAAGAATATAAAAAGAGATAAACAAACTAAATTGAAAACAGAGTATTCTGAATATAAAACTCAAGAGAAAGAAAAATTGATTGATGAAATTATGGAAATAGAAAAACATAGAAAAGATATTAAAAATGCCAAATTAAAACTAAGAAAGAAAATTAAACCTAAACAAAAGCCAAAGAAAATTAAACCTAAACAAAAGCCAAAGAAAATTAAAACATTTGATGATTATTTTTTTGAATGTATAAAGAATAAAAAAATCCCAGAAGATACTCCAAAATATTTAAGAAAAGCTATTGAAAAAGCAGTGAGAGAATATCAAATTGGAATTAAACTTGAAAAATCTGCTCTTAGTAATTTTACTGAGAAGTATGTTATTGAAGGGGTTCCAAACATCTTTCCTAATGATTATTTAAAAGAAAAAGTCTCACAGTTAAAAGATTTTCTTAGAAATCATAGAAATATTAAAGTTAGATTTATATTAGTTTGTTTAATGGAAAAAGTGGAGTTTGAAAAAGATAAAATTAGACCTATATATATTAGAGATAAAGCTTATTTTAATTCTGAAACACATATTAATCTTCAAAGTACAGATGTTAAAGAGATTTTGTTTAAAATAATTAAAGAAATTCTTAATAAAGTTTTAATTTATCAAAGAAATGGTTCAGGTTGGTATTTTAAAGAGGTTTTATCATTAGAAATTCATACTATAGATTACAAACCTTTGAAAGGATCAACATATATTAAACTTCCTGATTTTATTTCAAAAAAGAAAGCGATAATTAACTTAGAAAATAGAAAAGATAACAAATGTTTCATGTGGTGTATTTTAAGACACCTACATCAACCTAAATATAGACATCCTCAAAGGATATCAGATTTAAAACAATATGAAAATGATCTTAATTTTAAAGGTATAGATTTTCCAGTAAAATTAACAGATATTAAAAAGTTTGAAAAACAAAATCCGAATCTTCCAGGAATAAATGTATTTTCAATTAATGAAAACAATAAATTTTATCCTTTAAGAATGAATGACAAAGATTGTAATAATTCAATAGATTTATTTCTTTATGAAGACTCTGGAAAATCACATTATACACTTATTAAAAATTTTTCAAGATTTATTAATTCACAAGTTAGTAAAAGTAATTATAAAAAATATTATTGTAAAAAATGTTTATCTTATTTTACAAAAGAGGAATTATTAGATAAACATATTAGCTATTATTCTAATAATGAAACAGTTGCAGTAAAAATGCCTACTAAAAACTCATTTCTATTCTTTAAAAATTATAATAAAAAATTACCTTTACCATTTGTAGCTTATGCTGATTTTGAATGTTTCACAAAACCAATGGAAAACTGTGAACCAGATCCAAATAAATCTTTCACAATGGAATATCAAAAACATGAGCCTTGTGGATTTTGTCTTTATATTAAACCATTAGATAATATTGATATTCAAATAGAACCAAATCCATTAATTTACACAAAGAAAACAGAAGATGAAGATATTTCTAAAATATTTGTGAAAAAGTTAGAATCAATTACTAAATCGTTGTATAAAAATTTTTACACCTCCCCAAAGAAAATGATATTTACAAATTCTAATAGACAAGATTTTATTAATTCATCTGTTTGCCATATTTGTGAACAACCATTTCAAAAAGAAGACCGAAAAGTTAGAGATCATTGTCATTTCTCTGGTGAATATAGAGGAACTGCTCATAGTAGTTGTAATCTTAATTGTAGAAAACCTTTAATACTTCCAGTAGTATTTCACAATCTTCAAGGATATGATTCTCATCTTTTTATAAAACAATTATCAAGATTAAAAGGAGATTTATCTTGTATTCCATCAACGGAAGAGAAATATATATCATTTTCAAAGAAAATTAAAGTTGATGAATACAAATCGAAAAAGACAAATGAAATAGTGTCATTAAATTTTGAAATTCGTTTTATTGATTCATTTAAATTTATGCAAACTTCTTTAGCAAATCTTGTTAAAAATTTACAACCAAATGATTTTCACTCAACAAAAAAAGTATATAATAATATTGAATTATTAATAAGAAAAGGAGTATATCCTTATGATTATGTAAATTCTTTAGAAAAATTTAAAGAAACACAATTACCTCCAAAAGAAGAATTCTATTCACAATTAAATAATGAAGACATATCTGATGAGGACTACAACCATGCACAAAACGTTTGGTCACAATTTAAATGTAAAACTATTAAAGATTATCATGATTTATATCTTAAAACAGATGTATTACTTTTAGCTGATGTCTTTGAAAACTTTCGTAAGACATGCTTGAAACATTATAATTTAGATCCAGCTCATTATTATACATCACCTGGATTAGCTTGGGATGCTTGTCTTAAAGAAACGAAACAAAGACTTCAATTATTGCATGATTATGATATGTTAATGATGTTTGAAAAAGGAATTAGAGGTGGAATTACTCATATATCAAAAAGATATTCAGAAGCAAATAATAAATATATGAAAAATTATAATCCAAATGAAGAATCAAAATTTATTACTTATCTTGATGCTAATAATCTTTATGGTTGGTCAATGATTCAAAAACTTCCAACTCATGGTTTTAAATGGATGAAAAATCTTTCAAAAGAAAACGTAATTAAACTTTTGGAAAAGAAAATTACAAATCATGGTTATATATTTGAAGTAGATTTTGAATATCCAGAAAAATTATGGAAAGAACATGATTATCCACTTGCTACAGAGAAGTTAGATTTTGTTTCCGTTGAGAAACTTGTTGGATCTTTTTACAATAAAAAGAATTATGTAATACATTATAGAAATCTTAGACAATGTCTTGAATTAGGACTTAGGCTTAAAAAAGTACACAGAGGAATATCATTTTATCAATCTGAATGGATGAAACCTTATATAGAAAAGAATACAGAATTAAGAAAACAATCAAAAAATTCCTTTGAGAAAGACTTTTTCAAATTAATGAATAATTCAGTTTTTGGTAAAACAATTGAAAATATTAGAAAAAGACAAAATGTAATACTTCTTGATAATGCTGAAAAAGGAAAGAAATTATCATCAAAACCTAATTTTAACCACTCAACAATATTTGATTCTAATTTAATTGCAGTTCATATGAAAAAGACAGAAATATATTTTAATAAACCGATTTATGTGGGTCAAGCTATTCTTGATTTGTCTAAATTTCATATGTATGATTTTCATTATAACTATATTAAAGAAAAGTATGGAAATAAAGCTGAATTACTTTTTACAGATACAGATTCATTAATGTATGAAATTCATACAGATGATTTTTATGATGATATAAAAAAAAGATATAAAAAAGAAGTTTGATACAAGTGATTATCCAGAAAAACATGAATCTGGAATAAAAACAGGAGTTAATAAAAAAAGTAATAGGAATGTTTAAAGATGAAGTTTGTGGAAAACAAATAACACATTTTGTTGGACTTCGACCTAAACTTTATTCTTTTAAGGTTGATAATGTTGAAATTAAGAAATGTAAAGGAATTAAGAAGAATGTTATTAAAAAGGAAATAACATTTGAAGATTACAAGAATTGTTTATTTACAGAAAAAGAGGAAATGAGACAAATGAATATAATTAGAAGTAAAAATCATGAAATTTATTCAATGAAAGTTAATAAAGTAGCATTATCAGCAAATGATGATAAAAGACTGATTTGTGAAAATAAAATTAATACTTTAGCTTTGAGACCTTAAAATAAAGAATGTATATAGATATCATAATTTTAATTGAGTTTTGAAATTTAAGTTGTAGCGGGGAAAAAAAATAAAATTTAAAAAAATATATATATTTATAAAAATAAAATGATGTCCTCGCAAAGCAAATCTGTTAATACGCAAAATAAAGCAATTCCCATATCTCTTTTTGGCATAAGATATGCTGATAAAATATTATATGGTAAAATGTTTATGATTGATCTTCATTTTTATAATATTTTTAGAAATTATCAAAAATATTTTGAGTTAATATCAAAGGAACTTCTGCGAAAAATTAATTCAAATAAAAGTTTAAAAATCGATGATATAAAGAAATATTTTCACAATATAATAAAACATAAAGAAATAGACAAACTAAAAAGAAGATATTTGAAAAGAATCAGAAGTGAAATAAAATATGTAAATGAAAATTTAATGAAAGACGAATATATAAAAAAAGTCAAATATAATGAATATGATTATGATGGAGACTATGCTGATCAATTCAGAATTTCTCATTATGAAAATTTAAAAAATTTTATACATTCTAATTATATAAGTTATGACAATATTAAAAGTCTTTTGTTAAGACAAAAAAAATATAGAAAATCATTATACCATGAACAAGTTTTTGAATATCAGTGTCAATTTTCCTTGAAAAAAGATAATAAAGAAATATATAAACAAATAAAGGAAATGATTAAAAAATTTGAAAGTTATTTTGTTTACGAAGATGAAGAAGGTGAAGAAAGAGAAAGTTTGTTTGATTATATATTAGAAAGTATGTGTCTTGATTCTGATTAAAATTATTAGCCTCAAATGAGGCTTTTTTTTATGTTGAAATTTATAATTTTTTTAAAAATAAAAATGCATTCTAAACAAAACCAATCCAATGAATTCATAGTTTCTGGAGTTAAATTAAATGATTTAGCATTGTATAAAAAATTATTAGATATTAGTGATTTATTTTATGAAGTTTTAATATGTTTAAAAAAGTATAAAAAAAATTCTTCAAAAAAAAGAAAATTAAATGAAATAGTAGATTATATTAATGACGAATTGAATAAAATAAATAAAAAGTTAGACTATGATAAAGAATTACTTGGAATGATTTTTGATGATGCAGATAGACTTTCTGAATTTTTGAATATAGAAGATGAAAATACTTATTTCAGTAAAGATGAAAATATAATAAAAGTTAAGAATTTTATTATCTAGATTTTGGGGAAAATTTAATAAACTTACAAATTAAAAAAAAAAAAAATTAAAAAAAAAAAAATATTTATATAATAAAATGCAACTTACTTCTCCCGAAAACATTTCTAAAGAAAATCTAATTTTTCACGAAGCTAAACAATATAAAGTAAAGAATTCTGCAATGAAGTATAAACGTGTTAAAATCGAAACAACTTATCCTGATGGTTCTAAAGGTCCTCTCATAATTGAAACACCTTTACTTTTTAGTTTTGGTGTATCTGAAAGAAAGAATCAAGAATCACAAGAATTAGTTGGATATACTATTCCTGTTTGTTTATGGGAAAAAGAAAAAGAACCAACTAAAGAAGAAAAGAAGTTTTTTAAAGCATTAGAAAATATTCAAAATCTTTGTTATAATCATCTTGAAGAAACAATTGGTGTAGAAAGATCTCAATATTTATCACAAATGTTATATTACAAAAAGAAAGAAGTTATTGATAAAAAAGGAAGACCTAAAACAGTAAATGATGACAGTGTTTCACCAGTTTTATATGCAAAACTTATTTATTCAGAAAAATCTAATAAAATTCTATCTTTATTTAAAACTAAAGGAAACAAAGATGTTGACCCATTTGATTACCTTAATCAATATTGTAAAGTAAAATTAGCTTTAATTATTGAGAGTATTTATATTTCTAAAAATGTTAAATCTATTCAAGTAAAAGTTCATGAAGTTTATGTTAGACCATTAAAACCAAGAGAATCTTTATTAATGGTAAAAGAATCTGATGATGAAGTATCTGATGAAGATAATGAAGATGACGAAGATGTTAAAATATTAGAAAGTAATATTAGAGATTTGTTGCATTAAAGTATTAGCCTCAAATGAGGCTTTTTTTATGTCGCTTGAAACAATTTTTAATACTACAATAGTATTAAAAATCTTTTAAATCACTCAAAGGAATCCACGAATTAAACTTGTCAGGATATCCACTCCATTTAACTAAAGCTAACTTTTTCTTGGTGTCTCGTTTCAATACTTTCTCAATTCTATATATTTCTTGTTTTGCTTTTTGTAATTCTTTTTCATAAAAAGATCCTTTTACTTCTTCTCCCATTAAATCAACAATTTTATAGGTAATAGGTTTTGTATTTAGAATTTCATTAACCACAAATATTTCCTCTGTCCAGTTTGGAGTATATCCTTTATCAAATACAGGTCTTTTATACTTTGATATACGAACGAAATCTCCAACCTTAAATTTTATTTTTCCAGGTTTCAAATAAATTAAATCTGAATATAAATTAGCATAAACTTTTTCTTCGTTTTCTTTTTTACTAGCTTGAATTGGAGTCATTTTAATACTAGAATGTCTTGTTTTATTATAATCATTAACTAATTTATCAAGGATGTCCCAATAAACAGTATTGTTATTTACACTAAACATCTTAAACATTCTGTTTTTCATTGTTTTATTCCATCTCTCCACAATGCTTGATTTCTCTTCATTCTCTGTATGATATAATTTGATTTTATTCTTTTCAAGAAAATCCTTAAAATGTTTACTGATAAATTCAGAACCTTTATCTGTCCAAAGCATTTTTGGTTTACGTTACTTTTTTTAAATATATCATCAAATGCTTTACTAACACTTTCAGTCTTTTTGTTTTTCAATGGCTCAATCCATCCATATTTACTAAAAATATCTATTACCATCAGTAAATAATTTATTCCTTTATTCCATTTACTAAACTTTTGCATTTCAACCAAATCTGCAGCCCAGATTTCATCAATCCCATTTGATATTACAGTTCTCTTTGAAAAATTTCTAGTGATTGGTTTATGTAATTCATCGGCTAATTGTTGAGTCCAATCACTATTACTCAACGCCGCTTTACGTTTTTTTGACTTTGTCTTCTTTGTCTTCTTTGGTATACCCAAACCAAGTTTTTGTTTAGCATTTATAATAAATCTAGCTGTTTGCCCCCATTTCGGTATTTCACCGTATGGAATCTGATCTAAAGATTTAACCATTTGTCTATCACATTCATTCTTATTTTTTCCCATATCATAACATATATCATGATAAGCAGAAATTTCATCTACTTTATTATATGGTTTAACCATCCATTCTAATACTTCACCTGTTTCAGGATCATATCTTAATTGTTCATTCAAAGGGTTATACGGACCCATGTACTTATATTCTCCAGGAGTCCAACCACCTTTTGGTTTTGGTAATTTTCCAATGAGGCTATGAATATCTACACTACCTCCTCGGTCTAGATCTTTTCTATTTGTTTTATATTTTAATTTTGGTCTTATTTTAGTACTTAGTTGATCCATCATATCTGAAGTTGTTTTTTGTAAAAATGGTTTTGCGTGGTCTAAAGCATAATCTAATGCTTTTTTTTTGCATGTTTTTATTTCTCATTAATTCACTTGCTCCATATCGTCCCATTTCAACTGTTTTTTTTACCTAACCAAGGTAAAGCATGAGTTAAACCTGTTAATGCTAATTCACCAAAGCCTTCTCCTTCTAATGTTTTGAGAGGAGATGTTTGTGAAGAAGAAGGCTTTATTAGTTTCCCTGTTTCTTAACAAAACGTGTTTTTTTTATTCCACAAGAAGCACATTTACAGAAAAACATTAATCTTCCATTTTTTGTTGTTTTATATCCACTAGGTTCTACACAATCAGTTTGTTTTTTTTCTTTCACACAATAAGATTTCATTTTATTATTAAGATTATATAAATATAAAATAAAAAAAATGGAAGAAAGTAGATCTGTATTTATACAAAAAGAAATAAAAAACTTGAATGAAATGATAGAATGTATATTAGATAATATTGAATATACTCATGTTAATGAAGATAAAAGAGTATTAAAGATAATTACTTTAGTTTTGAATATAAAGAGAAAACTTGGAATATTAAAAGGATTGATAAAGGGAAGTATATATATATTTAATTTTTTATAACAATGATTGTTATAAAAAAAGATTATTCAAAGTATTTTTTAATAAATCTTTCATTAAACATAGTATCACTTAAACTGAATGGTTTTTATATCATAAAAATCTTTTTTCATTGACCATTGATGAAGAAAATAAAGACAATAATAACCACAAAGAACACTTTTAATATTTTGATATTGACTTGAGTTGTAAATTATTGGTTTACCATTACTTTTAAATTCTTCAGGATAACCCATTCCAAAACTATCAAAATACCATATAAATTTATTATCATGACTTTTCACACAACAAACCCAATGAGTTCCAACGTTTTCATATGAATCAAGATTTATTATACATGGACTATGATTTTAGACATTTTCATCTCTTGAATATATACCTTTGAAATTTGGAATTTTTAAGTATTTTATCCATTTCATTAAATCAATATTACTTAATGGTTTGTTTATGAATTTTGGTTTTATAATATTGTTCCGAGAATTGGAATGCTGTTGAATGGACTGTCCTTCCCTAATAAAAGACCTTTTCCTTTTTTCGTAGTTTTTTTTGACTTTTTTTTTCCCATACCAATAGTATTTTTTCCCCATTGACCTATAAAAGGTGGAGGTGGCTCATACATTCCTATTCTTGGTGCTCCTTTTCCTTTTGGTCTACCTACTCTTGGTGCTCCTTTTCCAGTAATTTTTTTAAAAGCTCAATAGCAAGAGGTATACCAATACTAGCTAGTAATGTACCTAATAATCCACCAGATTGTTTTTTAGTTGGTTTTATCACTAATTTACCTCCAGATTGAAGAGCGTTTAATATGTCTTGTTTTTGTTTATTTGTAAGTAGATTTTTATTTTCAATGAGTTTTTTTATTTTATCTTGTGGTATTAAAAAACCACCTATTTGACCATTACCACTTATCTTTTTAACAATTTGACTTGCTCCTTCACTTGCTAAACCAGCAAGAGCTGATAATCCAAGTGTTTTAGCTAAAGTTGGTGCAAAAGTACGAGCTAATGGAATAATACTACTAAATAAACTTCCTCCCTGTCTCATTACTTTTCTAATTTGTGTTTTTGATATCTTGATGTCTGTTCCTTTTCCTAATGATTTAGCCTTTTTAATTTTGTTAATTTGATTAGTTGTTAATAGTAATTCATCATTACCACTTGTTTGATTATTTTTTAATCTAAATGTTAAAGGAGTGTTTGTTTTATATGCTTTTGCAAGTTTCTTTTTTTGATTATCAGATAAATTTATTTTGTATGGATGATAAGTTGTCATTTTAATTTTATTATTAGATTATATAAATTTTTTACATTTTATACAATTACTAATTCATTTCCAATTTTATCAATTTTCACCATTTCTTCATATAAAACTATAGCATGAACATTAAAGTCAGCAGTTGCATTTCTGCTTAATGTATATCTGAATATTAATTGTTTAGGATCTCTAGTGATTTTTTCTGCTTGATATGTAAGATCAAAATATATCAATCCATATAGAGAATTATAATTAGCTAAATTAAGTTGTGTTCCTGTATTATAATCATTTTTCCTCATTGCGTATGACATTACATCATTGAATATTCTTACTTTACCTTCACTATCATATTCTTTCTGGATAAAATACTCCATTTCCATATTCCAATCTACAGTTTTGTAAGTGAGAATTAGCATCCAATTCAATAAGTATTCATAAGATAAGGATTATCTTCAGCTTGTCATATTAGGTGTTCTTTTCAAGTAAACAAAAATATGTTTAATATTATCAATACTGCTTGATATTTGAAAAAATCCTGATGATCGTGTAGGAGCTGATGATTCATACATTTCCCTTAAATATTTCCATTTTGTTTCTTTCATGAATGAATAACAAATTTATCATATAAAATTTTGGTGTTAATTTTGGTACCCAAAGTAAAAATTTTTAACAACAACTCTTCCATCACACCATTAGCCATTATGAATTAATTCACATCATTTTGAAGCTCAATGTTGAATTGTAATTGCATAGGTACAAGCATCTTATCTTCAAGTTCTTCAAAGAAAGAGCGATTTAATGGTATAATAGTATTAATATTTTTAGAACCACACACCATCACTGCTTGAGTTGTATTCGCCTAGCTTCAAACCCTGAATTAGTATTAGCTGTTGTACCATCAGTATCCAAATACCAGAAACTGTTTTTAGCTACTGATCTGCTATAATCATCAGAATATTCTAACAAATTTTTAACAAAAGTAACTTTATGTAAATTATTAGTATCATAAATTATTTTACCTGCAGATTTAAGCATGATATGATTAATTAAACTATGTGAACCATTTAAAACTGTAATTCTATCAGCTGCAGCATAACCAGCACCATTGCTTTTTTGTCAAAATCTACTTCAAAATATGCGTTATACCAATCGTAAAATGCTGATCTATCATTAATTGTGAATTTATAACCAGTTTTAACTTGATGTTGATCATTAGCTGGAATTCTAATCACATCATCTAATTGAAATCTTATCATTTCATTTCTTTGTAAATATTCACTTGATCTGAAAGCCATATTTTATTTTATAAGATTATAAATTTTTATTTTTTATTTTTATTCCATTACCAGATATTAATCTATTTAATATCATGTCAGTATTTCTTCTTGTTTTACTGTTTTTGGTGTTGATTGTCTTGTTTGTTTTGTTTTTTAGGAGTGTTTATTCTCATATTACCTAATTTTTTCATTATTAAATCACCAGATTTTTCAGAAATCTTTTTACCTAATCTTTCTCCAGTATGAGAAATCCCTGCTTCTAATGCTTTTTTAGCTAGGTTTAGCAAATTTTTTGAAAACAGTTGTCATAACACTTCTCATTGGTTTTAAAATATTATCAACAACCATACCATTACCTTTATGTTTATACATAAATTTACCCAATTTTGGATTATAAATCAAAGGGCTCTTAAAGCCATCTCGTTAATGCGTTGGAAAGTGAGGTTAAAAAAAGAAGAATCTTAAATAAATATAAAATAAATATGGTAAAGATGGCGTTGTAGAATCAGACATGTAGAAAATGCGAGGCGCAGTAGTCAACTGGATATGGTTCTTGGCAGGATAGAGAAGATTGAGAGAAAGTTTGAAAATTCGTGTTGGTGCAAGTCAATAAAAGTTATGAGTAACAAAGAATCACGAGTGTGAATGTAAATAATTTTGATGTTAGTGAAGTGAAAGTGAAAGACTTTTCCCGCCTTGCTAGCTAATTGACGATGAAAATGTGTTGTTGGTTCAATTTACACAGTGCATTTTCAGTTATTCATTGTCTATTTTCTGTTGGGATATTTGACAATAGAAAAGATTTTCTAAATCAAATACAATTGATTGCCCCAATTTCAAAACAATTAAAAGCCCACAAACCTATCAAGTGATCGATAATACGTCATGTGCAATGACTTTATATCTGATCAGATGACATATTAATATTAATTATCAAAATATCAATTGACACAACAAATGGTGACTGAATCTATAATATTCTTTCAAGTGAGGCGCGGTTCAAACATTGAACTTCACATGCGCCGAATCTATTGGAAGGAGACCGTAACATGTCATTTCTCTAGAGCTGCCTGTCCCCATGCCAGGACAATTTGAGCTATGTTTAGCAGACACCGCGCCATCAGCCATTTTTTTTCAACTCTCTAGCAGTATTCAAAAATAGAACGAAAGTCAAAATTTATGGTATTTTGCTGTTCCTACTCTTGCATAATGAAATGGAAAGTTTTGTAGTTAGCTTAAGTATCAAGTGAAAAATGGCGGGGAAATGGTGATCACGTGGTCATTTTTCGGTCACGTTTTTGAATGGAATAGGTAGTAATTTTGACAGAGCATGTGGGTGATGGAATGACAGTGAAGATCGTGTAATGAGAAAGGGTCAGTTTTCTACACTTGCGATATTGTACTCAGTCATTTGTCTTGATAAAAAAACTAAATGGGAACTGGTACTGGGTTTTGAAGTGTGGGTCGCGTCACTGCTATGGGACTGGGTACCAAAAGACCGTCATGCAGTTCTTGTCCGCTACCTGTGATGAGGGGGACTAGGGCGATTTGCCCACACGATTATGAGCTTTTTGAAAAGTGTGTGAGGTAAAGTATTTTTAATTCTAAAAACGGAAATGGCGTTTCTGAGTCTTCTAGTTTGAAAATTTCGTGGGGGGATATGCTGGCAGACCGCCGTAGGTAGTTTGCGTTTTCGGCGCAACTGTCTGTTATAAAGGTTGGATTTTGAAAATTAAAATGTTGTAAAGACAAAACTAAAATAGCTGGCCTAGCGTGACTGTTTATTAATAGCAGGAAAGACATTGACGCTGTTATGTTTACTGTCGACAGATAATTTTAGATCCTGTCATGTCCGGTATTTCAGAGAGAACAGTTAGAGAAATTGAAAACTTTCGTATATAAAAACGTACATGGTAATATTAATGGCTAAAAGAACAGATGAAATGCGAGACAAAAAAGGACTCTAAAATGAGGTCAAAATCAACGGAGCGCAACACTCTGCGAAACCGCAAGTGACGGAGTTGACCTTAGTCCATTGGACTGTGCTTTTGAAAGGTTTTCAAAGGCAGTCTAAACTAAAATCTTCGTTGCAAAGGGCTAAATGTACAAAATGTGGAGCAGTTTGAAGGATAGTCTTGGAGATTCGAAGACAGTATTTTTGTTGGGCGTACGTGTGTTGCAAGACAGGCGGATTTCTTCCCGTTCTTGCAGGGCTTATTGCGAGAAATAGCCGCGTGGGAAATCAAAGAATTATAGATATTGTTCTAAGATTTGCTATCAAACTTTTAATAAACAGTTTTTGTAAGTTTAATGAATGAAATCAATGGTTTTGAAGGTGAAGTATCATGGTATCTCATTATATAATTTAATAATGTTGGTTCAAACAGGTCACTGCTAGCTATTTCAGAACTGACAGGATTCGCGGTCTCATGTGGTTCGTAAGGGCACTTGTGACAGGACTGTTTACTACATAAGACATTGTAAGAACCAACCTCGTTCCCAGGGTCTCTCTTCTTCCCGTCCCCCTGGAGCGACTGGTTGGGGCTGGTCACGTGTCTCCCAAAATCTGGGAGATAACAAATAAACGATTCGAGGGAGGGGCTCATTAGTGTGAAATTTGTCTATACTGAGTCCAGGGGAAAAAGGAAAGTTTTGCTATGAAAACAAACCTCACGTACTTGCCCCTATCTGGTCAAAACAAACTCGTTCGGGTCAAAGGTGCATTTGATCACAGTCAAGTGGTTGTCTATCGCAAACGCCGAAAAAAATCTATAAAGTAGTCTCTGCAATTAGCTCCTGGCTATGTAAATCGGTTGGGAAAGTTTCTCACTGGAAAAATCTCTTCAGCAAACGGAATCGCGTACTGCTCGCCACAGCACAGGCGGCCCAAGCTCACTATATCAGATAACCGGTACGTGACCCTTGCTTTATGAGCGGTATTGTGTTACAAAGATTCGATTTATAAAGGTTTGTATGGGAACGCAACGGTTTTGTCTCAAAACTTAAAAATTCGAATGGTATGTGAATAAAATTGACTTACCCTGTTGCTGTGTTGTATTCTTTGTTGTTTGCCTGCTCCTCGGGGCGATTTAACGCGATTTCGGCGAGTTATCGCTATTAGTAGCCTCCTATGCAGACGTCCTTAGGGCTCGTCACGTAATCTTTCCTCCCCCAGATTGAAAGATTGCGTGACGAGCCCTAAGGACGTCTGCGTAGGAGGTTACGCTATTAGCAGTGGAACACCGAAATAGCGATAACTCGCCGAAATCGCGCTAAATCGCCCCGAGGAGCAGGCAAACAACAAAGAATACAACACAGCAACAGGGTAAGTCAATTTTATTCACATACCATTCGAATTTTTAAGTTTGAGACAAAACCGTTGCGTTCCCATACAAACCTTTATAAATCGAATCTTTGTAACACAATACCGCTCATAAAGCAAGGGTCACGTACCGGTTATCTGATATAGTGAGCTTGGGCCGCCTGTGGCCACAGCCGAGAATTTACGGCAGCCCGCAGAAACGCAGCAATTTATTGCCACATCTATTGTGCAGGCCATGTGAAAGGAAATTAAATAATTTTAATGTTTTCAAGACCACGATTACCCAGACTGAAAATTCTTTCGAAAGGGTGAAAAGGTGGATCAAAGTGTCGTCGTCCGCGCCTCGAAATTTGAAGAGTTCGAAGGCGCAGGAAAAGAGAAACAGCCGCCACGGACTCATGTTTAAGTTTTCAAATCAACTGCAGCCTTCGACAGGAAAAGAGGTAAAGAAAATCTTAACAAATGACATTTTCATCGATGGCTCTGTGTTGTTAGCCGTCTACAGAACCTATTAGCCTTCTCTTGTTATTTTGTCGTTTGAATGTCGCTTGTCGCGACACTGAACTGATCGAGTGACAATTACATAAGTTGTTGTAAAAGGTGATAGGCCTAGCACAAATCCTGCTCGTCGCTAAAAGCATTTTATTCCAGCTTTAGAATAAGTCTACCCCAAGTACGTGCCTGAGAGATTTTTCCTTTCAGATCAAAATAAAGGTATAACAGGCCTGTTGTTCCAAGTGCTGTCATTTCTTTGATCTTAGGAAAAAATCTCTAGCTGTGATACTGACAGGAGGAATTTACGCTTTCCAGAGCCGTTTAGAATATTTAGTTACGCCGTCACTGTTTGCTAGCTCGTTGGCATAACAATTGTTTTTTTTTTGGCTCAATTTGAACTAGAGTTGCAAGATCAGTAGTAGCCGCTTAAGTAGGAATTATTCGCTGTTAAGGATCAGTTCATTTCTTAGTCCGTGATTTAAATATGTGAGCGCAAGTCTGCGGTTAGCATAATGGCTTGCGATATAGTGTTTCTTCATCACCACTAAAAGATTCTAAGATCGAAGTCTTATACGATAGTTACGGTCTATATTGGAATAGTGGCATCTTGCAATTGCTTTTAGCTACGCAGAATTTATTCTGCGTTTAAGTTCATGTGTTTCTCGTTGATGTGTGTCGAAAAACAGCGACGGGAGGCGATGAAAAATCATCGATTTCCCGCATTCCGTAGGTAGATCTCTTGTGTCAGGATTTCAATGCAATCAAGCTACGTTGAGCACTCTAAGGTAACTCTCTTGTCCGCTTTAGGATTTCAATGTGATCAGTACGACACGCAATTGATATTCGTCTTCTTTTTATAGACTTTATACGCCAAGAACGTTTTCTCTCTCTTACTTGCCACTCAAACAATACATTGTCTTTTTGTCAAATACAGACAAAATCTCTCTTAAAAAAATAAACACGCAGAAATCGCTTATAAAATGCTTCTTAAAATGCTTGCTTGATAACTTTTATAAACAAAATCAGGAACATTTTTACGTCTTTTGCGTACTGTTGCATAATCAAACTGTAATAGCAATGATTAATTGTTTTAAAATAGCACAAAACCGAAATCCATACTCTTGCATAATCAAACCGAAACATTTTTAGTTAGCTGAATAAGCAAAATCTACCCTCTCTTGCATACTATTGCATAATCATGACACCTAAATATTTAATAACTATTGGAAAAGCAAAGATTACAACTCAAAAAGCGAACAAAAATACAGCGTGAGATTTCTCAGCTTCGTCGAGTGCGAAAAGTTGACTCGTTTAACTTTAAGCGAGTTAACTTTAAACGAATCGTAAAAATTAACTCTTTTCACGAGATTTCACTTTGACATTCGTTAAGCGACCTGAAAAATCGCTCCTCGCTGTTCATCATACCGGGTAGACAACGTATAGCAGAACCCCGGAGGAGGACTCGCATATGTGGTTGGGTGGAGGTGCTCGTCGTATCTTTTAGGGGTTAAAATTAGGGGATCTAGGTATCTTTTAGAATATATGATTAAAAAAAACTCATTTTCCCAGAAAATGGTATCTTTTAGTGTGTTGATAGCGAAAGACGAGTCGCTATTGCCTTCCGGTGTTCCTTCTGATGGTAGCTGGAATTCGACCCATGTATAGTCAGATCTATTTATTTCCAGCACTCTAGCCGCATCGCATTGTTCCATCGCATATTTGGTAAAAAAATGGTATCTTTTAGAGGTAAAATGCTGGTTGATAACGGCCACTTTGATATCTTTCAGGGTTTCACTTTTTTTCCTGACGAGCACCTCCGCTTGACGACTTATAGGAGTCCCCCCCCCCCCCTTCCGGGAGCAGAATATTCTTACCAATTTTTCTTTTCACGATATTTCCGGTTGTCACTCGCTAAGCGACTTAAAAGGCAGAGCAAAATAGCATGTTCTTTTGAGAACAAGTCATATCTAGAATATTTGATGTCACTTTTAACGTGATTAGTAATAAGAGTGGTGTTAATTAGCTCCACGCAGCTATCAAATGTACTGAATAGGACAGCCTCTGACTAAGTTAAACTTCCCATATGACTAAAAAAAAATTGCCGGATTGACCCCTTTCATAAAATAGAAGTCCGTATAAAGGTGAATATGTTAAGTTTGTTTACCTACAGGTTGCAACTAATTTGATTGAACCTGCACTTGGCACCGGTAGCATACGTGTTGTAGTATTGGCTGACCCGTGTACTTTCGCTTTTGTGCTATTTTAAAACAATTAATAATTGCTATTACAGTTTCATTATGTAACAGTACGCAAAAGACGCAAAAATTTAAGCCATTGAAGGCTTGCCGCAATTCCATTCAACCGTCATCATTATAAGCCAAAAAATCAACACAACTATGACATGTTTACCATACTATTGCACAATCAAACCGCTTGGCCAATCATAATGCAGAACGTAGCTAATACAGGAAATCGCCTGCTGCTGAGTTGACCTCTGATACGCTTGGTTAATTGCACGCTTACTTGTAACTCTAAAATTTTATTTCCACCAGTGATCGAGTGCATTGTTATTTAGAAGTTGCTGAAACCAATTCTGTGGTCGTGGAAATACCCAAGCCCTCCTTGGCGACGAGCAAGTTCGTGGCGAGCTCCTAAATGTAAATAAAACGCCGACAAACCTTGAAGATAGCGTAGTTGAAGGCGTCTTCTTCGGTGTCTTCTCGCAAAAAAAAAATGCCGGATTGTTATATTTATCAAATGATAAGCAGGAGAATGACTGAAATTAAACTTACAAGATCTCGATTCGTGTCATCCATGTCGATCTGTACGTTTTCGCGCGTAAACTGCAGTGTCAGTGAACTCATATCTTATTATATTTTACCCTGGGGAGTCTTTTACTGTGTAACCGCATCCCCAAGGGTAAGATGAAACCTGAGATAAACCTAACCCAAGCCATTAACCCTTGGGAAGGCCCCAAACCCAAGGTGTGTGTAACCACAACTCAATAGAAAAAAAACGCAAAGTTCATGCTATTTTGCTCTGCCATACCGCTCATATTAACACACAAACTTTCCTGTCCCATTTAACTTTCTTATAACCTCTCCATTAGTAAAATACACCGTGAAATTCTCAAACTACGTTTCCCAAGAAAACGCATTTAACCTATTTTTACCCTTTTAAAGTAGCTATAATGGCTTTACGACAAATGATTGAAACTGATAGGTAACGTGAGATATCGAAATTTAAGAAGGACTAATACCTTTGCGGTAACGTAATGTGAGATATGACAAGTTCATCACAAGTTCTGACATCCCAATACCCTAGGGAAATTAACAATAGGTCCGGAGGTGCTCCCCAAACATTTTAGTGGCAGTATGTGACGCCCTTCTTGAAATCCTAACCGCTTTAACCAACCATATCCTCAATGCCCTAATATAGCTTCTATAAAGAAGGAACAAGAAACCCCCCCGGACAAAAGTCCACAAAATTTTGTTAACAACTTTTGTCCCTTTTTAGTACTCGACTTCAAAATCTCGCTTAATGCGCAAGCGCATTAACGAGATAAAAACGAGAAAATTCGTAAGATTTCATTTTTTTATTATTAGATTTATATTATTTTTTTCAACAATAATGAAAAAGATGTATCCGCACCATTGAGGTCAATTAATCTTCTTTTTCCATCTGTAATGTAAATTCTTATAGTATTAATAGTATTTTTATTTACTGGATTATAAGTAATTCGTTTTGGTTCAAGAGTAAAACTATATGATGGTCTTAAAACAGAAGTGGAAAAAACTATAAATAATATCACTATCTTGACCATCTACAAGTGAATCATTAATTAAATCACAATGTATATTTAAAATATCTGTATCTTGACTTAAATTTGGAACTCTAGGACCTACATTTATTTTATCTTTTATAATTTTCTTATCAAATCCTAGTAATTCATAAAAATTACTTTGCGTAAAATCCAGTTGATAATTTTCTTTCAATCTTATTGTTACTCTAAAAGTTGTTACATTGAAAATAATACTGATTGGAAATTCATCCTCTTTTCCAGATTCTTTTATAACAGTTTCTTGTTTAACATGTATGTTGATGTCTTCATAATTCCAAACCCCACCTGGAAAACTGATATCATGAAATGTTTTACTATTATCAGAACTGTATTTGATTAATTGATTTTTATATCCAGCATTAATATTAAACCAAGTAAAACTCATATTAATAACTCGATTAAGACCAATAACATATTGTGAGTTGTTGTCTAAAACAATTGGTTTACTAAATTTTGTTGTGAAATTTTCAGGTTTGTTACCATTTTCTGTTTTAACAGAATATGATGATAATACTATTTCTCTATCCATTTTATAATAATAATATATTATTGTTTAAAATAATTTTTATAAATCTTTTCATGTTGAGATTTATTTATTACTTTTGTTTTCAAAAGGATGTCTAAAATTGCAATTCCAATGTTATACATTTCAATATTTGTATTACCAGCTATAATAGAACCTACAATTATTTCAAGTTTTTTAAGAAGTTCTTTAGGATCATTGTAAAATGTTACATTTCCACCTTTTTTTATTTTAAGTCCTTTACCAGATTTTTTTAATTCATTTCTTCTTAGTGTAATTATAATACTTTCATTCTCTAACAATTCTCTTTGTTTTATAAGTTCTTTTTTATAAGAAGAATTATCTGTTTTATTTATTTCTTTTGTTAAATAAGCTTTATCTGTTCCTAATCTTTTCACCATTTTATTATATTTTTCAAGTGCTTCTCCTTTTGATTCTTCAGTAATTTCTTCAATAATAGGTAAATCATATTTTTTAAATACTTCTTTTTTATTTAAAGCTTTTCTTTGTGTTTCTTCCAAATAATCACCAGGTGTATATTCTGGTGGACATTCTTCTGGTAATTGTTTTTCTTCTTGTGGTGGAACTTCATCACCAAAATCTGGTGGTGGTGGAATGATGACATCAGTGTCTTCATCTTCATCAATTAAACCTTCTATATCCATTTCTTCATATGGATCTACTTCTGGATAATAATCAATGTCTGTTTTATCTTTCATTTTCTTTTTTGATTTTGTCACTTTGCTTGTTTGTATTGGTACTAAATTACTAACATTTACATCATCTAATTTTGATGTTATAGTTTTGAACATTTTTTCATATCCTAATTGACTTGTTTCTTCACCTAATTTTTTCTTTGTTATTGTATCATGAACTAAATTGATTTTATTTCCTAATTTTGATTTATTTTCTGCAAGTTTTTGCCATTTCAATAGACTCATTTTATTATAAATATATATTATTCTTTATATTTAATAATCTCCAAAATCTTGCTCTTCAAAATCATCATCTTCATTTGGTGAAATAGATTGTCTTCTAAATTCTATTAATTTGGATAATTCTGATTGTTCTGGTGGTAGTGGTTTTAGTGGTTTTGGTGGTTTTAATTTTTTTCCTTTTTTTATTTCATCTAATATATCTAATGGTGATTTTGTTGGTGGTGGTTGATATATTGGTTCTTGAAAAAGATCATTTGGATCTGGATAAATATTATTAATATCTTCTTCTATTGGTGAAGGTGGTGGAAAATCTTCTTCATCTTCTATTGGTGAAGGTGGTGGTGGAAAATCTTCTTCATCTTCTATTGGTGAAGGTGGTGGTGGAAAATAATCTGGTTCTTGAAAAAGATCATTTGGATCTGGATAAATATTAATATCTCGTTTTTTATTAATTTGTAAATAATAATTTCTATCTAATCTTGAAGTTATAGGTTTAAATATTTTTTCATAACTTAATTGACTTGTTTCTTCACCTAATCTTTTCTTTAATATTGTATCATGAACTAAATTGATTTTATTTCCTAATTTTGATTTATTTTTTGCAAGTTTTTGCCATTTTAATAGACTCATTTTATATTATCTATATTTAAAATAAAATGAAAATACCAAACTATGATCTAGATGATGACTTAATTTCTAATTTTAAGCAATTACATTCTTTCATGCCAGATCAAAATTTTAGAATGCTTATTTGTGGTCCTTCAGGTTCTGGAAAAACAAATGTTTTACTAGATATGATTCTTAGGTTATTATATTATGATAAGATATATTTATATGCTAAAAATTTAGAACAACCAAAATATAAGTATTTATTAAGAAAATTTGAAAAATCAATTAATAAAGAAGCAGGTTATGAAGTTATAGAACCTAGTAATGATGAAATTTTACCAGTTTCTGAATTAACAGATGATAACCAAAAAGTAGTCATATTTGATGATTTTGTTTGTGAAAAGAATCAAAAACCACTGATTGATTATTTTATTAATGGAAGGCATAAAAATTGTAGTGTTATTTATCTTTCACAAAGTTATTACAAAACACCAAAAGATATACTACTAAATTGTTCTCATTTTTGTATTTATGAATTTCCAAGTAATAATGAAATTTCTATGATATGTCGTGAAAATAATGTTGATAAAAAGAAATATAGATTAGCTACAAAAGATCCTTATTCTTTTTTATATATTGATAAACCAAAGAAAGAAATATTTAAAAATTTTAATGATATTATGTAAATTTAAAATAAAAAAAATGAGTTACTCAAATGGTTTATTATCAGAATCTAGTAATTATAAAACAACTCAAGGAAAACCAGGATTACAAGGTGTTGGTTTTAAATTAACTTCTTCAGGCGATTATGATATTCAAAATAAACGATTAGTAAATCTTGGAGAAGGTATTAATTCTTCTGATGCTATAACTAAACATCAACTTGATACTGGATTAGCAACAAAACCAAATCCTACTGATGTTATTCTTGTTAGTGGTGCAAATCATATGACTGGTCATCTTGATTTAGGTGGAAATAGAATCGTTCGTCCTGGAGGAATTGAAATGAATCGAAAATTAATTACAAATATGGATACAGATGAAAATAATGATTTATCAGCTGTAAATATGATTACTTTGAAGAAATATCATCCCGATGTTCCTCCTCATACTCATGAAGTTACTAAAAATATAGATTTGAAAGAACTTTTTAATGTTATACAAAGTAAGCAACAAAGTTTTGGTTATTTAACACAAAATTATAACAATGTAATTTCTTATAATGATGCAAAAAATATTTTCTTATCACGTAAAGAAGTCTCTCCAATGGAAAATGATATTAATATCAATAATAATCGAATATATAATCTATCAAAATTACCTACATTTGACCATGAAGTACCGAATAAAGAATATGTTGATCAACAAGATAATAACTTAAACAATATGATAAGTGATTTAAACACAAGAAAATTAAGCAATCCTTCTGGAAAAGACCTTATAATGCAAAGTCAAAAAATTAGGGGATTGTTAACAGATGAAAATGATCCAAATTCAGCAAGCAATGTTCAATATGTTAAAACAAAAACCAATGAAAATACTACAAAAATAACTAAATTAGAACAAGATTATAAAGATTATGTTAATACATCTCATATCTCTTCTACTTTTTACCAAAAAGATCAATTTAGATATTTAATGGAAAATGTTAATGAAAGTAGCAGTGAATATGGTATTACAGTAGATGGAATAAATGATTTTTCAGGGAGTCCACATATATTTAATAAAAAGGCATATGATTTTAAAATAAATAAAAGTTCAAGTGATAATAAATACTCATGTAGACTTGGATTTAATTTATATAAAATTCCTAAAGGAGAATATACTATTTGTATTGAATTTTTTCCACCTTTTATGACAAATGTGAGTGTTGATGTTGAAAGTACAAGTTTGAATATTAATCAACAATCAACAAAAAAGTTTTCTAATTATACAAGATCAATTATTCATTTATATAAATGGAAGATTTCCCCACCTGAGTATTTAATGGTTGATATGAAATGTGATGGATTTTCATTTTCTCCTAAACAAGGACAAGGATATTTAATTATTTATGGTGTTAAAAATTACGTAGCAGACGTTGAATCAAGTGTTTATGATTCACCATTCAATTTTGAAAATAAGAAAATGGAGATGCAGACGGATATTGTTATGAATAATCATGATATTAGTATTAAAAATCCAACAAAAGATGATCAACCTGTTAGTTTAGCTTTTTTGAAATCGTTAAAATATTATTTTAACATTCTATTCAATTTTGATAAAACAAAAAATAATAGACAATGTTATTATAATAATATTTCATCATCTTTTCATAATATAAAAAATTCTTTATTGGAAGAAATATTTATACATTATAATCATCATGATAATACAAATGATTATGTATTAAAAATAGAACTTTATTATTTTGTGGAAGGAAGAAAAATAAAAAAAGAATTAATAACAAATAGGACTATTAATGTTTATTTTTATAATTTTAAAAATATAAATTTCATATTACCGGAAAATACAGATTTATTTATGGATGTTTATAACAATTTAGGAAATTTAACAAATTTAACTAAAATTTCATTACAGCTAATTTTCAGTAGAAAAATAATAAATTAAAATATTTATATAATAAAATGTCAATCAAAAGAATAAAATCATTAAGAAATACTAAAAAAAAAGATATATTTGAATTCAATCATATTGCTTCAACTTTAAATCCTGAGAAAATCCAACAATTAAAGGATTTATACTCTTTTTATCATAAAAAGACATGGATATAGAAAAACAGCCAAAGTAAATACAAAAAAATAAATTATATTATAAATATTTCGTCTGTGTTACTCGCTTCAGTTGGTGTAATAACAGGTGGAATAACCTTAAACCCTATTATTTTAGGTGTTTTAACTGGAGCTGGAATAATATTAAAAACATATCATGAAATGAAAAATTACAAAGGTAAATTAGATATGGTTAAATTTGGATTTACAACTTATGAAAAAGTGTTGACTAATTTACGAACAGCAATGAGAGGTGGTGAATTCGAATATCAGAAATTTATATCTGATATGAAACTTTTGGATCAAGAAATGATTGAATTAGCACCCTCTTCATCGAAGATTGAAAAGAAATACAATAAAATGTATAAGACGTAAAAAATTAATTAAATCCAGGCTTGTTTTTTATTTCCTACCGTTATTTTAATTACATCCTTTCAAAAACCAAACAGGTGTTAAACCAAGCAAAAATTCTATTTATCATGCAAATCACAAAGTCACAGTCTCACACATTTCGTATAAATTACAAAGTCAGACAGAATATAATTCTCTTCCGAAAATGAAAAGATTCAAAGATCTAAAGAATTTTTTACAAATCATTTACGTCTTCTTCACTCGACCAACTCATTGAAAGGATGAATACTGCTTCAAAAGCAATGGAATATAAAGAAACCTTACCTCATTGAAGGATTTACACAGCGGCATAATACAAAAATTATCCATCTATCCATTCATATGGCTTGATAGTTCACTGGATAAAGCATTACACAGGTATCGCAAAGTCATGGATTCGAATCCCGTTCAAGCCTGAATTTTTTTCAGGTAGCTTTTTCAACTGCGAGGAACTCAAATCTCACTAAATATGAAACCAGGTGTTAAAATATTATGATAACATGATTATAGTCTAAAATCACGTGATTAATATTAACCAATCAAAATTGACGCATTTTTGCACAAGTTCATGTTCGTGAACATGAATCTATGCTTATACGTGTACACGAACATGAACTTGTGTTTGTACATGTAATTATACGCGTTTGTGAAATCCCCTTCTAGAATATTCCATAAATCATTAATTATTCAACCATAGTCAAAACAAACTGCAAGTGTTTGTATTTCAAGACTTTGTTAATCACTGTCAATAAAATTCACTGACCAAATATACTAAAAAACCTTATATCTAAACAACGAAACAAGTAGTTATAGAAACCAGTAGTGTAGCTGATCCTGATATTACTAAATCCCCTCATTTTTCCGAAAACCCCCCGAGCGAGCGAGCCGAAGGCGAGCGAGCGAGGTCATAATTTTTTACAATTCAGTCATTTCAAACAAATATTACATTTCACGAATTTATTTAAGTTATTTAAGTTATTTAATTCTTAGAATTTTTTTTAACTTAAATAAATAGAAACAACACTCTTACTAATTGTTTTCATGTGTAAGAGTTGTTTAATTCCGTTTAAAAAAAATTTTTCTAAAATGAAAATCAATATAAATCATAGAAATCAATATCACAGTTTTAATCAGGGTTTGAAAATACTCGGTACTAAAAATTGAATGACGGGGGTTTTCGGAAAAATGAGGGGATTTAGTACTTTCAGGGTGGACTACACTACTGGTTTCTATAACTACTAGTGTGGCCCCCCTCTACCTTCATTTCTGGACATGTCTGTTTTGTTTTAAATAGTTTTAAAGAAACAGTTACAATATCAAAGACATAGTTCAGAATGGACACCATGTCTGAAGAGATTTTAAAGTTACAAAAATGTAAGCTTATATTGTACATATTGTAGTCATTCTTTTCAGAAAGTTGGTAACACATTGTCAGATTACCAGCACCACATGTATTATGTACACAATAATGCTGGAAATAATTTTTCTTGCTTAGAAGGACATGTGTCCTTTCAAACCTCCGTTTTAATCGGACATTTTACATATTATTGGTCGGACATCCGCCGTTTTGGATTTTTCCTGAGACACTATCTGTAAGCATACACGACGTCCTATAAGAAGTTTTGCAATGCATTGTAGGGCAATTTCAAATGACACGGCCTTTTCTGAATTTTCTCGAATCCAGAGAGCCTTTTGTGGCAAAATAATTGATACAAACAGCATATTAAAATTATTATTGTATTTTTTTTGGAATCAAATGCGATGAGTTAACAAAACTTTTAAGGCAAAAGCTAAGTAATTTTTATGCTTGGTCACCATGTCCGAGCATAATTTAAAATTGGTCGGACATTTTTTTAATTTTGGTAGGACAATGTCCGATGACCGACTGTTATTTCCAGCACTGCTGACAAGGCTGTGCTCTAAGAGTTATCACAGGGAGCCCAAGGAGTTCCAACTATAAATTTCAGGGGTCTCAGCAGTTAAGCCATGTGCAAAAACTCAGTTTTTTTGTCTTCCAACGACAGAGAGGTAGTCACCTATGGCACCGTGTCATTGCTAGAGTACCCCTGGTACATGTGCAATGCATTGATTGACATGCATAATAGAATGTATACATGCACAGACCATCGTTTATCTGACTTGTTAACGTTAAAAGTATCTGTAACCCTCTTAAAATAACGTGTGCATTTCAAACCAGGATCAACATGGACGGCGCCATGTTAAAACATATGAGATTGTACTGCAATATAAAGGGTTTAACAGAGGCCCTTGGAAACAATACAATGTGGAGGTTAAAGCATCAAGAGTTATTGCAGGTAGAATAATAGTTGACATGTATGTGGTATAGTACCGATCAAAGGTATTAGTGCATTTTCGATGACTTTGCAAAGGTCAAATTGTAGTTTTGGACCTCGTCTGACTTTAAAAATCCCGGAATAGGATGCGGTCATATATTGTTTCCTTTGTTATGAAGTTTATTAACGTCCAATGATTTTAACAATTGTTTGGCTGCAGTGTTCAGTCACCATGGTCCTTGGTTTCAGTTTTCATTCCACCACGGTGAATTTGCAGTAAACAAAATGGCAGCAGATGTACATGTAGGTTTCTCTGCATGCTTATGCACTAACACCTCAATAATTATTGGTACTATATAGCTGACTCTCTTGGGGAAACCATTCTCATTTCAATAATAATAATAATAATAAAAAATTATACAGTGCAAATTTCATGTACATGTACATGATCAAATACGCTTTAATAAGCAGCTACACGTATCTTCTTCCTTCACTGACTACCTCATACCAACCATCTAGCATGTAAATTAGGACAATCTTTATGAAGTCCTGTTAAAACATTTCTTAGTCAAACGTATTTGAAATCTCACAATAACCATATTCCGCGAGTGACCACCTTTCCAAAACCCTGACCTTACTCACTTACAAGAGAGTCAACTGTGTAGTTAATTTTAAAGCATATTCAATGTTCAGTTCCAGAGCCGCTTTGCGGAGCTCTCATCATTGGGCAGGAGTCGATAACATACTACAAAGGAGCCAACTATCATGCAATTGCTCCAGTGGCTCTTAAGGTAAACTGTACAAATCAAATGCTACTCTGTAAATCAATTACAACTATGTATGTATGTATGTATGTATGTATGTATGTATGTATGTATGTATGTATGTATGTATGTATGTATGTATGTATGTATGTATGTATGTATGTGTGTGGTGTGTGTGTGTGTATATGTATGTATGTGTATTTAATTCATGTTCAAAATTAATATAAATTGAGACCCACTGTGCCTCCATATAAATAATGTTTTTCTATTTTTTTTTTTCAGCAAAGTACAATCACTTGCTATGGGAAGATTGACACCAACGGATCTCGTTATCTCCTTGGTTACACGAATGGCCGGCTGTTTATGCTTCTTCTTGAAAGGCAGGAGTTGATGGATGGAAACATTGAAGTCAAAGATCTCAAGTTAGAGCTTCTTGGAGAGGTAAAGGAGCATTTACTGTAGGACACATTGCCTCAAGATTCAGTGTCATTTCATTTGGAAACCTCTGTGTACCAAACATTGCAACTCTTTCAGAATCATCTGTAAACTCAAAATATTCATAAAGTACAGTGTGAACATCAGGGCTAAAAATTGGCAGTCGCCTGGTCACCAGTGGCAATTAAAAGCTGACCAGGGCCACCTAAAGTTGAGGTTTGATTGCCCAATGTGCGACTGTGATACAGAATTTCGAAAAGTTGCAATGTAACTTTTGCAAAGTACAAAGTAAAAATAAAACTCAATTTGTAGTTTAATTGGACTACTTTTCTCTTCTTTTTTCTTTTCCTTAACTCTAGGTTATTAAATTTTAGTGAACTTTTAGTTCTGAAGTGAAAAATTCTGAGCCGTTTTAACGATGGTTTCACGAGCGATCCACATTCACAACATCTAGATGCCATTTATTTTTGATTTTGTGATTGCCATGTGACCCTATACTTACCCAGAGTTCTGTTTGGGACAGTTTCGAAGTTGCACATGTTTTTGCTTAGAGGAAATTGAGGGCTACTTTATTTTGGGATTGGCCACTAAGAATTAAAGGAAACTGGCCCGACTGGCCACCAAGCACTGGAGTTAATTTTAGCCCTGAAACATACATTTTATCAAGAAAACTACATGAAGACCTGGCATGTAAATGTACATGTGTTTAATTGAAAAAATGCACATGCACCGCACAAACACACTGTGCGTGGCATCCCCAAATCAGTAGAGGGATACAAGGTAAATGTATATCACATTGTACTAGTGTACATGCAATGTAAACTGTATGGCATTTTTAGTTTTTGATTACAAACTGAATAAGCAATAATTTATTATTACACTGAGTTACATGACTGCATTAACTAAAGAGATACAAGTGTACATGTAGGTTTAACAAGTTGTTGTTAATATGTACACTGTACATATGCATGTACAATTATTTCATTGTGTTATTTTTTTAACTCAGACGTCAACAGCACACTGCCTTACATACTTGGACAATGGAGTGATTTTTATTGGATCAACTCAGGGAGACTCGCAACTTGTCAAGGTATATTTTACAACCCACCTTAGAGTATTCATGAAAATGAAGTTCGCCGAAGTTCGCCTTGTTCTGGTGAAATAAACTTTCTCCGAAATATCGCCGAAATGTCGGTGACATTTCGCCTAGCCGAAACGAAATTTCGCCATAACGGCGGCAGCATTTTGCTAGGTCAAACGAAATATCGCACAGGCGAAAGTTCAGGCAGACGAAATTTCGCGGCCACGAACCAAAGCCTGACGAAATATCGCAGGCGCTTCCGCAGCTACAAAGGTAATCGTAAGCAAAAGCTAGGTCATTTTCGGAACAGTCTGAACTCGTGCTTGCAGACAACAAAACTTTTAGAAATAGTCGGGCGAGAAAATCATCAACTTTGCCTCGATAATAAAATATTGTGTCAGTTCAGAAAACTTGCGTGTGTTCGAATCAAATTTAAAGACGAAAATTTGCATATCATACTTGTGTTTACAGTGTAACAAATCAGGCAAATTGGAGTCTTATTTTATTTTGCTTCATGGGTTTTTATTTTAGTATTCGTGGGTATCTTGCTACGGTACAAAAATATTGATAAAACCCTGACAAACAAAAATACGAGCGTGTTAACCTTCTAATACGGCTTCTACATGTACTTCATCTGTGAGTTTTTATCTCGTTAATGCACGCATGCGCAAACGAGATATAGGTATGAGTATAGAGCAGATGTAGTAAAAAAAGGGATGTTAACAGTTGTTAACTTTTGTCCAGGGGGTTAGTTCTTTATACAAGCTATATAAGGGCATTAAGGATATGGTTGGTAATACCCGTTAGGATTTCAAGAAGGGCGTTGCGTACCGCCACTAAAATTTTGTGGAGTACCCCGGGACCTATTGTTAATTTCCCTAGGGAATTGGCATGTCATAATGTTTTTAAGTTTCGATATCTCACGTTACCTATCAATCTTTCAAATTTGTTTTAAGTGGATGTGTCCGAGACGGCTTAATTGATCTTCAAAGGTTCAAGAATTTTGTGTTTTTCTTGTCAATCATTTGTCGTAAAGCCATTAGTGCTCCTTCAGAAGGCTAAAATAGGTCAAATGTGTGTTCTTGGGAAACGCAGTTTGAGAATTTCACGGTGTATTTTTAAAATGAATGGAGAAGTTTTGAGGAAGTTAAATGGCACGGGAAAGTTTGTGTTTTGATATGAGCGATAATATAATAAATTGAGCTATAATCAATTCAGCGAAATAACGAAATATAATATCCAATTTATTGAACACTGTTGGGAGATTGGACAGATTGTAAAGTATAAATAGCTTATACATAAGTCATGTTCAATTCTTGCCCAGAGCGCAGAGTGAATTTTTGTGTTTAGTTAAATATACGAATTGCATTCCTTTACCAGTAAAATTTTGTTCCTGAAGTTTTTTTTTGTGTGTTGACAGTTTGTCGTGATTTTTGAGGAAAGCAGTAATTAGTAATTTCAATTTTGAATGGCTAAATGATGAGCTCTCACATATTATGCAATAGTATGCAAGAGAGGTCAGATTTTGCTGATTTAGCTAAGTAGAAATCTTTCAGTTTGATTATGCAAGAGTATGGAAAAGCAAGATAGCATGAATTTTGAGTTTGTTCTATTTTGGAATACTGAATCATTGCCATTACGGTTTGATTATGCAACAGTATGCAAAAGAATGCTGATTTTGCTAACTAAAGTTTATCAAGCAAGCATTTTAAGAAGCATTTTATAAGCGATTTCAGCGTTTTGATTTTTTCAAGAGAGATATTGGCACTATTTGGGAGTTAATTGACAAGACAAAGAAAAAGACAATGTAAAAGAAGACGAATATCAATAAGTGAGTGTGTCGTACTCATTGCATTCAAATCCTGACGTGGACAAGAGAGTTACCTTAGAGTGCTTAATGTAGCTTCATTGCATTGAAATCCTGACGTGAGCAAGAGAGTTACCTTCGAGTGCTCAACGTAGCTCTATTAGCAAAGAATATAGCAAAATGAAAGCAAAAAAATATATATTGAAATCTATTATTTCGTAAAACAAAATTATGAATTGTTTATCATGGTTGCTTTTGATGCTTCAGGTGCCATAAATTTAGTTTCACTACTAGAAAATAGGAAAAATCTGAATTAGATAGAATTCCCCTTGATGTTGGAGGAGGTGGCGATTGTTTTTTTCGTGCTGTATCACATCAATTGTATGGCAATGCTAACAACCATTTTTACATACGTACATGTAGTCTTGGCATTGAGTATTTAGTGTATAACCCCGAACAGTTTATAGAGAGTAATATTGACCACCCTTGGCAAGGATATTTCAATGAGTAATATGTCATGTCAGGGAACATGGGCTGATGCGATTGTCATTCAAGCTGTGGCCAATTGTCTCAATTTATCAATTCATATTGTTGAATCAAATGAAACCAGTGAATGTCACAAGAGCTTGGACAAACATTTATATTGGGCACATAGGTGAAACTCATTGTGTGTCTACAGTAGTGTCAATCATTACCCAAGTGATGATGGGTAATTGTCAAACGGTGTACGTGTTGGTATTTTATTCAATCAGATCTGTATTAGATTTCAGTCATAATCTCGCGTCGAACTGTTCGAACTGTTCGATCTGCTTGTTTTAGTTTACTCCGAGTTTACGTTCAAACTCCACCGTTTCGACTTCTCCATGGCTCAAGCAGCTTCTCCGGTAACTCTTTGATGCTCGGGCAGAACCGCCAAACTGAAGGAGGACCCGGACTTTATATATGCCCAATCACAAATCGATCAGCTAGCATCTCGTCCCATCTCTTTGCCCTTGCCAAATGCAGGTACGCTACCTTCAAAGTCTGATCCAGAGCGTCCAGTGACGTTGCCCACTTCTACTTCAGTAGCGGATGAGATCAGGCTTGCAGAGTTGCAGCGCGACAAGTTGGCCCTGGAACTGGAGGTCTTGAACCTACGAAAAGCGGTGGCCGAGAAACCAAGCCACATTGAAGCCAGCGAAGGGGCGGATCTCAGCAAAACTCTACAAGAAAATAACGCACTATCGACTGGCCTCACGAGTTCTGCGGGCCAGGTACGCCTATTACCGAGTTCGAGAGGTTGGAGCTGGCTGACTTTGTCGCGGGTTTTTTGTCAATGATCAAAACCTACGACGCTCAGCGCAAGGAGGTCATGCTGCAACTTCTCGAACTCCTGATGCTCAAAGCTTCCAGTTATACATGGAAAAGTGTTTGTGGGTTCCACGCTCATATCGCCAAGCAGGTAGAGTTGTTTCGCCTGGAATTCAGTGATTTGGCTCAAATTCGGGACGCAGCAGCAACATTTTTCAAGCAATCGGATCTATAGTCTTCTGTCCCTCAGCAACGCTTGAATACTCCTGTTGGGGGCGGATCCTCTACCAGTCCTAGCGAGGTCAACAATCGGTCTTCGAGGTCGACCGATTCCACCCACAACAAGGCTTGTCGCCAGTGGAATTACATTAGGTCATGCCCGTGCGATTCATCAAGTACGGCATATGCAGGGCATCACAAATGCCGGGTTTGTGCTGGAACTCATCCCATGCTTCATTGTCCTAAACGGCGCGGTTTGTCACGCAAACAATAAAACTCCAATTTCCCAAACGCTCTTGTTATCTGTGTTTGAATTGTTATAGACAATTGAAAAAAATATAACTGAATAAAGTGAAAGCTTGATTCTTTTAACTAGATACAGATTTGTTACTTTCTTCTGAGAAGAGGACGCTCAAAACGTGATGAATATCGTAAGCTGATTGATAATGAGTATAACATGTCGTATGTGCAATCTGACGCTTTTATCTTTCACGCAATCGGCACCGCGGTTTATCGCCCAAATGGACATACCATTTTCTCGAAAAAAAATCCAGCACACCGTAGTAAAGAATATCTGTGTTGTATAGGAAAAAAATATAACTGAATAAAGTGAAAGCTTTATTCTTTTAACTAGGTACGGATTTGTTACTATCTTCCGAGAAGAGAATGCTCAAAACGTGATGAATATCGTAAGCTGATTGATAATGACTATAACATGTCGTATGTGCAATCTGACGCTTTTATCTTTCACGCAATAGGCACGGCGGTTTATCGCCCAAATGGACATACCATTTTCTCGAAAAAATCCAGCACACCGTAGTATAGGAGTACAATATTCTTAGTTAAAACGGTTTAGGCTTTTTTTCACTTGAAACACAAAAGAGAGTAAACAATTGTTTTTCGGTGGTACTTATAAATCTAATCAGAGAAGCAGTTTTTGAGAAATTGGCTAAGAATCGCACGAAAAAGTGGTCTTCAAACCCCATAAAGAATGTTTGTGTTGTATAGGAAAAAAATATAAATTAACTGAATAAAGTGAAAGCTTGATTCTTTTAACTAGGTACGGATTTGTTACTATCTTCCGAGAAGAGAACGCTCAAAACATGATAAATATGGTAAGCTGATTGATAATGACTATAACATGATGTACGTGCAATCTGACGCTTTATCTTTCACACAATCGGCACGGTGTTTTATTGCCCAAATAGACATGCGATTTTCTCGAAAAAAATCCAGCACACTGAGGCAACACTACAGTTATCCTTAGTACGACAGACAAAATTCAAGAGGCCCAGGTTCAACTTAACAACAGCGACCATTATCAACCTCTTGAAAAGCGCATGGCAACTGATACATTACAAAGAGTTAATGACATAATCATCCAACTCCACCAAGACAAACGTATAGATGACATGACAAGAATACCAATTTTCTACACTCTAACAAAAACCGGTCAGCACACCTATTATTTTGGGCTGCAAAGGACCTGCTGAGACAATATCGTCCTTTGTGGACAGTTTGCACGCACACTATACCTCGTGTCATCACGTGTTAAAAAGCGTTTTATCAAAGGACGACCTATCAGACTCCTACGTACAAACTCCTCGGAAACAAATTTCCAAGGGGCCATCTCCAACTTCAAAACGCGACTCTATACTAGCTTTTATCCTAAACACCTGAAGTCAATTTTGCCGGAAGGCAATCAGCATTAAAAAACAAAAAGAAAAAACTCACGAGATAATAATGCCTTTTGTCACAACATTTCACCCAGGAGTGAAAAACCTTAAACAAATACTGCATGATGCAAAAATGGAGTTTCATTCAAAACCAGCCATTGTTGAAAACTATTTACAAAACGCCGCCTATCATGTCATACAAGAGACGTAAATCACTTAACGACATGCTCGTAAGAGCCAAACTTTGAAAGCTATTAGACTGTTTTAGCAACAGGACGCGATGGCCAGAGGACGCGTCATTTGACCGCGTATGAGGACGGGAGTACTGGGGCAGAACGCGAGCAGTGAAAAGCGCGGGAAATCCAACGAGGAAAACAAGTCCAGGGAATTGTTTCCCTACTGGAAATTTGAGAAATTTGACTTCGATAATTGGGATGATGCCGAATGAGAACAGAATTAAGATTCAACAAAGCTGACATCTACTCGTTATTGGAAGTTTTAGGTTTACCAGACACGTTCATTTGTTCACAGAGAACAGTATGTTCTAAACTTGAAGGCTTGTGCATTCTTTTAAAACGGCTCGCTTTTTCATGCAGGTACACTGACATGGTTCCGCGCTTTGGCAGAAATCCGCAGGAATTGTGCCTTATTTTAAACACAGTATTGCTATGCAGCAAGCATCCACAATCGAGGGGCTCCATTGCATAACTGTTTTGGTTTTGTTGATGGGACTCTTTGCAGAATAGCAAGGCCTCAAAACAATCAACGCGTCGTGTACAATGGACACAAACGTGTCCATGCTATAAAATTTCAAAGCATTGTGACCCCAAATGGCCTTATTGCTAATTTAGCTGGGCCATTTGAAGGACAAAGACACGATAGCACGATGCTACACGAATCAGGAATGTTAAGGGAACTGCAAAGGGTTGCTTGGGATCATGGTCAACCATTATGCTTGTATGGGGACCCAGCTTACCCCCTAGGAATTCATTTACAAGCTCCATTTAGAGATGCACATTTGACGCCTCAAATGCAGAGATTCAATGAAGCGATGAGTGAAGTCAGGATATCTGTAGAGTGGATATTCGGAAACATTCAAAACTATTACACGTTTGTTGACTTTAAAAAGCAACTTAAAATTGGCCTAAGTCCAGTGGGGAAAATATACCTATTTTTTGGTATTCTCCAGAATGCCCATACATTTATCTATGGGAATATTGTGTCTGAATATTTCAATTTTGATCCTCCTAGTCTCCAAGACTATTTCTGGTAATCTACACGGAATAGTAACTGAGCAATACATTATGCATTTCATAACAACCCCGTTTATTAATTAACTTTTTAAATTTACATAACAGCCGCCTGAAAATTAAGGGACTGAAACATGGAATGTATTGATCAAAAGTTACAGATTAAAAAACAGTTTCACCAAACAATATCACTGCTTGTCTTTAAAGACTTGTCCAAACATAAGCTGCATTTGCTGTTGCTGTTGCTGCATCATGGCCATGAGTTGCTGTTGTATCATGTTCTGTTGCTGCTATTGACTTTCTATCTGCATTTGGAGTTGCTTTTGAAGTAGACCCATCTTTTCCAGCCATGTGCATCATATTTACGGCTTTCAGATCCAAAGCCATATTCTATATACGGCACTTATGTAACAAACTTCACTTCGATAAGCTTAAAAAATTTAAGATTTCTAGTAACGAGCAGTAAGCTTAAAAATTAAAGTTATAACTGGTTCTCCAAGTTAAGAATAAACATTTTAAAATTCGAATTTACTTAAGTCTTACTTCTTATGTGCATCAGCCATTTCCAACCTGAAATACGAAAGATAGTACAATTCATTAGCATAAAAGCCTACACTGTAAGCTTCACTGGAGCACCGAAAAATATGCTTTGTTGTGATAAAATGTTTTGGCAATTTTAAACGAACAAAACCGAGAAAAATACTACTGTTAGACTTCCCCGAGATCATGTAAGCTAAACAAATCGAAATTATTTGTTAGGAAGTTAATTTAAAGCCTCTTACCTAGCTTTTTCTTCGACGTTCTCTCGCCGACGGCAAAATGGCTGATCTCACGTCCTCAACACGACTTGACAAAATGAGGACGCGCCAAAACTGCTAGTTTCCAGTCCCTTTAACCGGGCGCGACGTCCTCACCTGACGTCCCGTCCTGTTGCTAAAACAGCCTAATATAAATGCATCGCAACCGCAAAACCACGTAGCGGAGTCTCTGTAGGCCTGTCATGAACCTTTCGATCTAAGGGATACTAAAAAAGTGACCGCTAGGAGGGGTGTCCTGTTTACCCGGTCCAGACCCAATATTTTCTGCCCATAGCAGACGTTACCGACAAAATGACCACGTGATCACCATTTTCCGCGCCATTTTTCACGTCAAAATAAATAAATCGGCAGACTGATACTTACGACAAAGAAAGACAAAGGTAAAAAGGATCAGTCTGCCATTTGATTTATCTTGTACAAGATTTTACTGATCCAGATCTTGGCCACAGATCCGGCACCTTACTTTCGTCAGTTTGTAGTCGTGGTTTTTGCTGTTTATTGTTTACATTTTTCACGTTGCTGCTGTTTACCCGGGCACCAAGTGCAGATTATTACAGAATCGCTCTCAAAACATAACATCCCATAAAAATTTAGCGCCCATAAAATCGATATGCTTACTTTTTCATATTAGTATTATTTTTTAACTCGACGTCCAACTTGACGTTTTGGGATTTCCTATTAATCGACATTTCGAAATGCTTTGTTTATATTATAGCAGAAGAGGTGAAAAAATTGAAGAGGAAGCTTGATGAAGCATTAAAAGAAAATGCTCCACTTCATGAAACGATAAATCTAAAATACACAATTTGAAAACAAATTAGTAGTATATATTTGACTCAACTATCACAAACAAAACACGGACGAACACATACACGTCAAACCCATTCTAAAGTTATGCTACTTTTCCCGCCAAAAAATACACCTTCACATATTACCCAGGGTTTGAGCCAGGCCGCGCCATTGCGCCAATCCCGCAATAAAATTTAAAATGTCCCTAGTGAACACGCCACATGCTCAGCCAAGCGTGAAGCTGCGAAGCACGTAGTCTGGGGATTTCTTTCAAGAAATGTCGGAACCAACACGAAAACGTGTTCAAACACTAGAGAGTTTTTTTGCTTCTGGTGGAAGCCCCTCAGAGGCAAGGGTTTTACAAAATGATGCAGAAATTAGTTCAACCGATGGAGAACAAATGAAAAGAAAGGAAGTGACGGATGAAAGCAGTAAAAGAAAAACTACAAATTCGCGGTCATTTCAGACACGTTGGTTGAGCGACCACACATGGCTGTTCTTTGAAAATGGAGCGATGTTTTGCCATTTTTGTCGCAAATCGAAGAAGGTAAATCCCTTTGGATCAGCAGGCTGTAAAAATTTCTGAATATCAACTCTTCAGAGGCATAAAGATTGCAAGGATCACGAAGATGCTGTTCATGAGGAGGAAAGATGAAAAGAGGCATGCCACCTTACAACTTGTTGCTATTTCATTAAATGTCTAAATTACAGTTCACTTTGAAATTTTCTCTATGGTTTACTTAGCGACTCGCTGAAATGAAAAATGTCCCTCCAAAATGAACCCAAAGGGACAAATTGACCCCAAGTAGTCAAATCCCAGCTCAAACCCTGATACCTATAACATCTTTACTATATTCACTATCAATTCTTCTTTTTTTTATTAACCTTACGTTCTCTCACATTAACGAGATGGCTTTAAGAGCCCTTTGATTTATATCCACAAACACTTTAATTTTGATGCGTGACAGCTTTTTTCACATTCTGCCAACATGTAATGCTAAATTTTGGGCATGATCGTGCTTGACTACCAATCAAACGGTATTTCAAATGAACACAATCCGCGGATTACCCTGGGTGCCAGAGGTTTTTCTTGCGCGGTTTCCGGTTTCCGGTTTCCGATTATTGTGACCCTTCGTCACTCGTTGATCAGCCTTCGGCCGACACCGACCGGCCTTCGGCCAGCAAGTCACGAAGCTCGCCGCGAGAATACCTCTGGTACCCAGGGTATCCGCAGATTCAGTTCGATTGTTTGTATAAATGTGAAGAAAAACAGAGAAGGCCATGCTGAAATAATAACACAACAATGCAATGTTTTTAATGTTCTTACTGAAATACAGAATTTAACGTTTGGTGACTGACAAAGAACATTTTTAGGCATTGCGCGCGTGCTATGAAAGAGATTCATACCTTCGGTAGTCTTTAAAATAAAAACACACAAACAAGTGAGAATCAATTCGAATGTTTTTAAGTACGAAAATTATATTTTTGTCAATTGGCGACCTACAAAAAAATTCTAGAGTTTGGCAGTCTTGGAAAGGATTTAAGAACAAACAATTGAGAATGAAAGTGCGAACTTATGTTAAGTGACTGACAAAGGGACATTTTAGGCATTGTGCATGTGCTATAGAAGAGATTCATACCTTCGGTAGTCTTCAAAATAGAAAACATAAACAAGTGAGAATCAATTCGAAGGCTTGTAATAACAGAAATTATATTTTTGTCACTTGCGCACCTCACAAAAAAAATTCTAGAGTTTGGTGGTCTTGGAAAGGAAATGAACAAACAATTGAGACTGAAAGTGCAAACGTAAGTTAATTTAACGTTTGGTGACTGACAAAGGAAAATTTTTAGGCATTGCACGCGTGCTATGAAAGAGATTCATCCATTCAGTAGTCTTTAAAATAGAAAACACACAAACAAGTGAGAATTGGTTTAAAGGTTATTAAATACGAAAAGTATATTTTGTCATACATTGTACCTGCACCCTACAAAAAAATTCTAGAGTTTGGCGTTCTTGGAAATGAATGCGGACTCAGGTTTATAATTTAAAGCTTCGTGACTGACAAAGGAAATATTCCTGTGTTCGGTGGACTTAAAATGTGTTTGCTGAGCTGTGCTTGAAAGGGCAAAATGAACAATAGAGTTGAAGTGCAAACTTTCTTAGGTGTTGTGCGTGTGTTTGGAAAAAGATTCTTGCGTTCGATAGACTTGAAAATGAAAACAAAAAGTGAATTTGAAAGATGGCTATTGCGATTGTGAAACATAAAAATATTGTCTTGGTCAGGGGAAAGGAGGATAAGAGAATATTGCACAACATGCATGTGTGAACTGGAGTCAGATTTATTCGCCTCGAGCACGCTGTAAATGTCTAGCGAATTATTGGTCATTGACTTTTATTAGATGTGGTGGGCGCGGTGGTAGCTCCAAATGGTGCTGTTAATGTATTGTAGCTCCTCCCTGTGCTTCTATCACAGCTGGGATCGCATCGCACAAAACGTGGTCGATATATTTTCCACATTTTTCCAGTGTCACCTTCCTCGACCAGAACTTTTTTATCCCGTCCAACAACCTAAATATCTCAGCTGAACGAGGACTTTGCTTGTAAAGAAGCTCAATTCGAGTTCGCGTATAATCCGTAACCTTGGGCATATTGATTAAAGTAAGAAATGATCTTGCCTGTAGTGCTGTACTGACAGGGTGTCAAGTTCCTATTTTTTCCTATTTTTTGGCCTTCCTCCTATTTTCTCAAGAAATTCCTATTTTTTCCTATTTTGGGGGAGTTTTACTTGATACATAGAAACAACATTATCAATGGAAATTAATTGATAAATTGTACAAAAAATTGAAACTTGTATATCACAAAGACTATTATGAAGCCTTTTTATATTATTTTCCTCTGAAACTCGTACCCAGACTTTCTCAGTGCTTTGTATGGCAAGCAAGGAATTCTGGGATGTTCATGTGCATCCGCCATAATGAAATGAGGGTCAAGTGGGAAGGTGAGCAATTCAATCCAATTCCATCTTCTTTGTTTCAGAACAATAGTTGTTTATTTATATGCCATCTTATTAATGACTGTTGTATCTGTGTTTCAGTAGCAATATTTTAATGAAAAAAGTGAAAATAGTTTGTTTCCATTCACTTTTTGTGATGGCTTTTCAAGTGGCCAGTTATGCAAACAAACGACTAGTATTTTTACATGTACACTGAATAATCATTTGGTAAATGTTTCTTGCAAAGAAGAGCTAGACAAAATCATTGATTTGGGAACTTCGAAATAAACAAACTTTTGAGGTCTTGATTGCAAAAAAATTAAATGCAACTACTGAAGTGCTTCAGAATCAGGTGGTCAGAATGCATGACGGTTAACTCAAATCCTAGCTGTACATGCTTTCAGGGTGCAGTCTATCTGTGGATTAAAAAGTCTCTTGTGTGTTTCCTTTTTCAGTGTGAATGTAAATTGCAGTACACTCAAAATATGCCCACTGGACACACAAAATTCAATGCTTCGTGGCTAAATTCTTGTATTGATGTTAATAATCCGACAGTCGGTGAGTGGTGCAGGAAGGGCAAAGATAGTTATCATGCCTACTGCCGCTTTTGTGACAATGATATCAAATGTGACAATTCTGGGAAAGCACAGTTACTTCAGCATGCCAAGAAGGAAAAGCACAAGCAAGCGATCAAACCTGCTCACAGCAGTAACCAAGCTAAGTTGCTGATAACTAGTGGTGTCCCTTCAACTTCTTCAAGTAGCAGCAGCAGAACAAGTTCAGGTGCAAATGTTGTGAGCTTCAATTATGATGATGCCTCTCTTACCGCTGAAATATACTGGTTGGCAAAGATGGCTAGCTGTAATTTCAGTTTGCGCTCAGCAGATCATATAGGAGACACATTTAAGGAAATGTTCCCAGACAGCAAAATTGCAGCAGGCTTCAGCTTGAGCAGAACAAGTGCTTCGTATATGATTGGTGAAGGATTGGCACCTTGTTTCAAAACAGTCATTATTGAAGATTTAAAGAAATCTAATCTGCCCTTTACAATGCACTTTGATGAAACAAGAACTGCTCAGGTTAAAAAGAAAATGGACATGACACTCCGGTATTGGTCACCTACTCACAACGAAGTTTGGGTTGCATACTACACGTCACCCTTTTTTGGCCATGCTGAAGGAGTTAAAGTGGCATCAAGGATGTTCAATCAAATGAAGGATGATGGAATTCCTATGGGTTAACTAGTTGCACTTGCTCGAGATGGCCCAAATGTAAACAAGACTATTTTGAATGAATTGCAGCAAATGATCAAAGCCGATGATCTTCAGTTTGCTGGTTTTGTTGATCTTGGCAGTTGTGTACTTCACATTGTGCATAATGCTTTTGGAAAAGGCTTAGAGAAGTATGGCAAGGAAATAGATCAGCTTTGTTTGGACGTGCATGCTATTTTCAAACACAGTGCTGCAAGGAGAGAAGACTACCAACAACTACAGTTTGCATGGGGGTTGACTTGCACACATTCCAGCAGCACACAGAGGTACGTTTGCTCAATATAGGTCCTGCTGTTTCTCGTATTATTGAACAGTGGGATGCTATTTGCCAGTTTTTCAAAGATCTGGGAAAGAACGAGAAAACAGCACCTAAGAGTATAAATTACAAACGAGTGGCAGCTATGCTTACAGGAGTAGAAAAAGATGTATCAAAAGTTTTGCTTGAATTTCTGACAAACGTCTTTCCTCGGTTTGAAGAATTTCTAACTCTTTTCCAGAAGAGTTCCCCAACCATACACTTGGTTTATGACAGCATGTGCCCAACCCTTCTCAAAGTAATGCGAAGGTCCTGAAGCCCACTGCCCTAGAAGGCAAATATGGCACTGCACTTGGTTCTGTTTCCTGCGAGGATGTCAAGTCACAGCTTGGTGACAATGAACTTGGCATTGAAGATCAAACTAGAAAGGCCTTAGCATGTTTGAATCCTGCCAAACAAAGGCTAGCTATTCTTGGTATTCGAGCATTTTATGTCGCCGCAGTATCCCACCTTCAGTCGAGGCTACCGCTAGGCAATAAGCTCTTGAGAGACCTTGGATGCCTAAATCCCCTCAAAAGGGACGGGAAATCCACAGTTGCCTCCATCCAGAATCTTACCAATAAACTTCAACCTCATCTGGATGTCTCATCTCTGTTGGATGAGTGGAAATTGCTACAAGCAGATCCAGGTGTCAGAAATTGATACTAATCAACAGATCAATCATTACTGGAATGCTGTGTTCAAGCTAAAGGCATTTAATGGTAGCAGTCGATATGAATCTTTGCCCTCAGTGATCAAATCTGGACTTGTATTGGCGCAAACAAATGCTGAGTCTGAAAGGAGTCTGTCAATCAGTGCAAGAGTGGTAACCAGTGAGAGATCGTGACAATCACAGGTCTGCGCGCTGTTAAGGAGGCAGTCAGGTTTTATGATCTAGTAAATGGTCAACCTGAGAAGATTGCAATCACAAGAGATTTGAAGCGATCTGTACGTTCAGCTCACACTTCATATCAGGCACGACTAAAGGCAGAAAAACTAGAAGAAGAGAGGAAGAGGGAGGAAGCTGAACAAAAGAAGAAGGAAACGGAAAGAGTACAAAAAGCTAAAGAAGATATGGCTAAATCAAGGCAGTCCCTTCAAGAGTGTGAGGATACACTGATGCATCAGGAAGAAGTAGTAAAAGCAGACCTTAAAGCAGCTGATGAATTATTGAGCGATGCAACTTCAAAGCTTCATGAAACCTAATCAGCAACAGCTGTCAACATGCAAAGTGTTAATGTCGCCACAATGATGCTTGACACAGCTAAAACCAAGCGAGATCAAGCAATGCAAAGCTTGCAGAAAATAGGAGAAAAGAGAAAATTGTTAATTGTCAAACAGCACAGGCTGTTAGAAAAGCCCTTGTCATCAACAGCAGAAACTGCCCAAAATAAAAGCAAAGCTAAGAAAGCTAAAACATAAGCATTTGAGAGGTATACATTGTCGAAAGACTGTGTGACAGTGAACTTTGGTATTGGTTATTAAAACATTCTGATGTTGCTTATCCTTCCCACAGTTTTAACATAATTATGACTTTATAAACTAAAAGGAATCTTGCATAGCATTGTATCTAATGAAATTTGGAATCTGGTAATTCTCGTTAGTAGTAATATGTTGTGTTTTGTTAACATGCGGATTGTTAACACATTTGAATTACATTGAGGATGGATGTACTTAGTCATGTTTCAAGGTTATGTATTAAAACATTTGGTTGTGGAACAGTTCTTCTGAGAGATTCGATTGCAGTAGAACTTAAAGAAAACGTCCCATTTTTTTCCTATTTTGGGGCTGATAATTCCTATTTTTTCCTATTTTTGGGCCACTTTCATTCCTATTTTCTGAGTATCATTTGTCACTTGACACCGTGGTACTGAGATAAGGGAAAAATTCTTAATGTAAACATTTGTTGTTGCTATGCTACAAAATCAACATTGAATGGATCCCAAACAAGAAGTCACCCAAGCGCAAAGCCAGACTTATGCCGTGAATTCAAGTCTCAATTTCCATAAGCCTGGATTAAAACAGGTGAGTTTTATTTTCTTTAACTTCCCTTTCTTGGAAGACAAGGTGATATGCTCTACACATGTACACAATCGCGAGTTAACAGTAAGTTCGCAAGTTTACAAGTTCGCCAGTCCAAAGTTTCTGAGTTTATAAAAAAAAGGTCAGCTGAGTTTCGCTTAGTGCCCACGAATGTTCGCTAATAAAACGAAATTTCATTTAGCGCTGGCGAATTATCGTTTAGCCGAAGCGAATTTTCGTCTAGCCAAAATGAAAGTTCACGGCGATATTTCGTTAAGTACCGCAAAATTTTGTGTCACTTTTTCACCTAGCTCGCGATATTTTGCCGAAACTTGAACAATGGATGTCCAAAATGTCGCGTAATTCGGCGAATTTCGTTTGCATGATTTTTTCACAATACTGTACAATGAATACTGTGGTCATGATATTACTCAATCTTGACTGGCTGTTTATTAGTCGATATCATCCACACACTCAAAAATTACAAGCATGTGGTTTGACTGACTCTCATATTCAATGGGTCCAGCAGAGTAAACTTTCCATTCAAGTGGATAATGTTTTTCAATTGTATTTTGGCAGCTAAACACCGAGACAAATGAAAATGGCTCACATGTGCATGTGATGGAAACATTTACTAATCTGGGACCTATTGTGGACATGGTCTTGGTTGACTTACAGGGCCAAGAACAGGTAACGTCCATTTTGCAATAAACATATGTTGGTCCTCGAAATTTGCAAGTTTCATCACATTTTCACTCTATCGGTGTGGTCCTTTTTGAAAGGTGTGCTTTTGTCCAAACATAAAATTTCCACGATCTTGAAAAACTGCCTCAGAGTATGAAGTGATTGCAATGCTGAACCTGTAATTCAATTCATTTATATTCTGATCTTGTTAGAGTGACAAACCTCTACTTTCTAGTCCTCCTTAAACCTCTACATTATATGCAGTAGATCAATTCTAATTGGATTTTTAAATATTCCTGAAGTGTTTAGTTAAAAAGAGGACCAATAGTACCCTTAGGCTTACTGGGTGAATTATGTGAATTGTACAGATACATGCACATATTCGCAAATCTGTTTTTTTTTTTCATGTAAGGTAAGCTTTGATGAGGGGAGGGGAGGGGGGGGGGGGGGGGGTGGGGCACAAAGTGCCCACGCCAACTTTCAACATTCATAATTTCTTTAACCCATTGACACCTGAACCGCCCGAAACCGCCCGTATAAGACTCCACTGCTTTAAAAAATTGCAACTTTCTCAATCGTGCGAACATTGCCTTAACTAGCAGTTGTGAGCATTGACTAGAAAGTCCCCCAAATTGAGATACCCAATAAACACAAAAAAGTCAGCGATTTTTGCAGAATATCAGCGTTTTTGCCTTAAGTTTTTTATTCAAATCATCGTGGCAAACCCACTTGCGTATTTGCCTCAGCTGTTGCAAGAACGCTAAAATAAGGCTACAATCGCACCTTATTACTTGAAAGCTTGATGCAACCGAAAACTTTGCTGAATAACCGGGAAAGATCGGAAGCTCCCAGCAAAAACTATAAGCAAAGAAAGAACAAGATGTTTATAGTGCATAATTTATGAATTTCAAGAATTTCAAGTTTGTTCGACTCGTGAAAAAACTACCGATTTGTTTTCTGGTATTTTTAAGTATGATAATAGTTTTATAATTCAACACATTGATAACAAAGCACAGTTTGAAGAAAAAATATCGCCGACAAGCCTTTTATTTCAAAAAAAAGCTTACATATGTTTTACCGCGCGAAACTTGCAACATCGCACAGTTCATGAATGAAAGTGGCGCCTTTGTCAATTGTGTGCAAGCTTGAACACTATAACTGTTTTGTAATTCAACCAAGAGATGTTTATGTTCTCTTGATTCAACACATTGATAACAAATCACAGTTTCGAGAAAAAATTCATTGAGATATACAACCTTTCATTAAGTAAAAAGGCTAACAATAATATTTTGCCTCGCACCATTTCTTAAACAACAACCGAGCGAATGCCGAAACTTTTGCTAAGCTAAAATTAATTTAGCGTACACAATCAGTTGAGCGTTTCTACAAAGAGCTTTCGTCTACTCAAAGAACGGGACAAAGTAGTGACTACCAGAATTAAAACACAGTAAAATGGCATAGAATGTCTTAGTTACAAGTGTTTCGTATCTTGAAAAGGTCAATTCAGAATCAAAGCAAATTGAACAAACACACGGCTACGAACCTAAACATAGCGGCGAAAAGTCGGAAAGAACTGCAGCGTGAACTATGTCTTACAAAAATTCACAGCTAAAGGATACAAGAAACGGTTAAAACATCATACCTGTAGTTGATTTGGCTTTTTATTCCCTTCCATCAGCACCAAATTTTCAAACATCGAAGTACGAGCTGAGTCGATCAACGTTGTTTACAAACTTAATCGTTTCTTAGCTCCTACAGTCGTAATGACGAGATCAGAAACTATTCTGAGGAAGCATCAAGCCTATATCATATTCCAGAGGTGATTACCAAAGGAATTTTACGAAAATTGTGCTCCTTCATTCACTCCTTGTCGAGCGGTTAAACTTTGAACCAGTTTTCATTCAGCTACGCCAAGAAACACTGCGACCAGTACCGCGACCACGACAATGCGAAAATTTCGCGCCTTCATCGATCGAAGGAATTTAAAACCAACCGTTATTTATCAAGCCAATTTGGATCTAGCCTGTTTTTAAATGAGCTTAAAATATTGCTGAGGATGATTATTTATACACTGGACAGTGTACAATTGTAAATAAAGTTTAAGATATTTACAGTCAAATCGGATGTTCCAACCAGCTTACATGTTGTTCGCGTTTGGTTGCAAATTTGTTTGCGTAGATTCCTCCGGATTCCTCTAAAATTGAACCTTTGCCTTGGAATGTCGTAAAAAGTTCTTCATAAGACTGCCCTGTTAGGAACTAGCAAGGTTCGCTGTTACCATAAAGCAGATAAAAAAAATTGAGAACTGAAAGAAAGTTTTCACGTGGCAAGTTGTTAACGCCGGTAGCAAGTTTGTTCCACTGTTTTGTTCGGTTACTGTTTGTTCGCATAAAATTGAAAATGTTGCTTAGGATATCTTGGGAATTCGACCCCCGCTTCTTCATCGTTCGCATGACAGAACTAATAAACCAAATGGATAATATTCTTATTGAATTTCCCATTTTAAAAGGAGTTTGCCGAAGAAATAGCAACTTATGTGCAAGCAAGTTGTTAGCCTGCGTGGCAGGCGTAAACGGGGAGGGGGAGGGGGGCGCGCGAAAAAAAAGGAAGGGGAAAGGGAAGGAACGCCTGCCATAAGAACCGGGCTATTCGTATTACGCCCACCGATTTTCAGATAATCGGATTATGTCAACTGTCAAAACGTCGACCAATCAGAAACTAGCGCGCGCTCTTACGCATGGCTGAATTCACGCAGGAATTTACCAACCGCCTCGTGCGAATTGGCATATCGAAGCGAGAAAAGTAATTTTGGGAAAAGGCTCAATTAAGAGAAGGTCTTCGAGTGGAAATGTCAGCTACTGACCGCTACTCCCACGAAGAGTTCTAAAAGTAGGAGAAAACCGAAAGAACAAACTTTAAATAATTGTTGCAGATTCTGTAGAATCGAGTTCGTGTCTTCTGTATCAAAGGAAAAGCCTACAAATCAATATCAGAACGCGTATGTAGACCTTGTGGTCGGAAGATCAGAAATGCTGCTGCGGAGTTATACAGTTGTATTAGAACAGCTGTCACTTCAAGCACTGCAATGACTGCTTCGGCCGAATGCAAGGATACAACTGCCATCGATCAAAGGAAAAAAAGCTGAGAGAAATAAAGAAAAGAGACGAATTAATGTTCATGTGGCGGATGAAAAATCTTCTGGACAAGGATCTTCGTGGAAGTCTTTGTTTTCTGAAGCAAGCAAGTTGTTCGCGGCGGTTGCAAATTGCTCCGAGAAAACAAACTGTCAATGAAAATACCAATGTTATGGCGGATTTTGCATAGTCGCGTGGAAAGGAAAATCCGATTTGACTGCAACATTTTTTAGTAAGCTTGTAAAAGGGAAGCAGTTTCATGACAATGTTGTAAGATGTAAATTAAAGAGGTTTTTTATATTTTTTTTGAAGATGCGTTTTTGCTGTACGTAAACTGATCTCCATCTGAGTGACAAAAACATTCATCGCTTGATTCTTGCTCGTTAAGAGCATGACTTTTGTCTTGCTTGAATCTCGCTCGTGTCCGGCCATAAATTTTCGAACAGGATGGCTTGAATATGGCCCGATTCTTGCTCAGTCAAGCCATCCAAATGTCACGGCGGTACACATGTCTCGCTCTATTCTTGTTCGATTCTCGTTTGTTTGTCTCGCTCGTGTCAGCCGAATTATCGCCATGACATGTCACGTTCGATTCTCGCTGATCAGCCTGTTTTTTATGGCCTGAATCTGGCTGGTGTCTCGCCGAGAATTTTTGTACGGGTTGGAAGGAACTATGATCGGATGTACGGTCAAATCACTAGAGGGCCAAAACTCATCTTTCTTCGGGTAGTAGTTAATTTCATTTTTTATATACGTTTTTTTTCTCTAAAATGATGGAAAAACCAGCATACAAATTTCTGAACGATGTTTTGAAGTTAATTTGTAGGTCACATGCCAAAAATGAGGCAAAATTAGCGCGAAAAAACAAAAAAGGTCTCAAATTCGACATAGGTTGATTATGCTCCTGTAGTGTATGCCGGGATAACCCAAAAAGATTATTATGGACTGGATGCGGGGAACGAAAACGTCGGAGACGAGTCACATGCAGTTGTTGTGCTTGCAGAATAAAATCCGGTTTAATGTTCTTTTGCGGGCAACTTTGCAAACTTCCGCCGCAACATTGGTATTTTGATTGACAGTTTGCTGCGAGCAAGTTGGAAGTTACGCGAGCAAGTTGCAACTTTCGCGAGCAAGTTCCTATTTCAAACTTGTTGTCAGTTGCAAATTGCGAATTTTGTGAAAACACGTCCTTCTTCGGTTATGGCTCGCGTACATCGCAATAATACCACCTCGGTTGAGAAAAGAGAGAGAATAATGGTCGTCTGGTGTAAAACAAGAACAAATTGGATTATCAAGGCAAACTGTATCCAATATTGTAAACAGATTTTTACAACACGAGACGTATTTTCCCGGTAAACCTGACATCGTAGAGTTTGTGGAATACTGCAAGGTAACCAAACCAAGTACTTTCAATTCAGAAATCCGGCAACTGACAGCAAGTTTGAAATAGGAACTTGCTCGCGAAAGTTGCAACTTGCTCGCACAACTTCCAACTTGCTCGAAGCAAGCTTAAATGCGTTCGATTGCACGGGCAGCCCGACGAGCGTGGGACCCTGCTGGTGCCGGACAAGATCGATACCCTAGCCGATCCCAGACCGGTTCCCGAACACGATACAGGATACGCGAAAGCCATGAGGTCACTAGATGCACACTTCTTACCACAAGTAAACGTCCCATTCGAGAGACAGCAGTTTCGCCAAGCTAGACAAGAGGATTCGGAAACAGCCGACCAATTTGTGACCCGATTATTTCAGCTTGCAGAAACTTGCGACTTCGGAACAACCAAAGAAGAACAGATTCGCAATCAGTTAATCGATAAGTGTCGGTCACACAATCTTCGTAAGAAACTCCTTGCGGTTACAAGCGGAACACTCACTCTCCAGAAAGCCCGGGACATTGCTAGATCCATGGAGCAGCTGAAAGCCAGGCGAGGTCGATTGAAAGTGATTCGAAGTGTGAAAATGTGAACGTTTTGGAAGATCTACACACCGAGTCGTCGAGAAGGAAAAAAGGAAATTGTTATTGATATGGACTTGGGGACATTTCGCAAACGACCCAGAGTGTAAGGCACGATCAGCTATAACCGTGGACAAAATAGCGTGGGACACATAAGAAAATACTACACAATGACAACAGTACTCGGCAACAGTACTCCACCAGCATTTTCTTCTTTTCTCTTGCTCGAGCACCCAAAGATAGCCACGAAAGCAGTTAAAATGTTTCAACCTTGTTAGAAGAATTGTTTACGGAGGTAGTCTGTATCAGAACTGCTCGTTTTATTAGATTTTCAACAGTGCTCCAGCATATTAGCGTTAAAGTAAACAAGAAATCAAATATTTCTCATCTTGGTTATGAGTGAGCACTGTTGATAAAATTACAGATTCAACAACTCTTCGAGAGTTTTGAATGTAATTACATCGAATAGACTATTTCTCATTATTGCAATAGAAAACGTTAGTAAACGCGCACATTTTCCGTTGTTAGGCTTGAAAATTCGTGTGAGTACTGTCAAATGTCAGCGGAGAACTGTTCACACGGCACTTCCGGTGCTAACACGAATGTGTATTGTTTCAACATTTAGGGGTCTTTTGTTTCTTTTCAATCGCACTGCTAGTGGAAAAAACACTTCTTTCATCATATACACATGTGCTTTGTATCAGTAATAGGAACAGTTCCATGTTTGCGCTTCTTATGACTATACAAAGTTCACGGGACGCGATGCTTGAAATTTGAATTAAACACCCAAAAACTATGCTTTATGACCCCAAAACTTTATGACCCAAAACTATAGTACTTACGTTCATGATCACTTGAGAGGAGAGCATGCGCGGGCTGGTCGAGAGCGGCCACGTTTTTGTGTGAGGAGAGGCTTCTCCTTAAATCCCTCCGAAAATAGAAGAACAACTAACGACAACATGAGAATGATCTAAAGAAATGCTTCCTAAAGTAAGTGGTAAAAACAAACGGGGCGAAAGAGGATCAACGGACGACGAAACTACAGATCGTAAACGAGTCAATATGGCAACTTCTGACTTTGACCTTCAGGATACTGAAGAGCAAGAAGAAGACGAGCAACCAGCGCTCTCAAACATCCATGGGCTACTAAAAGATCTTATCAAGTCAGTTAACAAACTCTCTAAAGATCTGGCGGACCTAAAATTTTCTTTTAGACAGCAAGAAACTGAACTGAGAAAAGCTAAAGAAGCGCTAAACATGGCTCTCAAATATAATGACCAACTAAAGATCGAGTTACGAGCGACGAAAGAAAGACTGAAAGACCGAGAGGATGAGATTGACGAGCTGTATGAAAATATCGATGTACTAGAGCAATATACGAGAAAAAACTCTCTTGAAATTGTGGGAATTCCGGAGAATATTTGTGACGATGAAGAAGTGGTTTTGAAAGTCGCTCGTGCTTTAAACGTGGACGTGAAGCCAGAAGACATCGACATCTGCCATAGAATCAAAAGAAAGAAGTCCAATCCTATCATAGTAAGATTTGTAAGTCATAAAGTTAAGAAATCACTGTACAAGCAACGAGTTCAATTAAAGAATATTACTTGCTCCCAGTTGTTCCCTGACGCCTCTACAGCAGCAAGGGTCTCCTTCAACAAGATTTTCATCAACGAAAACTTAACGGTACACCGTCGAAACTTGGTGCGCTTGGCAAATGAAAAGAAAGAAGATGGATTACTCATGAGTGTGTGGACGGTCGACGGAAAAGTATTCGTCAAGACCTCTCCTGAGGGTAGGCCGATTCGAATTAATATTGAAGACGATTTAGATAAGCTCTAAGATTTGTTGCTAGTAAATTGCCAGTAATATTGTAATTAAACTATACGAGGGAAGTTGGGAAGTTTCACTGGAACGAAGAAGAGAAGCGAAAGGCTTCACTCTCTATTTATTTTTCTTTAGTTTACATAGTGTTTTGTTATTTACTATTATTTTTTTCTTTAACATTTCTTAAGCTTACAAGTACATTTCAATGCAACACAATTTAACATGCAAAGTAATATCACTGAACGTTAGAGGAATACGAGATCAAGTTAAGAGAAGGAGCATTTTCACATATTTAAAGGATCAAAAAGCGAATGTTTACTTCCTCCAAGAAACGTACTCTGAATTAAACGATGAAAAAATTTGGCAAAATGAATGGGGTGGTAAAACGTACTTCTCCCATGGGTCGCAACATAGTAAAGGCACTTGCATACTAATAGATCCTTCGACTAATTGTAACGTTGAATACTCTTTTAGCAATACAACAGGCAGAATTGTTCTCATCACAGTCAATATCAATGGTTCAAAAATCGCTTTCTGCAATATCTATGCACCAAACAATCCTGTAGAACAACTAGAATTTATTCAAGAGCTTAATAATATAATTATTGACAAATCTGAATTAACTAACCTTATTGTTGGAGGTGACTGGAATTGCACATTAACCAAAAAGGACAAAAGGGGTGGAGTGCCATGGAAACCATCACAATTCAGTCAACTTTTGCTTGTGACAATGGAAATTTTTGACCTAGTAGATATTCAAAGAGTACGCCATCCAAATTTGATAGTATATTCTTATGTATCTAAAGCTCTCAACGTCAAATCTAGATTAGATTTTTCCCTAATTGCAAAGAACCTGTCAAAATATGCTAAAAACACAGGAATTAAAACCTCAATAGCCCCGGACCATAAAACAGTTTATCTTTGTTTGTCGTGGCCAGACAACTCCCCAAGGGGACCGGGGTTTTGGAAATTTAATAACACTTTATTGGAAGATGACAATTATTTATTTAAAATCGGTGAACTATTGCCACGACTTCGTAAGAAATATGATTACTTAGAAGACAAAAGATTAGTATGGGAATTAATCAAAATGGAAATACGTGAAAACACCATTTCTTTCTCTAAAAGGAAAGCTAGGGCTGCTTTTAAAAGGGAAATGGAAATTTCTAAGCGGTTAGACGAGCTAGATCACAAAATTTGTAACAGTGATAACGTATTTGACATGGATCAGACTCTAAATGAATATGAGAACCTTAAAACGGAGATTCAATTAATATATGAAGAGAAGGGGCACGCGGCAATCTTTCGATCGAAATGTCGATGGGTGGAAAAAGGAGAGCGACCAACTAAATATTTTTTTTAATCTAGAGAAGCAAAACTATAGTAAGAAGACCATCACCGAACTTAGTGATGATGACACAGACGAAACAATAAAGGAAGAGGCCATAATTTTAGAAACAATCGAGAAATTTTATGAAGATCTATATAGCTCCAAAACAAAAACAAACAAAAAAAAAAATCACTTGAGACAGCTACTGCCACCACCGGCTCTCTATTTATGCTGCTAAAGGCTTTTTTTTCAAGCGACGGAGCTGTCTCTTTCAAAATTGTCTTTCGGACAATCGTAGACAAAATAGCGTGGGACACTTAAGAAAATACTACACAATGACAATTTTTTTCGAAGAGAGAGACTATCGTTCCATTTCCTAGTCCCCCCTTCTCCCCAATACAAAGTTGAGACATTGTGGCTTGGTTATATGCATAAACTCAACATTGTATTGGGGGTGGGGAGGGGGAGGTAACGACAAAGCCAATCTGTGGGGAAAAAGGTTAAGTGTCCCAAAACTTCTGACCAAGATTGTAGAAGAGGGAATTGTTATCGATGTGGACTTGAGGGACATTTTTCAAATGATCCAGAGTGCAAGGCAAGGCTACAACCAGTTGCGAAAATGTTGAGACACTTGACCAGGAAAACACTCTTTCTTAGTAAACATCCCATAAAATCACACATCTCAAAGGTTAAACAACTCCCCCCTCCCTCCCCTATTTTCAATGTTGTTCCTCGACAATTTCAGCATGATCTGCTATTGTGACCAACTTTGAGAAGGGAGAGCGAGGGGTCTGAAACATACGACCTTATAAGTACCCTTGACGTCCAAATTAGGTACAATGTCTCAAGTCTTTTTGCAACTGGTTGTCTCAATGCAAAGGTAAGTTGTTAGTCGATTTGGCGGTTGTCTGAGAAGACCCGGAAATTTTTACACGTTATTTGCAAAAGAGAACGTGTGCTTAGTACATTGATACACATTTGAGGTTTCTTATTGCACGTTCTGTACGCTAAAAAGCTCCTGCGAAATAATGTCACGCTTTTTAGGTTAAGTGTCACGTGTTGGCAATCACTGCGTGACGTTTCAAAGACAACAACAACACACAGCAAACCTTTGCTCGATTGTTATTTCTAGTCAATCCTATTTCATAAGAAATGCTTTGAAATAAAATTCACTCTGGAATTAGACACTTATCTTTGTCTTCTTTCATTTTCTGACGGTCTACCATAAGCACGGTCTACCATCACAACAATAAGAAATATGATATATGTATTTTTAAACTCACTTGTTATGGTAGACCGTGTAGAGCGTGTAGATCGTCAGTGCTTGGTCCGCTCTTTCTTGTCACTTCTCTCAGGAAAAAAAGCTAATGCAAACGACCTTTTCATCAGTCTAATACAAAGGTAGCAAAGCATTTATAGCACTTTGGCAATTCCTTTTGAACATCTTTTTGTATCTGTACATTTAAAGGAAAGACCTTCCATCTTACAGACATCATCTCCGTTTCTCGTTCATCGATCACGCCGTTTTTAATATAAACTAAAGGCTGTTTTCCTGTACAGAAAATAGGAGCGTCTTTCTTATATTCCTGCAGCAAATCCATCGCAAACGACTTTATTAGCAAAAAAATAACGGCGTAAACCGCAAGCCGCGCGAACATCGATATTGTAGTCTGTACACTGTAACTTTCAAATCACGTTAGTGTGATAACGCCAAGTGTGTGAAATATAAAAAAACTTCAAATAATTCCAATAACTTAGGGAATATTGGAAACTACGTTCGATAACCTTTGATTTCCAAAACTGATTACCGTGCATCAGTCTCTCTCCTTTGATTGGCAGGCGATCAGAACGCCCCGTCCCTTTGTGTACTTTTCTAACACGTGATTATTGGCTTATCTCGTTCATCTAAGCACTCTGTTTGCTCAACTAGCGCACGCAAATAAACTTGTTTCACCTTTGTTTTCAGTAAATACCTTGAAATGACATCCTTACAGACAAATGAAATGAAACTAACCTCATGCCGCTTGTTCATTTGTCAATGCGGGCAAGTTTTGTACCTTGCTACCCGACAACAACGTCAGTCGCGCCGATTATGTCATTCTTAAAACACCTGAAAATCGCCTTTTTTTCTTCGCCATTTTCATATCGCACAAGCCAATATCATGAAAGCCTATTTTTTAGGAACTCCTCGTAAATAGACATCTTGACATTAATTACTAAGCCCATCGATAAAAGAACTGGCTCCCAACACATGGTCAGAGCACTCAGACAACCAGTTGCGAAAATGTTGAGACACTTGACCAGGAAAACACTCTTTCTTAGTAAACATCCCATAAAATCACACATCTCAAAGGTTAAACAACTCCCCCCTCCCTCCCCTATTTTCAATGTTGTTCCTCGACAATTTCAGCATGATCTGCTATTGTGACCAACTTTGAGAAGGGAGAGCGAGGGGTCTGAAACATACGACCTTATAAGTACCCTTGACGTCCAAATTAGGTACAATGTCTCAAGTCTTTTTGCAACTGGTTGTAGCTACCTGCATGAAATGCAAAAAAGTGGGGCATCTCGCCAAAGTTTGCAAGACAAAAGGGGAAGACAGATCCAAGAAAGGAGACATTCGCCAAGTTATCGAAGATGACTAATTTGCCTTCACTGTTCAGACATGTGGTCGTGAAAGAACAGTACCAACCATAGACATTGAGCTTGGGGGAGTAAAGTTAAAAGAAGTCCTTGTTGATTCAGGATCGACATGCAATGTTATAGACAGAGGAACATGGGAGATGCTTAAGTCTAACCACATTAAATGTAACTCGAGGAGATCAAGCAAAAAATTGTACTGACATATGGTTCTGCCGAACCACTTACTACAGCTGGTAAGTTTGAAACTGAACTGTCTTATAAAGATAGACATTGTACTGTGTGTTTTGTTGTTGTGGAAGAGAACGCTAGGGCAATACTCAGCCGTCAAACTTCTGAAGAGTTGGACATATTAAAGATTGAGATAAACACTGTGAGTGAAGAGACCTTATTTAGAGATTTTGCTGAGTGTTTTGATGGTGTTGGAAAGCTTAAAGATTTCCAAGCAAAGCGTCATGTTGATGAATCAGTTAAACCAGTTGCTCAGAAACTGAGAACGCCACCCGTTGGGCTAAGAGACAAAATTGAACAGAAACTCAATGAACTTGTTGACTTTGATATCATTGAACCTGTTGAAGGCCCAGCCCCTTGGGTAAGTCCTGTAGTCGTGGTTCCCAAGCCCACAGGAGAAATCAGGCTCTGCATAGATATGAGGAAAGCTAATGAGACTATAGTGAGGGAGCGCCACCCGATACCCAGTGTAGATGACGTTTTGTACCACCTGAATGGCAGCACAATATATAATGTTCAGTAAATTGGACCTTAAATGGGGTTTTCACCAGATTGAGCTAGAACAGGAGTCGAGAACTATCACCACGTTCATCACTCCCAAACGCCTTATGTTCGGCATCAGCTCCGCCCCAGAGTTATATCAGCATATTATCCAACAAGCGCTTGCAGGGTGTGAGGGTGCCTACAACATACATGATGATATCATTATCCATGGTCGTACAGTTGAAGAGCACGACAGTCAGTTGCGGAAGACCATGGAATGTATTCGTGAGAAGGGACTAACCCTGAACAGGGAAAAGTGTGTATTCAGGATGTCACGAGTAATGTCCAGGATTGCACGCAGCTACGAAAATTACTAAATTCACTAATTTTTGCTATGGTACTGCGAAAACTGCGAAAATTGCGAAAACTGCGAAAAATAGTAAAATTTGTCATTCCCAGAGAAAGGGGACGAGAGAGGAGGCAGCGACGAAAACTGCGAAAAGTACGAATACTGCGAAAACTGCGAAAATTACGAAAACTGCGAAAAATAGTAAAATTCGCCATTCCCACAAAAAGGGAACGCGAGAGGAGGCAGCAATGAAAACTGCGAAAACTACGAATACTGCGAAAATTACAAAAACTGCGAAAAATAGTAAAATTCGTCATTCCCAGAAAAAGGTGACGAGATAGGAGGTAGCGACGAAAACTACGAATACTGCGAAAACTGCGAAAATTACAAAAACTGCGAAAAATAGTAAAATTCGTCATTCTGACAAAAAGGGAACGCGAGAGGAGGCAGCAACGGAAACTGCGAAAACTGCGAATACTGCAAAAACTGTGAAAATTACAAAAACTGCGAAAAATAGTAAAAATCGTCATTCCCACAAAAGGGAACGCGAGAGGAGGCAGCAACGAAAACTGCGAAAACTACTAATACTGCGAAAATGACAAAAACTGCGAAAAATAGTAAAATTCGTCATTCCCAGAAAAAGGGGACGAGATAGGAGGTAGCGACGAAAACGACGAAAACTACGAATACTGCGAAAACTGAGAAAATTACAAAAACTGCGAAAAATTGTAAAATTCGTCATTCCAAGAAAAAGGGGACGAGAGAGGAGGTAGCGACGAAAACTGCGAAAACTACGAATACTGCGAAAATTACGAAAACTGCGAAAAATAGTAAGATTCCTCATTTCCACAAAAAGGGGACGAGAGAGGAGGTAGCGACAAAAACTGCGAAAACTGCAAAAATTACGAAAACTGCGAAAAATAGTAAAATTCGTCATTCCTAGAAAAAGGGGACGAGAGAGGAGGTAGCGACAAAAACTGCGAAAACTACGAATACTGCGAAAATTACGAAAACTGCGAAAAATAGTAAAATTCGTCATTCCCACAAAAAGGGAACGAGAGAGGAGGCAGCAACGAAAACTGCGATAACTACGAATACTGCGAAAATTACGAAAACTGTGAAAAATGGTTAAATTAGTCATCCCCAGAAAAAGGGGACGAGAGAGGAGGCAGCGACGAAAATTGCGAAAACTACGAATACCGTATTTTCTCGATTAAACGCCGGGCCCCGAATAAACGCCGGGTATAATAGAGGAAGTTGTAGGTAAGCCCCCCCAAAATGTAATTTGTGATGATCCTGATGAGCATAAATTACTATTTTGCCGGCACGTATCAGAGGTCTGGGGGAGGGTAGCAGGCGCGCAGTGAGTTATGGGATTAGGGTTCATAATTTGCAGCCGTTAGGAGGGTGAGACATTCTACGGTCGGCCTTCGCCGTGCGAGGTTTACGTTTAGTTTTCTTTTAATATCATCATATAGACACTAGATTTTACCCTCCTCAAGTGTCTAGATATTTCGTCTGGCGACCTTTATTTATTAGTGTAGTGCACGTTTTTTAACTAGGATACCCTAAAACCCCAAGGGTTGCACCACTGCGTTGGTCGGGGGTACACGTTCCCCGTTTTCTCCACCTGCTGGTTTTTAGGGGTTTTCGTGTCCGGCTTTGGTGCATTTGTTTTTCCTGTTATCACAGTTGATTTCTGTACATTTGTTGGAACTAAATAAATGGCACGGTGGCTTGGCTGGCCCACGCGCCCATATATCATCATTCTTGTGTGTCCGGTTGGGTAGTGGAGGCAAAATAGTTTATTTGTGGTATAATAAACTTGAGATTTAAGGGCAAGGTACACGGCTGCCAACAAAAACGAATATTAACCCTCTCTTAAAAAATGGCGGGCGAGAAAAAACTGCTGATTCAAAGAAACGCCGGGTCCACTAGGCTAAGTTTGAAATAAACGCCGGGGGCGTTTAATTGAGAAAATACGGTACTGCGTAAAATACGAAAACTGCGAAAAATAGTAATTTTCGTCATTCCCAGAAAAAGGGGACGAGAGAGGAGACACCGACGAATACTGTGAAAACTACGAATACTGTGAAAACTATGAAAATTACGAAAACTGCGAAAAATAGTAAAATTTGTAATCCTCAGAAAAAGGGGACAGAGAGGAGGCAGAAAGGCACCGAAGAAAACTGCGAAAAAGTGCAAATATTGGAAAAATGCAAAAATTACAAAAAATTGTAACATTTATCATTCCCCACAAAAAGGGAAGAGCAACAAGGCAGAAAGGCACCGACGAAAACTGCGAAGACTATGAATACTGGGAAAAATAATATGAAATTTACCATTCTCTTAAAAAGAGGATGAGATCCGTTTTAGTTTGCTGCTAGTGTACCCTGTATACTATTTAACTTGTTTATTAATAATTATTATTTATAGTAAGCTTGTTATAATACAAGAGCAGTAACAGTCACGGCACATCGGTAAAGATGTAAATTATATTCATTTTTAAGCGATGACGAAGTCATCGCGTTATTGCCGTCGTGCTTTGATGTCTGTCCGGCTGTCCGGATGGCTGTCCGGATTACACCCGAGAAACATTGGAAACTAGCTAATAAGGTCACGTGACCATCTCGTCCCAGAGCTTCCCAGAGAATTTGCTTTGCTTCGCCATTTTGTTTTGAGTTGTGGAGAAATCAAATGGTTTGTCTGTTTTCAAATTTTACACCGCCGTGCTTTATTTATGGTGAATATATTTGCGCTCACTTGCAAACAAACAGACACGAAGTGATATACATACATCAACAGTACATACTCGCACTCGCGATAGGCAAAAGGTCTGGGAGTCTGGGCCGCTGTTTCGGAACGGATCTTTGCTTGTCTCAGGAAGAACTTGTCAGAACTGAAGGCCAGAAATAGCACCGAAATACAGCGCGAAATAGCATTGATTTACTGAACTTGACTTATAACTGAGTATCCTACGAGAGCTGTTACCTGAAAACGAAGTGTACAAAGGTTCATGATCAGTTGTGTACAGAATATCGGAGCAACTTCATTGTATCGAAAGAAGAGAAGGAAATTAAACAGTTTATCTTGGATTCAAGCTATTAATAAAGGTGAGCCATCATTACCAGCATATTGTGTATACAGTTATGGTATCTTTAATGCAATTTAGAGCCGCTGTGGGGTTGTATAATGCTTATCTCAAAGCCAGAGAATGTTTAAATCGTGTCAAAGGAAAATTCTGGTCTATGTTGTTATTTCTGTTTTATCTAGAAGCTATATCAGACTTATACCTTCCAACGTTGAGAAATGTTGTTTATGCGTGGCAAATGAGTTACTACTCTAAGCTTTGGTTTACACAAATCTGTATGTATCGTTGTTATATTCCAATTTTGATTCGACTTGCTAACGATGTAGAAATGAATCCTGGTCCTTGCTATTTTGTAGATAAGCTTATACCTCAAAGATAGTTACAGCTGATTTTCATCAGGGCAATGTCTCGCTGTTTGGAAGTAGTTCTGGTAAACAGTGTTTAGCTGTGTGCTTGACGGCGGTTGTTTACAATTTTAGAACGAATGCATCGACTTGGATTAGAAACAATTTAAATTTTGTTGCTTGGTAATTCACTTTATTCCCACTTATGTAAGTTTGCAGTTAAAGCAATTTTTTTGCCTTGAGGTTGTGCAAGAGTTTTCTTTCTGTCTTCACCGGTTATTACATGTGACAAGCCACATGTAATAGTTTTTTCAATACATGAAATGAAATCTCTTGGCTCCCAAATTGAATTCTTCACCATCCATTGTATCTTTAAATAAAGCACTTTAATTTCTCTTTTAAGTCCCCATAAAACCATTTTGGTTTTAAACTTTAATATGACAAAACACTTAAAGAAATGAACTGAATCTCAAGGTATTCATTTATTTTCTTTTTAAAGGTACATGTCCTTAATCACCTCCAGTCAATGCATCTGTAAACATTTAGCACATCAACTAATGCTGGTAACAATGACGAAAAGTCTCAAGTGCTGAAGAAACTGGTGACCTGCTGTTCATGCATTTATGAAACCACAAAATGTCAAACCACCAATAATGTCTGAAAACATGTTCAGAGCTGACGACGTCTGTTCAATTTGTGAAGCACAAACATGGAAACAATTTCCAGTTGTTGTCATTTAGCAATTGTTACAGTTTTGATCATGTACATTCAGGGGCAGATATGGGGGGGGGGGTGTGGATTGGGTGGCTAGCCACCCCCCTTTAGACAATCGGCAGGGGTTTCATTAAGGGCCAGGCACCGGGCAAACTGATCTTACTTACCTACATACATACATACATGCAGGCACGCACGCACGTACGCACGCACGCACATACATACTTTATTACCACGTCCCCAAAGGGGATTTTCAGAGGCAATAATAAATACAATGATCAAATTTGAAATATACAATGTACACGAACACGAACACGTGAACACGATTTTGCCTGGCTGATTTGAACATTGCTAACCTGACTTTTTTGATGTGTGTTCTAATCAAAGGGCTCTTAAAGCCATCTCGTTAATGCGAGAGAATGTAAGGTTAATTAATAAAAAACAACAACAACAACAAGAATTGGAAAAGTTGGGTGCCTTTGATAGGTAAATGTAGTAAAGACGTGATAGGTAATATGTGTAAAGCTGCTAAATGGTTTATTGAAGTTGAAAGATTGAAAATACCTGTAGGTCTAATCGAAGAGTTAGACATTGCAGTCATAGAGGACTTAAGGGCTCTATTTCAATAAAAGTCATGAGCAACAAAATAATCACGAGTATGAATGTAAATAATTTTCATGTTAATTTAGCGTATTTATTTTGTTCAAAATAGTCTTCATTTTACAGCTGAGGGGAAACTTCAACTTGATTATATTAAGCGAACAAGAAGCTGTACACAGCTTGAACTCGTGGCGCCTTTAACTTATTGCAGCATTGATTGCCAAGTGATTTGAGTGCTTTTACAGAGAAACGTAAGCTTGAAATTATGTCTAATCAAAGGCTCCTAAGAGCCAACCCGAGAAGAAAAAATGCTAACGCGTAACGCAATATTGCCGTACGCTTACGTTTTCACACTGACACAGTTCGATATATATTTTTTTTAATAAAACGTAAGGATTTTTGACGAACGAAAAATAAAGTACATCACTTTCATAATGTCCAGTTCGAAAAAAGCAAAAAAAAGAAAAGAAAAAAAAAAAAAGGACTCTCTGGAGAATCGAACTCGAGCCGTCCGGGACTGAGCCACAAACTCAATCACTGCGCTGTCCAAGAGCACATACTGCCTACGGACTAAATTTTATTATTTTAATCTAGATACGCATCAGAACGCGTGTTTAGGTTGCAAAATCCTTTTAGATCGATTTTAATGTTGCACTAAAAACTCCAAATGCGAAACATCTGTAACCTTATTGTTGTCTATATTCGTTTACATCAAATTAATTATTGTTATCGTTGGATTCACGTTGAATTCCTGTTACGAAACGTGTTCGTAACAAAGCATTTGCTCACTAAGTTTACAGCTGATGGAAGGAGCGAGTGAGTGAGTGAGAGAGTGAATTTTATTTAAACACCCTTGCCGATAGCCTGTTCATCATGCTTTCACGTATACACGGGTTTAAAAGTAAGACCACACTGCATTCACTAGATTCAGTAGCTGACACTTAAACTCGACCCGGAGCTTGATCGCTAAGCGTCCTAAGCAAATGGCAAGTTTAATATACAAAACACAGAACTTGCCAGAGCAAAAATCCCACAGGAATAAGCAGCGAACACAATATTAAACGGCCTATCCATCCATGAACGCCTTGAATTGTCTTGAAAGTGTGCAGTTGTACGCAGTAGTTCTTTATCTTGCTTCTCGAGTACACACACGGAGAGATTTTACGGTATGTATCTCATGGCCGAAAGCCATATAGTCGTCGATATAGACTTAAATATGCGTGCATAAATTTGCATGCGCTAATGTGACACGAAAAAAAGAAAAACAAGAAAAGTCAACGCCGGATTTACAACTCGTGTGCTTCGCCACGAGTAATGAGCCGAGGCCAATTTGGTTGCTACGGGGGGAAATTATGAGGAGGGATGGGGGTGGCAAAACTACTTAGATTCAATCTATCTTTAGAGAGCCCTTTTACTTAGTTAATTTTCTATGTTTTGTATCAGTTACAGTATTTTAGTAGCAATGACTTGTATGGCACTACAATGGCGATTTTCCTATCAATCGAAATTTGGGAAAGATGTTCGAAGGTTAAAAAATATTTACTATCTTTATTTATTGATATTTAAACAAAACTAAAACATATTGCAACGATTTTCATTTGGGATTTAAATTGATTTACTAGCAATGTTTTTAAACAGCCAATTAATATGTGCAGTGTATATGTGGATGTATGAGACAAAACAAGAACTTTGTGCATGTGAATAAGTTCAGTAAAAAGACTTCAGTAAAAAAGGAATGTTTTATCTAAATACTTCACTAAGTTAGACTATTGTAAAAAAGGCAAATGAAAATATTTTACTTGTCGCTTTTTCCGTCAACTAAAAAATTGTGTACCTTCGGGCAGAATGGTGTCTCTTGTGGGAATAGAGCTGGTGATTAGATTTCGTTTCCTTTTATAGCCGAAGCTGTTTTCAAAACATCTCGGCTTAAAGAAGCCTTGGTAAAAACGACAAGCGACGTGGCCCCGAAAATTGCCGACATGAGACGTTCTGAACAGCGAGAAGCGGCTCGATTCCGCTTCAAAAATACGACAAATTACGACAGCGACTTTAGAAGGTTGTGCAATTTACCAATAAAATAAAACATTATTGACCATATCGTTCATATCAACACCCGACGGCCAACGGTCTTTTACATGTAATGATCAATTTGTTATTGAAACGTCTACCAACCTCGTTCCCAAGGCCCCTATCTTCCTCTCTCTTGGATCGGACGTGCAGTTAGAGTACACCCTAGACTCCCGGTATACACATACATATCCGTGACCTTTGATTTTTGATTTTTTGGCGCAAATTGGTTTTAACAAGCTTAATAATTTTCCTTCGAGCATTTTTATTTTAAAAAGAGACTTTTCGTTTTATCTTGATGAAAAATTGCACTTTATCAAATAAAGACAAAAAAGTGACAGGTCACGCGTGTGGTTTCCGTTCGAATTACACGCACCGGCTCCCCCGACGGTGTCAATTTGCGCGAGGGCAAAAGTAACGACCCTCCCCTCGGGTGAATGTCATTTTGTCTCTGTGACGCGGTCGCTAAGCTTTAGTATTCGAATTTCGTGGTACAAAAAGATGGCCAGAATCGCTCCAAAACGGAGCCCTTTTAGAGACCGTGAAAGGGAATTTGGAAGCTAGCACGAATCGCACGGGTAGACATTTAACCTGCGGCCTCACTGGTGGCAATTCGGGGAGCTTGAGTTGAATTGTTTAGAATTTATTGGCTTTCGCGTGGCGAGGGTTCGCTCAGAGGTCTCCAGCCTTCCCTTCTTTTATAGTGGATAGTGGGGCGAGTGACAAAAGTTGTAAAAATGCATTTAAACCGGTCAGGATACATCAAGAGACAATAAAGTAAAGGTGAGAAGACTTTGTGTAATGTGTAGTGTGTAATATTTTCGATTTTTCTATCGCTTATCAATTCCGTGACAAATCGTATTATTACCTAGTATATTTCAGTGCACTGGCTTCGAATCTGTAACTTGATGTCACTCACATCCCGATCATCTGTCTGTGGGATCATCCAATTTAAATCTTTGATGTGTGCCACAACGCATCGGATAAATGTTTACGCTTATCCGCGTTTGAAGATCTTTATATATAAAAAAAAGATATAAACATCTAAGAATTTTACGGAGATTTTAAAGAAGAAAAGAACTGATCCATGACCTATGGTCGCTACAATGTCTGTCATTGATCGATCAGAGTCCGTTCACGCATATTCATTGCTATTTTAAGACTTAAATTCAGTCAGGAAGTCAAGACAAAAAAGTGCATATCCTTAGAATTCCTCTATTCCTCAAAGAAAGAATTGAGCAAATATATATTTTTCCAACGTTAATTTCATTTTTACAGTTTTGAGATTCGCTCATTCCTGTTCTTTTATTATCTTCCGGAAACCGGACATTCCACAAAGATAACATAATGTAGTGTTGACAGTGTCTTCTTGACGACCCCCGGGGTCACGACCGCAGTAAAATTTCGTAAAATATTCTATTAAGATCCAAGTCTTATGCGATAGTCATATATTGGAATAGTGGGATCTTGCAATAGCTCCTCAGAGTTTATTTCGCGTGTAAGTGTAATGTGTTTCTCGGAGTTAGGCAGTATCTCCATTGTCAGAAGTACAGCATCATTACATACGGTTTTAAATATTTGAATCTCCATCATGATAGCTGTACACTTTAATCAAGTTTCCCGGAAAGTGACATCATGAAACTTAGCGCCCCAATTTCTCAAATTATAACATTTGTACTAAAGTAATCAAACATGCGGGATTCCTGACCGCAGTATTTTTCAAAACCTTTTTCTGATCTGCCGGAGATACAGGCAAGGTTGTCCGTTGTTGCATTATTATGCAGTATTACTTTATTTTGTATTAAATTTTCCACCGCAGAAATATACTCGCGCAGAAAAAATTACTTGTTTTAATGATGTATATCGGCTTAACAAGAACTTTTCAACAGTGAATATATTGCTATCATAACTCCGAGGCGACCGGCACAACAGTCATCTGTATTCCCGATTCAACTCCACACACGTCCTCAAAAGAACCAGAGACTGTTATCATAATACTGATACATTTTTACAACAACGTACAATAATTCACTCACTAGTTTTCTGGTTGTTTATGTTCATATTGGCGCCAGAACAGCAACCATATAACTAGGAGAACTATAAAAACCTCCGGTCAGGAAGTGAAATTATTTAATACCGATGCCTTGGATTTTATTTATACTTGACCAGAAATCCGCAAACATTTCCTCCCAGCAGAAATTTAAGCTGTCCCGATCGCGCACAAAAATTTCCTCCCGCAAAACAAATTCAGTCAAAATTTCCTTGTGCACGGTAGCTAAACCAATAAAACTATGACGTCTTTCCCATACTATTGCATACAAACGCAAAGTTCATGCTATTTTGCTCTGCCATATCGCTCATATTAAAACACAAACTTTCCCATCCAATAACGTCTCCATTCGTAAAAATAGACCGTGAAATTCTCAAACTACGTTTCCCAAGAAAACGTATTTGACCTATTTTTACCATTCTCGAAAGCAGCTTGAATGGCTTTACGACAAATGATTGAAAATTTGATATATTGATACGTAATGTGAGATATCGAAACTAAGAACTTTAATATCTTTGCGGTGACGTAATGTGAAATATGACAAGTTCATCACAAGTTCTGACATCCCAATACCCTAGGGAAATTAACAATAGGACCGGGGGTGTTCCTCAAATATTTTAGTGACGGTATGTGACGCCCTTCTTGAAATCCTAACCGCTTTAACCAACCATATCCTCAATGCCCTAATATAGCTTCTATGAAGAAGAAAGAAGAAACTCCCCCCCCGGAAAAAAGTCCACAAAAATTTGTTAACAGCTTTTGCCCCTTTTTATCTCGTTAAAGCGCATGCGCGCATAACGAGATATAGGAGTCACTAGAATATGGGGACAAAAGTTGTTAACAAATTTTTGTGGACTTTTGTCCGGGGGGGTTAGTTGTTTCTTCTTTATAGAAGCTATATTAGGGCATCGAGGATATGGTTGGTTAAACCGGTTAGGATTTCAAGAAGGGCATCACATACTACTCCTAAAATTTTTGGGGAGCGCCCCCGGACCTATTGTTAATTTCCCTTGGGTATCGGGATGTCAAAACTTGTGACGAACTTGTCATATCTTACATTACGTTACCGCAAAGGTATTAAGTTCTTCTTAAGTTTCGATATCTCACGTTACCTATCAGTTTCAATCATTTGTCGTAAAGCCATTAAAGCTGCATTGCGTTTTTTTTTTGGCAAACGCAGTTTGAGAATTTCACGGTGTATTTTTACGAATGGAGACGTTTTAAGAAAGTTAAATGGGACGGGAAAGTTTGTGTTTTAATATGAGCGATATGGCAGAGCAAAATTGTGTTTGTTCTATTTTGATTCATTGCTATTACGGTTTGATTATGCAATAGTATGGGAACGACGTCATAGTTTTGTTTATTTAGCTACCGTGCACAAGGATATTATGCGGATTGTGCGACTGAATTTGTTTTGCGGGAGGATATTTTTGCGGGTCGCGGAGACAGCTAAAATTTGCTGGAAGGAAATGCTTGCGGATTTCTGGGCAAGTATAAATAAAATCCAAGGCATCGGTATTAAACTGCAATTTTACTTCCTGACCGGAGGTTTGTATAGTTCCCATAGTTATGGTTGCTGTTCTGGCGCCAATATGAACATAAACAACGAGAAAACTAGTGAGTGAATTATTGTACGTTGTTGTAAAAACGTATCAGTATTATGATAACAGTCTCTGGTTCGTTTGAGGACGTGTCTGGAGTTGAATCAGGAATACAAATGACTGTTGTGCCGGTCGTCTCGGAGTTCACTGTTATGAGAATTATGAGTTATGAGAGTTCACCGTTCTGTAAAACGCGGACCGGATGGCGGCAGATGGCGGATGGCGGATGGCGGACGGCGGACGGCGGATAATAAAATGCGGATAACAAAATGCGGATGATAAAATGCGGATGAAAAAAACAACAGAAAAATAATTCCTTACGATTTTTACAAAAAAAAACAAAGAAAGAAAAGCAGAAATAACTTTAAAATGGCACGAAACAAAAACACGAAACAGTAACTTTATTGTCCAAACTGTCTTCAAGTTCCACTTCATGCCTCACTCAACCCTAGTTGGAAAATATATGAATGTTGCGTTTCGAGCCCCTCCCCTAGGTTTGACCGATTGTGCAGTCTGCACGTGTTTGAGGATGGAGTCCGACGAGTGTGACGATTACGGGCTTTTAAAATCTGTGTTTAGGAAACGGTAAGTTAGTAGAGTTCTTAAATTCGATTTAACTTCACCTGTTACTTTGCTTCACAAACAATCTTTGCTGACTTTTTATTCGTGTTTGTATCTGGTTCGTTGAAGAGTCAGGAAGGTGATGCAGTTGAGTGTTTTTATCATAGATATGTTAAAAGGGTTAATTACTACACTAGTTTCCGTTATGGATATCTTTGGAATGCATGTATTCAGATAAGACCTTTTTGAGTGTTCCACTGTCACGATCATTCATTCCTGTGTTATCCTTTGTGAAAGCAAGAGCAACACTACAATGGTGTCTCAGTGATTCCGACCGCCATTACTGTGTCCGATCCAGAACTGTTGGCATGTGATGCTTGTCTTGATGCTTGTGGTGCAGTGTGTTTTGGGGAATTCCTCCATGCCAAGTTTCCTCCTTTTATTGCTAGTCAACATTTGAACATTAACCAGCTCGAACTGCTTACAATCAGGTCAGCGTATACGCACTGAACAATCAACGTTCAACGAACGCCTTCATGCGGCGTTGTCTACGTGAACTTTGGTTGTTGCTGTCTCTTAACAATATCCGTTTATCTGCGCGTTACATTAGCGGGAAGTCTAACGTTTTAGCGGATGCGTTGAGTCGTTCTCACTTAGACTCCTCGAACTCAGAATATGTGCAGCATGCCGTAGCTACCTTGAACATTACCCAAGTATTTCCTAGCGACTCTAAGTTCGTTTTTAATGTATATTAAGTAGCTACTTCCATTTATTTTCATAAATCCTTATTAAGTTTATTGATTTTTTTTTTCTTTCTGTTTTTCAATTTAATCTCGCAGATCACATCGACGCTTTGCAGCGCTAGCAGTATTTAGGAACTATTCAGGTCCATGCTTTTTGCGACTACACAAAGCGCTCTATGAGATGCTATATGCGAACATATTTATTGTTTTGCCAATATTTCGATTTCTTACCTTTTCCAGTTTCCAAATCCGTTTATTTGCTTTATTTAGTTTTTTTTGTCACGTTCTTTAACGTCATACCGTTCGATCGTTAATTATTTGAGCATTATTTCACATATTAACCGCTCGTGTGGTGCCAGTTTTGCCTTTCTTCACGATTATGACGTTTATCTTGCTAAACGAGCGGTGCGTCGGATCTTGGGTGATTGTGTCGCACGAAAGGAACCGATCACTGTTGAGATCCTTTTACAATTGTCCCGTATTTTCGTTTTAGATAATCATTTGCACGTCTGCATGCGTGCTTTATTTTTAGTAGCCTTATTTTCTTTTTTACGTATCTCTAATTTAGTACCGTATAAGTTGTCTGAAATTGGCGATTCCCAGGCGTATTTTTTGACGCTATCTAGCGTTACTTTCACACCGCAAGGGGTTTTGTTGCGCATCACGCGCACCGAGACACTCCAGTTTCGGGAGCGGGTTTTAGAAATTCCCTTGCCGTTTATTCCCGGTTCGCCCCTTTGTCCTGTCACCGCGCTTAGGCAGTATTTAGCTAGTGTACAATTGTCGCCCTCCACCATTATTCGTTTGCCAATCTCGGGGATCGAACAAGCCTATCTTGGCTCACCAGTATAACGCTTTTATTAAGAAGTCACTTTCAGCCATTGGGTTTAATCCCGCACAGTATTCCTCGCACAGTTTTCGTCGCGGGGTCGCTACATTTGCTTTTTGTAATCGAGCGCCTACAGCTTTTATTAAATCGCATGGCGATTGGAAGAGTGACGCATATTTAGTCTATCTCACTCTTTCCAACGAAAATAAGTTTAAAATTCTCCATTCCATCACAACCAGACTTTCTCCCACATCGTAACTTCTTCTTCTCAAACCCTTATTTCATTCTTTTTTCCCCTTTGGGTTTGGCGGTCTAGGGTGTTGTCTCTTGTGCAGTATCAATTTTAAATAAACATCCGTTTAAACCCATCTAATTAGTCTGTTTGTAGTAGTAATTGCAAAACAGTGTCTATCCATATCAAATACCCTTGCATTGCATGACAATCCGAGTTTTATGACCTCAATAAACAAAATTTTAGAAACCTTCCAAGGTATATCAGATACAAATTCTCTTTTCGTGGAAAATAGTCAGAAATCCATGAAAATTTTCTTAAATAGAATTATTAATAATATAGAATCAGAATCTAAGGTACATCAGATGAAGCTTGTTCAACTAAACATCAAGCTTAATTTTTATTCTAAATTCACAAATGACACAGGAAGTTCTAGTAACTGTTATGACGTAATAAAAAATATGAAACACAGACGAACACTGGCTAAGTTTCGAACAGGAAATCATTGCCTACGTGTTGAAACGGGTAGACATGCAAAACCAAAAATTCCAAGAGATTTGAGGCACTGCGAATGCTGCTTACCAAATGACGTTGAAGAAGAAATTCATTTCTTTTTCGACTGTGTTTCATATTCTGACCTAAGAAATTCACTACATTGTAAAAGTTTTTTGAACCTACAAAATACATATAGAATTAATTTCTTTTTTAACAATGTTGACACAGGTGGGTCACTTTATATATGAAGCTTCAGAGAGACTAAACACTCTGTTAGCAAAGACTGCAATCACTATATTCTAGTTTAATCTGTTAGTGTAATAGGCAATACCATGTATGTAAATGGGAATGCTAATAAACTTTTGATTTGATTTGTAATTGAGTGTTTTTATCATAGATATGTTAAAAGGGTTAATTACTACACTAGTTTCCGTTATGGATATCTTTGGAATGCATGTGTATTCAGATATTAAAGACCTTTTTGAGTGTTCCACTAGCACGATCATTCATTCCTGTGTTATTTATAATCGCCAAAACGGGAATCTGAATAACTGGTTATATATATTTAAAGTTAACTTCGTCAGGGGTGAAAGAGTTTTGTTTCCTAAGTACTAGAAAATCATACTTTTCATACTTTTCACGTTTTTTAAATTTGGCTTTCTTTACATGTAGTATTTTATCTATTAAACATACGATACATATATTAATTTGAGAATATCAGTATTATAAAAGTGACAGGCCAAACACGACTCCCGCTAGTTGCAAAATGTATAAAGAAACCTCTAGAATAGCTTTGACAAATGCTCGATGTATTGTATGACTCTTTGATCTTTGGGATATAAATCTCTTTAATGACAGGAGGTCAGTTTACATGCTGTGCACACTCACTGCCATTTATAGAATTATTGTTTCTCTATGCCTTCGTTATGCTAGCTCTCTTGGCATATGTTGGGGCGTCTTTGGCTAACTTTTGTTGCAAGATAAGTAGTGATCAGCTGCAGTTTTTGTTAATTTTTATGAATATGCTTGGATCAGTCAATTTCTCAGCCGGTGATTTAGTGTCTAAGTCTGCGGTGTGCAAGACTTGTGAGAAAGTGGATCTTTATCACGGATGTAAGTGTCTAAGATCAAAGTCTGAAGCTGCCGTATCTCTACTGGAATAATGACTTCTTGCAGTTTATGTTTTAGCTCCTTGTTTTATTCTGTTTTTGAGTACTGTTTCTTGTAGCTTGAAGAACTTCCTGATCCGTTGTTTCATAATGGCGTTCGGGATTGCATCCCGACAATGGCTTGTACAGATGTAGTGATCTGTTTTGAAAATCTCACGGATGCTAGTGAATTCTTACGTTTTTCCACAGTTTATTTTTTAGTATTTATCAAATTATTATCCTAAAGCTGTAAACTGCGCATTGTAAATTGGCGTAGAAATAATGGCAAAGTCCCGGGTTGGCGTCATCTAATTACCATTTTGTAAATTCAAATCTCTAAAAATAAACTCACAAACGCGACCGGTTGAAAACAAGAAATATTTTACCATTCAACTATTCAATGTACATAGAGTTAATTCTGAAAATATATTTCTAGGGGTGAGGTACCGTGTATACGGTAAACACCGTGAGTTACGTTCGTGTTGCAGTTACAGTTTTGAATTTGTTTTCGTACATTGGAATGAATATCCCGGGGGGGGGGGGGGGGGGGGTACTCCCTATAATGGGCTATACGGGGATGCTCCGCCCGAAAGGGGTACCTTTTTGAGGCTAGAGGTATATGAAAGGGTCGGGATTTCACGAGTTGAAGTATATGAAAGGGTAGGGATTTTACGAAGAATAGGAAAGGGAAGCGAAGCCACGCCGTTGAAGCATAAAAAAGGTAGGGAAAACTGCCATTTAACTATTATAAAAATGGCCTTTCAAAATATCTCAAACAGACACACTTAAAGGCTCCCAAAGGGGTACCATTTTTATTGAAAGGTATATGAAAGGGGTACCATTTTCAATGAAAGGTATATGAAAGGGGTACCTTTTCTGTCAAAATCGGTATATGAAAGGGTAAGGGTTTGAACCTCGGGGCGGAGCATCCCCGTACGAAACTTTGCTGAGTACCCCCCCGGGATGAATATTGACTTATTGTGACCCGTACGAACTTTTTACGACTGATACCATAAGTTATATAAGGCAATGTAAAAACAAGGAGTAACGGTAATCAATGTATTTTAAAGTTAATGTTTGCACGCTTACGTGAGTTCGAGCCAGTTGATTACGCGGCTTTGCTGGTCATGAATGTGTGTGTGTGTGCGTGTGTGTTGTGTGTGTGGGAAATGGGATTTGTGATCCCGGGTTATGGACCCTTCACGCTCAGTAACTAGTATAGGGTGAAGTAGAAAATGCTTTATCTGAGAACACGAAAGGCGAATGCAAGTTGAAATTTAATTCTTCATTACTTGTTAAATACTTTAAGACATGCAGTTTCAACAATAACTATTTCTTTTTTTTGTAAAAGTCATAAGAAGGGTCGCACGGAGGTTCATTTTTTATTTTGTAGTGCAAATTAGGGCCTTTGTTGTTTAAACCTCACTGGGATTACAAAATTTAAATAAGAAAGGAAAAACGAAATGAGTTCTGGTAGTTGTAGTCAAATGACGCTATCGTGCAAATGGCCTATTGTGGTTACAGGGGGAGTGTCGTTGCTGGTTGCTGTAGTGGGGGCCGGGGGGCCTCTGGTGTCCACCCCCCCCTCCCCCTCCCCACCTCAGGGCGCTGGAGCCTCGCGGTTCGCCTCGCGTCGTTTCGCCTTCGGGGAGTCTTTAACAACGAGCTCGGAAGACTGGCACGGTAGCATAGTATTGGCTGGCCCGTGTACTTAAAAAATAACTCGAGCCCTTGAGTGACTATTATTATTTGCGTGACACTGCCTTTTGTAAACGTGTGAATTCTACGACACGGATGCTGTTCTCGATGTGCTTGTAGCCCGTGGCTTTGAAGCAAAGCCGGCGGACTGCTCGAGCTTTGAGGTCGCCGTATTGTTCCACGAGTTGTAGCAGGTTTTCATCGGGGAATTCAACGGGAATGAAGCATGACACGTGTAGTGCTTTTTGCCCTAAAAGGCGTAAAGGGATAACGCGGCTTTCGCAGTCAAAGACCGATGCCGCGAACCGCGTGGCCGATTCTGTAGATCGGAGGCTGATGTCGAAGCACTTTCCTCCGTAGAGGGGTACAATCCCAACGATTTCTTCCTTAAAGTTCGGTAACGACTGCGCTATACTGAGCGAGTCAAGATCCAGGTTTTCCTCCGCTATCAAGCGGACAGTAAGAACGGCTGGTGTGCGGGACTCGCGGCCATCTCCACGTAACGCGAGGGCGAGAAAACTCGTGAGACCAAAACCAAAACCACAAAATTGAAAAGCACGCACTCACCAAAGCGAAGACAGATAGTTACCAGACGCTTTCTTGCTTGTGGTGAAAAAACGGCACCAAATCTTGTGAAAAAAAGCTCTCCTTAGTCGTCGAAGTTTAGGACTATTCTGGCTTTTGGTCTTGAAAAAGTGGGGCACTGATGAGAACAGATCCCCCAATGCTGTACAGAGAAGTTGTTAGCAGAGGGGCACGGGTTCCCCTCCTTTTGCAAAAAAAAATAAATAAATAAATAAATAAATAATAATAATAATAATAATGATAAGGCCCAGCCTATAACATTTTCTAAACACGTCTATTGTATAACCAAATAATAGGACCCCATTTTAGTCACTAGCGTGAAAATGTAAATAACTTCTGTAAAAATGCAAGGCCCACTAGAACAAACAGTAGCAATATATAGTTGGACCGTTACTTGTTTATTAGCCTATCGTGTGCCAGCAATTTATCTTAGCCCATTTTAAATATTGTAACCGTTTGTTTCCATCTTCACTAAGCTTTCCTAGCCCCTGGTGAAGGTTAGTTTTGTGTAACCGAAATATCGGGCATATCTTATTAAAATAAATCGAACAAATTTGCTGTCTGATCAGCCTTGCATGTTAAAGTTGTTTTTTTTTTTGAAAATGTAAACTACGCCCATTTCGTGAACATAAATTTCTATTGACTGATTTGCATCATGTGATGTTTTCTTGACGTATTTTAAGTAGACTTATTCTAAAGGTGCGCTACAACGGCATCTTTACCATATTCACTATCAATTCTTCTATTTTGTTTTTATTAACCTCACGTTCTAACGCTTTAACGAGATGGCTTTAAGAGCCCTTTGATTTATCTCGTAATTTCGAAATCTCGCTTAATGCGCATGCGCATTAACGAGATAAAAAACAAAGCATATTTCAACTTAAAAAACAACAAAGTTATTGCATATTTACCTCCCATTACTACCTGTACAGAAGAAACCGACAAACAACTGAAATCGCCTCACAATGCATTGCCAGCTTAGTGCTCTGCATTATGTTCTGGATGATGTCACTGAGTTGCAAACAAGTTCCACGTGTGTTATGGCGACCGGAAAAAGGTCAGAACCATCAATTAAACAATATTTTTGTACTCATCTTGATAACTTGATGTACAGGACTACAGATAACTGTATTGAGTTGATTAAACATCAAACAAAATACAATGTTTCAAGCAACAGTAAGCTTAAGTTGGTGCTTCACAATATAGGAAAATGCATCTCCGGGAGACTAAAATTGAAAAATTTTCCGGGGGGGGGGGCATGCCCTCGGACCCCCCTAGAGGGGAAGGGCCTTTGGCCCTTCCAATGATGTGCCCACCTGTTCAAACTCATTGCCCTCCTGTTCAAAATCTTAATAAAACCCCTGCAATCATTGGTTTTAACAGTTTTCTTTTCAATTGCTGCAATGAAAAAAAAAACAATTATAGACTTAGGCATATACCAGTATAAAAAAATCCTGGATCTGCCCCTGGCATTGTACAGTTCGAATGGTGCTTCCTGTATTAACACTTTATAGTAACGCTGTAAGGAATCAGAAAAAACATGGACCTATTACCAACAATGGACTGATTATTACCGGTAATAGACCAATATCACGCTAGCATGGCAGGAAGATATATTTAATTTAATGGGGAAAAGAGTCCAGTATCAAATTCAGCATATCAATATTAGTAAAACTGTAAAGTTTCGTAAGGATTGCTCGTACACTGACGGAGATATGAAATTTTAAAACTTAGTACTCTCGCCTAATTTTTACAAAGAAATGTGTGGGAAAAACACGAAAACGAGGCTGGACGGGCAATCTCTGCCCGTCCACCATACATTTCTTTGTAAAAATGCTCAGTTTCAAAATTTTATATCTTCTTCAATTTGCTAGCAATCTTTACAAAACTTTGTAGTTTTACTAATATAGATATGCTGAATTTGATGCTTGGGCTCTTTTTCCCAATAAACTAAATATATTTTTGTGCCATGCTAGCGTGATATTGGTCTATTGTAACATGCAAAATGTACAAATATTGAATTGCACACAAGTAAAACAAATTCGGATGTAATTTTAATCTTATTAGTTGGTGTGATGTCTTCGGATTTTACCGACTTATTAAATGTAGATGTAGATGTAGAATCTCAAATAATTTGAAAATGAAAATGTTACCTGTTCTTGACAGGTGTGTGACATATATTAAGCCTGATCAGCATAGAATTATACCAACCAAGTATGACAAAATAAATTGCAATCCATATTTGTCACAAATATGAAGGAAAAATGATGAATTGTTTTGATTTTGCACACGAGTTTGTGCAACATGGTTTAAATAAAATGTGCAATTATCAATGCAACAACCACAATTGTGTAATAAATTTTCTCATGCATATCACGAGTATCGGTGTCAGCCAGGACCTTAAAGGCCCAGTAATTACCATTACGCTCCGCACGCCTCTGTTATTGTTATTTATTTCACGGCACACGATGCATAATGGTCACTACTGGGTCTTCAACAGGAAGTTCTGGTATAAAAAGGGCTGACCTGACCTTTCACACCTTTGGTTTTCAATCAAACACAGAAGATTCAACTGACAAACGTACATTATTCCTACGTCCATAAGTACAAAAATTGAAAATGTTTGGAAAAAAAGTCATTTTACCAATGAAAGTTCTATCACAAGTCCTTGGCTACTTTTGGTATTATATTATTTGCTGGGGCAATATTCTGGTTTAATGAGCATTTTTAAGCAAATTTCATTTATAGGACACTCTGGTCAACAGCATGCACCGACTGAAAGTCGCCGAAATTTGCATTTCACACCGACCCTTTTCTAGTGTAACTTCGCATTGAAATCGAGTGATTCACTGATTTTATCAGAGCACCCCAGACCTATTAATTTAACGCCAAGTTGAAACTCGTCGTCGCTTCTGTACGCATTGCGTACCTATTTTTTCGAAAGAGAGTTGAAAAAAATGACATTGTTGTGTACGTTTTACGCAGAGTTTTTGTAGAATCCTTGTCCAAATTTGTCAACATCAGATCTTTTAATCAGTACGAGTTGCATTTACTCCAAATTGTTATCCATCCCAAATGTTACATGTATAATTGTAGTCTTCAAACGGAAGAAAATTTGTTGACTGAAGACCTGCTAGTTGTTTGTGGTGAAATAATTTTGCCAGGCATTCAATACGCAGTTGGAGGAGACTGGCACTATTCGTTTACATTTTGTGATGTCTTGCACAAGAGGGTCACCGCACAAGAGAGCACAAGAGTGCACATGGACTAGCATAAGACTAGCATAGCCTCTAGTCATTCATGCCCAACAAGTAAGTGCTAAATTCTTAAAGCATTTAAGCAATGTGCCATAGAAATAAGCTGAAATAGCAAGATTTTGATGAGATTATTTCACGTTGAATCGTGAAATGTTCAACTAATTGGAATAAAAAGATTGACACTCCAAGACACTCTGGTTAAATCCTAAAGTAAAAAGTTGTAAATCTTTTAAAAAGTGTCAATGTCATTTATAACACAAACGTTTCGGGCTGAGCCCTTCTTCAGTGTGATTTAAAAATGATTCTATAGTCTGTAGAGCAAAAAAAGCAAAATCAGTAATTTGAAAATATATAATGGTAATTGAACTGAGTGGAGTGCAATTTGGTCTGAAATCTTCGATTTGAAATCACAAGTATGATTTCAGACCAAAATTGCACGACACGAAGTTCAATTACCACTTTATTACATCCATTTTGAAATCGCATAATTTAATTGCCCAAATACAGGATTTTAGTCAGTACCAATATTGATGTGACATATAGATACGATTTAGAGCAAAAAATAGTGCGATTCGGGAATAAATCACACTGCTGAGAAAAAGATGCGATTTAGAGCAAAAAACAGTGCGATTAGGGAATAAATCGCACTGCTGAGAAAAAGATGCGATTTAGAGCAAAAAAATAGTGCAATTTGGGAATAAATCGCACTGCTGAAGAATTTTGGGGACATTTCGTCCCCGCGACGTGTCCTATGAAGTTCAACAAGTTGAACTCCGTGCGACATGTCGCGGGGACAAAATGTCCCCAAAATTGATGTTGCACAATTATGAAAGTATCAGTTCACACGAGGGGACGTGTCGCTGCAACATGTCCCTGAGACATGTCCCCGCAACATTTTCATGTGTGTGCAAGCGCTAGGATTTTGTCCCTGCTACATGTCCTCGCCGCAAGTCCCTGCTACATGTCTCTCAGTGTGTACTACACAATTTTTTCTCGCTGCTACATGTCGCTGCGACATGTCCCTGCGACATGACCCCTCGTGTCTGACCATCTTAAGTATTTGTTTAAATATAAACCTTTTTGGCCCTTCAGAATAATTAATGCAATAATCAGTCAAAAATGATCATGGTAATAAACTTGTTTCATTTTGTGATCATGATAGATATACCATTTTGTATCCTGTAATTTCCTATTTACATAATTAAATTCATGGTGATGTAACAGTAACTCTTAGCAGATGTGACATTGAAACCAAATTGTCTTTAATTGTTAAGAAGTTGATTTAGTTATAATTGGCAGTATTAAAACAATTTTTTTATTTGTAACATGATTACAATACCATTTACTTTTGATAACTAAGGGGAATTTCTCTTCTGCCTAAGCAATTATTTGTTTAGACAAGAAAGTATAAAACCACAACATTAATAAAGTTAATAATGAATTGCAATTGTGAAAATAATTGGAGAAAAATGAAATATTTATTGCAATTTTAAGTAAAATATTGGGTGTGGGGTCCGTACATTTCGCTGACCCCCAGTCCATGGACTACCCCTATATGGACTACCAAATGGACTACCCAAAATGGACTACCTAAAATGGACTACCTGAAAAAAACAAAAATTATATAAAAAAATAATAAAACAATCACATGAAAACGATCAAAATTATGCTGTTCGATGTTATTACTAAACTTTTCCAGTGGTGGATATAGACATCTTTGAGTTGAGATTTAATTTTATTTATTATATTAGTAGGGGAATTTTTACAACATAAGTTGCTGTTTGTCTGGCAACATTTAGCCAGTCACTAAGTCAGAATTGTTGTATGTTAAAATAGGGAATACACTGTGCTGGTGTGTTCAATTGGCTGCTATTCAAGAATAACCAGAGATACCAGATTAACAACGTATTTTTTATTGTAGTATATTTACATTCCAGTAAAATAAAATGATGGAACACACCCTTAAACTGTGTTTTCTTTATTTTGGAGTGAGGGAGACTGTATATGAGTGAAGTGAGGTAGGCAGGGTGTTATGGGAAGCTTCACTCATAAATAAGCCTATGTATCTGTTGTGGTTCAAATTTTTCTTTTGTTTAAAAATTTTCAAACCAGCTTCGTGTATTTTTATCGGAACACGTTTTAAGAACGAAGTATACATGCGTGTACGGTCCTTGTTTGTTGACGTGTGTTAATTTGTGTGTCCAGCTTCGTTTATTTTTATCGGAACACGTTTTAAGAACGAAGTATACATGCGTGTACGGTCCTTGTTTGTTGTCGGTGTTAATTTGTGTGTCCAGCTTCGTGTATTTTTTATGGGAATACGTTTTAAGAACGTAGTATACATGCGTGTACGGTCCTTGTTTGTTGTCGTGTGTTAATTTGTGTGTCCAGCTTCGTGTATTTTTATCGGAACTAGCCTGTTCCAGGCTCCGAGATAGTGGGGAACGCGCGAAGTAAAAAAAAAAGGAAAAAAATCGCGGGGGAATTGGGGTGAGGGCGGTCGGCGGAGCCTGTAAACATTTCTTTAAAAAGCTCTTTCCGGTATACCAGCTCCTGGTATACCCTCTGATTGGTCCGTTTTGACAGGTAATGTCAACACCTCGCTATGCACATTATTCTTGTCAATCGTAACGATGGCGTACGTGATCCTCGCGCGTGATAAAAAGGAATCAAAGTCATGTAACATTTTGGACGAATGCCTGCGCGATTTTCCTAATATAGAAGCGCTCAGGAAAGGGCAACAAGAATGCCTTGTATTGGCGCGTGGTAAAGATGTCTTCGCGATTCTGCCGACCGGTTTCGGGAAAAGCTTGATATTTCAGCTCTTTCTACGCCTGGCGAAAGCAGCTTTGGCAGAGAAATTGACGATAATAGTCGTTTCTCCATTGGTTTCAGTGATGCGAGATCAAGTCGAACAACTGAAAAAGCTCGGTTTTTATAAAAGGTAACAGGCCTAACACAAATCCTGCTCGTCGCTAAAAGCATTTTAGCCCAGCTTTAGAATAAGTCTATCCCAAGTACGTGCCTGAGATATTTTTCCTTTTCGATCAAAATAAAGATATGCTTTATAGGATCAGTTCATTTCTCAGTCCGTGATTTAATGTGATCGCAAGTCTGCGGTTAGCATAACTTGCGAGATAGTGTTTCTTCATCAAAAGAGTCTAAGCTCCAAGTCTTATGCGATAGTCACGGTCTATATTGGAAAAGTGGTATCTTGCAATTGTTTTTAGTTCCTCAGAGTTTATTCTGCGCTTAAGTTGACATGTTTCTCGGAGCTAGGCAGTGCCTCCATTGTCAGACGTATGGCGTCATTGCCATCCGGTTCGAAATATTTGAATCTCCAGCATCTCGGTTCCAGAAAACGCCAGCAATATTCTCGCTACACTGAAGAAACTCTTGGCACCTTGGTTTCTCTACATGCTACGTTTCTCCTACAAAATCTGCAGCACTTTGAAGGGTGAACTTCGAGATTCGAGGACAGTATTTTCGTCGGTGTACGCGTCTTGCAATACTGATGCGGATTTCCTCGCGTTCTTGTACGTGCTTTTGCGCGAAATACTCGCGCGAGAAATCCGAGAACTATTTCTGTTAATTGACATTTTGACATTTTGACGACAGAAAATTGGATTATTGCAAAACTTGCCAAAAGAGGGCGGAAGAGCGTCGGTAAAGAAATGTTTACAGGCTCCGCCGACTTCCCCCGCGATTTTTCCCTCCTTTTTTTACTTCGCGCGTTCCCCACTATCTCGGAGCCTGGAACAGGCTATATCAGAACACGTTTTAACAACGAAGTATACATGCGTGTACGGTCCTTGTTTGTTGTCGTGTGTTAATTTGTGTGTCCAGCTTCGTGTATTTTATGGGAATACGTTTTAAGAACGAAGTATACATGCGTCTCGGTCCTTTCAAGCTGGCAGTGACTTGGGGTTGTGAGTTCATTAGCATCACAAAGAAGTGCAAAATTTTGCAACACGCCGCCGAAAAATCGTGGAGCTAGCGATTTTTCGCAAATTTCGCAAATTTTGTAAAATCTGCAAGCTGAGTGTGGGGTTGTGTGTTCATTAGCATCACAAAGAAATGCAAAATTTCGCAACACGCCGCCGAAAAATCGTGGAGCTAGCGATTTTTCGCAAATTTCGCAAATTTTGTAAAATCCGCAAGCTGGGTGTGGGATTGCGAGTTAATTAGCATCACACACTACCGAAAAATCGTTGAGGTAGCGAGTTTTCGTAATTTTCGCAAATTTTGTAAAATTCGCAAGATCTGTAACGAAAAATCGTAAATTTTGTAAAATTCGCAAGCTGTAACGAAAAATCGTAAAAATAGTAAATTTCGTAAAATTCGCAAGCTGTAACGAAAAATCGTAAAACTACGGTGAATTTCGTAGCTGCGTGCAATCCTGGCCATAAGTGGTTGTCTGAGCTAAGGAGCCTGGAAATGCTTGCGAGGGTGCGCAGTTTCCTAGGATTAGTGAACTTTAGTGCCTGGTTCATCCCTAATCTAGCAAGTATCACAGAGCCACTTCGAGAGTTAACAAGGAAAGATGTGCCTTTTGTGTGGGGTGCAGTACAACAAACTGCTTTTTATGCCCTGAAGAGTAGCCTGGGGCGTGCAGAGAAACTGGCTTATTTTGACAGCAATGCAGAGGAAACAAAGCTTATCACACATGCGAGCCCCGTAGGCCTCGGGGCAGTCCTAACCCAGGTGACACAAGGTCAAGAGCATGTGATTGCATATGCTAGTCATAGTTTAACAGAAGTGGAACGCAGGTACTCACAGACAGAGAGAGAGGGACACTGGGCCTTGTATGGGGGTGTGAAAGATTCCACATGTATCTGTATGGGGTGGACTTCACGCTGTTAACTGACCACAAGCCCTTAGAGGTTATTTACTCAAGCAATTCCTGCAATTTGGCAAGAATAGAGCGGTGAGTACTCCGACTTCAGCCATACAAATTCTGCGTACGGTATATACCAGGCAGACAGAACATTGCTGACTCACTCTTGTGAATGAGTGGCTGTAATGATGCAGAAGAGTTTTTTTTCGTTTTGTAGCAGATGTATCAGCGCCAGTAGCAATACCCATAAGAGAGATTGAAGAAGAATCTGCACTTGATCCAGAGATATCACAGCTAAGAGAATGTATTTCGACGGGAGACTGGGACAAAGCCCCACCAGTGTATAAAGCTGTAAGAAAGGAACTTTGCACTTTGGGCAAATTGGTACTAAGGGGAACAAGGTTACTTATCCCAGCAAAACTACGTGAAAGGGTACTACATTTAGCACACGAGGGTCATCAAGGGCTGGTAAAGACCAAACAAAGACTCCGTACTAAAGTCTGGTGGGCTGGAGTCGACAAAAAAGTAGAGGATCGGTGTAAGACCTGTCATGGCTGCCAGCTTGTTGGACTACCCACCCCATCGGAGCGCTTGAAACAAACAGAATTTCCAAGCCAACCTTGTACTGATCTAGCAACAGATTTAATGGGGCCTTTACCTTCAGGAGGGTATGTGCTTGTTCTAGTTGATTATGACGGTCGGTACTTCGAGGTAGACATTCTGACAACAGTAACATCTGCCAAAGTTATCGGAAGCTTGGAGAAGTTTTTCTGCACCTATGGACTGCCGCAATCGCTGAAAACAGACAATGGTGCACATATTTGTATCTGAAGAATTTGAACGTTACCTAAAAGAGAATGACATTGAACACAGAACCTCAACCCCATTATGGCCCCAGGCTAACGGAGAGGTTGAGAGACAGAATAGAAGTCTGCTCAAAGTCCTTAGAATTGCCAAAGCAGAAAAGAAGAATCACTGGACCGAGCTGCGAAAATTCTTGACAGCCTACAGGACGACACCGCATAGCAGCACGGGAGTTACACCAGCGAAGCTGTTGTTTAACAGAGAAATCAAATCAAAGATTCCTGAGCTGGGAAGGTCTAAGTACACTGACAGCGAAGCAAGGGACAAGGACGCAGAGAAGAAACAAAGTAGAGCTGACTACGCAGACGAGAAAAGAAGAGCTCAGGAAAGTGGCATAGAGTTGGGTGATCATGTCCTGTTGAAACAAAAAAAGAAAACAAATTATCGACCACGTTTGAAGACGTGCCTTACAAGGTTAGCAGAAAATATGGAAATGAAGTCGTAGTAACGTCTCCTGAAGTAGCTAACCTGCGGAGAAATGTAACTGAAGTTAAAAAGTACCTGAGAGAGGCTGATGCCACGGGTGAACAAGTCAGTGAAGATGGCGTTACCGAGGGAGATATCACTGGGAGGACCGGCAGAGCCACGAGAAAGACCAACCAAGGAGAGAAAGCTGCAGGATTATTTAAATGACTATGAGGTCTATGGACTGTGTTAAATACTTGAAACTGTTACTCTAATTCCTTACAAAGTTGAACGTTAGATTACTATGTTGAACGATTGAAGTCTCTTTGTGCGGATCAAACAGTTTATTGAAACTCACATCGAACAGTTTATGTCAGCACGTTGACATTATGCTTTAAGACCTTATTCTTAGGGAAAGAGGGGTTGTAGTGTATGCCGGGATACCCCAAAAAAGATTATTATGGACTGGATGCGGGGAACCAAAACGTCGGAGACGAGTCACATGCAGTTGTTGTGTTTGCAGAATAAAATCCGGTTTAATCCGTACTTAAATGTGTGTTAGAATTCTACAGCTCCGGACGCTTCAATTTCATGTGACAATTTATTGATCACGTGACTTGATGTTTCCATGGCAACAAGATTTTGACAGCCATGTTTGTTTGAAATTAGCATATTTGTACCTTTAAATGAAGAAAAACCATGTTTATTGGTATAACTTTTATATTTTTGTCATTTAGCGTTTATTATTTGGTTTTGATTAATTTTGATCAATTTGGACGGTTTTTAAGAGGGTTTAAAAAATTTCGGAAATGCAAGATGGCGGATCCAAGATGGCGGCCATATAACTAATTACCTAATAACTACGCCCCCCCCCCCCCCCCCCCCCCCCCCCTCCCGTCCCAGGCTCAGGAACTCAAAAAAAGCCCAGGCTGAATAGGGTTAAGCTGCCAATTTGCTTCTTACAGTTGACTTTCTACAGTAGAATTCAAGGAACCCACGAAGGGTGGCCTGTTTATCGAAGAACTCGGAAAACAGGCTAAAATTAATTTTGTCTTGTCTAATAGCTGGTCACCTGTTCTGGTACTCTCAAGGAAGGCTCATTACGGATTATAAGAAAAGGACTTGATATTCATGAATGTGCGACCATATCAAACCTAGACCTGGTGGGAATTATGGGTAGGTCATTTATTATTTAATTTTAATTACCAGTATATATAGATAGGCTGAGCCTAACAGCGTAGCACTTTGAACAAGCTTATAAACTAAGGTGAAACTTAACTAAGGTGAAACTTAACTAAGGTGAAAGGTCGGAAGCACAAGAATTAAGATTGATGACCGGGCTATTTTTCAATTTTAGCAATTCTCAAAAACAGTAAGGTTATTACCCGACCGTCTGCACAGTACATTTAGACCGTACAAAAGTTCACAAAGACAACTTTTTCTCTGTCTAGAATAACTATCACGACTATTTTCCGAATAAAATACAGTTGCTTGTCAAAAAATGCCCGAGAAACTGATTTGGAAATCAAAAATGCAAAAATACACAAACATATTTGCATAAGGCGACGCGAGTATAAAATCTAAGGCCCCGACCGCACTGATGCGTTTTCGTTTGAAAACGCATACATTTTGATGCATTTTCGCCTATCATACACACTAAAACGCCCGAAAACGCTGCTGAAAACGGAGACTTTCGAAAACGGTTTCAAAAGTGGAGACTTTTAAAAACGCATCGTTTTGAAAACGCTTCGTTTCTAGTGTGGACAGGTGAGAACGGTGACGTAAAATCTCTAGTGTGGTCAGGTGAAAACGGAGACTTTTAAAAACGATGATGCACTGAGCGTCACATGCCATCGGTTCCAGTCCAAATCAGAGCATCTATCTCCTTTAACACATGCGCAATCCCCGGTCCCAGTCGTTTTCGTCGTTTTCGACCGTTTTAGTGTGGACAGGTGAAAACGATGCGAAAACGCTAGTGTGGGCGAAAATATTTTGCTTTGTTTTCATCGAGATGAAAACGGAGACTTTTGAAAACGCATTAGTGTGGTCGGGGCCTAAGTCTTGTTTTGTTTACATAAAATCGCTTTTCAATCTATGTAATGAATGAACAAACATATAAAAATTGACAACACAATCTTCTTTCGAAAAATTTTATTGAAATCTCCATTAGTTTATGTTTAAAAGTAAAACGCGTACATTTATAGCGCATCAAGGCCGAGCTGTGTCTTCGATGAAATTCAGGAAATTAATGCAACCGAATTAAGCTACACGTTTATAAACAATTCTCCAAAACTAACGAGAACACAAATAAAAAGTCCATCACAGATTGATATCAAGATAAATTCCCATCGAAAAATGTAATTTGTTTTACCTTTAAGTCCCTCGCTTGCTTGAAAATTCTTTAAATCTCCGCGTTGGTTCTGAAATCCATAATAAAAACAAACATCTCCGGCATTGATATAAACGTATGAAGGTCCTCGAAGCAAGATTTTATCCCTTAAAGCTCTTCTTTTTCCACTAAAGCGGCTTCTGAGTAGTATCCCTTATTTAGTATCCCTGTCTTGAGTAGCAATACGCGAAAACTGAAATGCAGGGAAATAACGACTTTACTGCTCCACTAAACACTGCGAAAGATCCAACTATTAAAGTGTTTACCGAGCTGACGACTGTGTAGCCGCGCGGGTGGCGTCATTCGCCCATGTTTTGCGACGTCATACGCGCCCGCGAGCTAGCCTTGCACGATGCTCACACATGTGACAGACGCCGCCCGCGAAACATTCCGCTGGCCACAACCATGAAAAATGACGGGCATGGGTTCTGTGAGTATGGGGCTGTGCAGCCGGGCCTTCGGCCTGGCGAGTGCTCCGCTATAAACACCGGTGTATAAGCCGCACTCGTAGATAACCCGCACTCCGAGTTTTGAAGCTCAAATTTTGAATAAAAAAGTATTTTAAAATAAAAACGTAAGTCAGAGAATTGGCTCCACAAAACACAAGCTAGACTTTGCTTCTACCCATCGAATCATAGTGCATTGGGAAAAAAAAAAAACAATGCACAGTTTCAACAGTTTTCAGCGCAGCTACGTTTGTTTGCCCGCCATTCGTTCAGGCCAAAACAAGCTTGGTAACCGTGCAAATTTCTTGAGCGCGTGTTTTTATTTAGCCTGGTTACTAAGGTTAACCAAGATGGCCGCTTGTTTACAGACTCTAGTAGTAATAAGAGGCACCGTAGCTCACTTTACATCATCCATAAAAGTATAGAATTTTCCCCGTTAGATTTCCTCGTTAAATTTTTCAAGATTTTTTCAAAAAATCCTCGTTAAATTTCCAAAATTGTCGTTAATTTAGTGTATTTTGGAAATTTTCCTCGGTAAAAACCCAGTGGGTAACCATCTTACCCGTTTTTGAAAAAATTCTGGCTCACTTTCCAAAAAAACCACACATCCTCATGAGGCACTTTCCAAAAAAACACACATCCCTCATGAGGCACTTTCCAAAAAAACATCCTCATGAGGCACTTTCCAGATCAATAAAACGCAATAATTTGGTATAACCATATGGAAGTGTATCTAATCCGGTTTCAACTTTATTCAAACATCTTTTATCATAAACAAACCGAAAGTCTTTCTCTTGATATTGATTAAAAACTTCTTTTGTTTTTGGATCTCTTGTGATTTTCTGCTCATTGACAAGAGTGATTCTTTCTTTCTGCCGGTTGATGATTTCCTTCATTCCTTTCATATTCAAATATTGACTGTTTTCGTGATTTAGTGTGAAACCTTTTACTTTACAAGTAATTTTTCCTTTTCCCGTCACATAGCTATAAGATTTTGGGCCAGAACCGCACCACTCAACAATTTTATCACCTCCAAGCTCATCCGTTAGCTCACCAAGCATATCACCGGTTTCAATTGTTTTGCCTCCAGGTCTTTGTATATACCAACAACTGTCGGTATCAAATCCGAGCACCTGTTCTCCGAGAGTATCCAAAACATCGTACAACTTTAGGCGCGCATGACTTGTTGTAAATGCGGCAATAAAAATATTTGTGGTGTTAGAATTATCCACAAACTGATCTTTCAAATCATACGTCATCTGCACCATATCTTCAGTGAGGAACTGAATGAAAAGATTTTCAATGTTATCATCGAGCAAAATTTTGTAAAACTCTTTTGATTCAGTTACATATTTGTGTTGTGTCATGTTGTTACGCTGTCCGAACTTTCCCCAAAGACTATTCAGACATATTTTCGCAATTGCCCTCCTTCCAGGATTAAATTCTATTTTACCTAACTCAATTCCCAAACGTTCTTTGACAATCTGTCTAAAATGCTCTTCTGACTCATATTTGCATCCAGGACCAGTTTTAAGTTCAGAGCTTTCCAATTTGATCTTCATGAACTTTTTAACATATTCTTTGAAAAGATTGCTAGATGTCTCTTTGAAATGCCAAACCTCATAAATCTTTTCAATCTTATATCCCTTTTCAAGCGCTTTTTTCATCTCATTTGTACACCATGTTCCGATAAATGATCTTTCAGAGTTCGTATGTAAACATTCTTGTTGTTTTGTTTCTGCACACGTTCGACAAAGAGGAAACAGCAACTTTTCAGCCTTATCGCATCTTATTTTTACCGGTAAAACAGGATGATAAAGCCCTCGAGGTGGAACCACTTTACATTTTATGAACCCGAACCATTTTTTATCAAACCTTTTGGGATTGAAAATCTTTTCAGGATGACCGATAGGGTATTCCTCGTAGAATTGAACTGTTGGATACAGGCTGACAAAATCAGCATACGCACCCGATTCATTCTCTTTGAAATCATGGGTTAGCTTTGTAATATTTGTTCGACCACCAAAGAAGGCATCTCTGGGGTTAAGTGGCTCCACAAAATCACGTTTCCAATCATTTTTCATGAAAGATTTGAATTTGGTATTTCGCAGGAGTTCGCACTCATAAATTTCGACAAGATTATAACCGTTATTGATAATCTTATTATTTTTTTCCATCGTACGACGATGAAGGGTTTTCATATCCAACTGATTTTTGGAATTTATCGTATCTGAATCGAAGCATTTCTTGCAACCGTGCCAAAAACATCCCTGAAATTCATAGACGGTATTTGTTGCTTCGCAAAATCCATCGACACATGGTGCACCTTTGATGCACTCAAGTTTTTTCTCACCACCGTTGAGAGCGTGTTGAATCTTAATACCGTGTTTTTCAGATAGATAATCCAACCATGCGATGCTTATTTTCGAATAATTTTCCTGTCGTGTGGTATCTTTTACGACAGCGATTGTTTCTGGTTCTAAATAGTAAGCTCTGAAAATTGTCATGCACACACTTGCGATTGTGATATATTGAAACGGATCGATATTTCCGAGATCGATAAACTTTTCACGAAACATCATCATCGATCTTCGAAGAATATCAACGTCAGACCTACAATATTCGATAAGCTCTTTTCGGAAATCAAAAACATAGTTTTCTTTGACACGAGCATCGTGCCATTCGTGAAAAGCTTTTCTATCATCTTTCTTCATCTGTTCATAACCATAGTGTTTCTTGCTCGGAATCGGCCCTACATAGTTTTGGTGACACTTTTTGTTGAAATAATGAGGGAAATAACCTTTTTTCAGCTCTTTCAATCCAAACGTTTTTGGGAACGCTGCTAACCTATTCTGAACAAAATTCAAACTATCTATGAATCTTATTTTGAATGACTTGATCTCCATCGACATTATTTTTGTACCTGAATATATAATATCGGGTTTTACGATATTTTCTACACACCATTTCAAGATAAACTGAGCATCATAACCTTTTGAATTATGTGCAATGAAGGTATATCCTTTATGCTTCTGCTCCATCTTCTTCTTTCCCTTCTCATCCTCCACCTCATACTCCTCAAACACAAACTTGCAGAATTCTTCAATTGTGTGAAAGACCCACTCATTTCCTTTAAAATCGTGTACCACAGCTAAATTTACTTCGTGAATACCCGTCTCTTGAACGCATTCAAAGTCGAAAAACATATACTTTTCCGTATATGTTTGGCAAGAAAAACATATGTAATCTTCAAGACAGCCTGTACATCTTCCTCCTTTGCAATGTGTATTTTTCATAAAACATTTATGCGTTGTTAAATCACAGTATTCTTTGCAGTTGGAACATTTTGAATGTCCGCATATGTGGGACTTTAGGTCATGAATCGTTCCATCTCTATCTTCTGAAGTTACGATTATTCTCTCGCATAACAGACATTTTCCTACATTTTCACACACGATGTCGGGTTTTCCGTATTTTGATCTGTCTCGTTTATGTTCTTCATAACAATCTAATCCGAAAAAGGATCTATTACATTTATCGCATGTTATCGGTGGTAAAGAACACTTTTTTCCGTCAGGAAAAGATTTGAAACAAGCGATACATTTTGTCGGACATCTATGCTTATCTCTATGTTCATAGGGTTTCTTGCATGTATGACAATAATAATCTTTACAAAGAAAGCCTGGCATACTTGTAATGACATCGTAATGATTTTTATTTTTCAAAAGGTAGATCTTACTCGCATTTTCAAAAGGAGTGACTGTGAAAATTATCTCATTAAACTGGTCAGCATCAACGATATTTATCTCTACTTTCATATGAAATGAAAATCTTTTCACATCTGCAAGAGTAGACCCAAATAAAATGATCGGAACTTCAGCTTCTTTATGAAGTTTCTTTGCTTCATCTTCCTGCAGTTTTCTCGAAGCATTGAACCCGTTTTTCAATTGCGAACTTGTCCATCTATCTTTGTTAATATTTGCCACCGCTGTTACAATTGCTCTGGCAAGACAGATTGAATCACTGTTTTTAATCGTTATAACTGACCTTTTTCTTGAAACATTGTCTTTTGTTACACGTAAACGACCCATTCCCCGGGGAACCTTTACCGAATGAATAGCTATCTCAACCTCACTAATCGGAACATCTTTGTATTCAATGAATTTTGCTATCTCTTCGACGAGATCCGTGTCAAGGTTACCTGTGATTGTAATCAGTTTTGTGCTGACCGATTTTGCCCAACTCGGATGGTTGAGTATCCATCGAATCTTATCACCATTTTGTAACCCTCTCTCTTTTATTACTTTCAAACCGATTTCCAACAATAATATATCGATATCGATTACATCTGAAAGGTTTATTATTTTTACTTTGAATGTGTCGAAAAACGATGAGAACTTTCTACTTTCCTTTGAAAAGATCTTAACGATCTCATACGAAGCTTTATGTTCAAACCCTTTCATGCGAAGCGCGTCAAGCTCGTTGTTGAGTAGCTCTCTTTTTGAAAACAGCTGTTTTCTCTGCTTTTTGTTATTTTTCAACTTTTTATTAACCTTTTGGAGTTTTTTCTTGAGCCGCTTGATCTGTTTCTCTTTTCTTTTATTATCCACCAATTCAACATGTGAGGGTGCTTCAAAGTTTTTCTCTTCTCTTTTCTGCCTGCGGGTTTGTTTGGGTTTTATCTGATAAGGTTTTGGTTCTGCTTTTCGTGGAGGTGGTGTTTGTTCTCTTTCCCTATGCGTAGCCGGTTCTTCTTCATCTATAAAATTAACGATACCGCGTGGAGGGGAAGTATTTAATCTACTTTCGATGAATTCGATCAGCGCCGCTTTCGTCCTATGACGTGAAAAACCTTTCATGCGATGCTCACGTGCAAATGTCTTAAGCTGTTCAACAGTTTTTGACTCCATGTGTAAACTAAAGTATCTTATATCAATATATTTTTTTTTTTAATACCATTTTAAATTTTCATTTCACGTTCAGATCTGAAAGATCTTGAAAAGAAGAGATCTTCACCGCAGATCTTTCAGTTCTTTCAGATCTACCCAAGAGTTGAATTTATCGCTATACCCGCTCCACTTCACTAACGCTTTACCTTTTCGAGCATCTCGTCGAATCACTTTCTCAATTCGAAAGATGGTCTGTTTAGCCTTCTGAAGCTCTTCCTTATAAAAAGAACCTGTTATCTCCTCACCCAACTCATCTTTCAGTTTATAAGTTATAGGGTTAGTGTATCGAATCTTATCGATAGTAAAAATCTCTTCAGTCCAATTCGGTGTGTAACCTTTATCGAAAACAGGGCGTTTGTATTTTGATATTCGAACCTTATCCCCAACTTTAAATTTCGGTTTATGCGTAGCTGTCCGTCTCTTCTTACCGTACAGATTTAAGTAAACAGCACTTTCGTTCTTTTTCTTCGACGCTTCCACAGGTGTCATACCGATGCTTCGGTGTTTTGAATTATTGTATTCTTTCAATATCTTCGGTAATACATCATAATACACGGTATTGTTTTGAACGGTAAATTGTTTATACATTTTCTCTTTTATCGTACGGTTCCATCTTTCACAAACACTAGATTTTTCTTCATTCTCTGTCGAATACATCACTATCTTATTTTTATCCAACAGTTCTTTCATATTCTTGTTGTAATACTCTTTTCCCTTATCCACCCACAGCATTTTCGGTTTTCTTCCTTTCTTGAATAGCGAATTGAACGCTTCCCTAACGGTCTCTCCTTTTTTATTCTTCAACGGTACAATCCAACCGTATTTACTGAAAACATCTAACACCATGAGAAGATATCGATATCCCTTATTCCACTTACTTAATTTCTGCATCTCAACAAGGTCAGAACACCATATCTCATCGATTCCGTTTACAATAACACGCCGCCGAGTAAACTTTCGCCTTATAGGTTTATGCAGTTCGTCTGCAAGCTTTTCTTGCCACCGCTGGGGCGGTACGTTTTTACTCGGCGGCCTTATCCGTTTCCCAACCCAAGTTTTTGTTTTACGTCGATAGTATTTCTAGCTAACCAATGGCCCCATTGTCGATCACTATAGGGCACGCTATCCAAAGCTTTCACCATTTTTCTATCCGCTTCGTTTTTACATTTTCGCGGGTCCGGTTTATTTGCGCACACAGAATAATCGACGTCATGCTGCATCGCTATGGCATCCGTTTCACCCGTCGGCTGTTCGTAGATCTCCAGTATTTTACCTGTTTCCGGATCATATCTTAATTGCGAATCCAAGTCATTATATGGTCCTGTGTATTTATGTCCGGGTAATGTCCAACCGCCTTTCGGTTTCGGAAGCTTACCGATCATTTTATGAATGTCGACACCGCTCCCATCTAAATCTTTTCTATCCGTTTTATATTTTTTGTCAGGCCTGATCTTAGTTGACAATTCGTTCATTATCTGTGAGGCAGTATTTTCAAGAAACGGTTTTGCTTTGTCAAGAGCGAAATCCAAAGCTTTGGTTTGCATATTTTTATTTCTCAACAGCTCACTTGCTCCATAACGACCCATTTCAACAGCTTTCTTTCCTAACCAAGGTAACGCATGCATCGTTAATCCTTCCATAGCCATCTCACCAAAGCCCCCACCTTGTGGGGGCCCAACTAGTTTCCCGAACTCTTAACGAAACGGGTTTTCTTGATTCCGCAATTAGCGCAAGTGCACCAAAAATAAGGCCTACCGTTTTTAGCTGTCATATAACCGGACGGTTCAGTACAACCAGTTTTTATTTTTTCCTTGACGCAATACGTTAACGACTCCATGTGTAAGTTTTATTATACGATCTGTATAATAAAAATCTTTAATTTTAATTACATGAAATATTTTTTAATAAACTTTTCATTGTAGTTTTGATTATCGATTTTGAATCTACTTAAGCAATCGTAAAATGATTTTTTGTAAATATTATCAAGAAAATATAAACAATAATAACCGCATCTTACTGATCTTATAGCTTGAAACGGGTAACCGATATTATATTGATATTCCATGCGCAAGCTATCAGCATAATCAATGAAATCTTGTGGTGGCGGCAAACAAAACGAATCAAAATAATATATGAGATCTTTATTTTTTACAAATGTTGCTACCCAGTGTGTTCCGTTCCCTATCTTATCATCAAGATTGATTATACAACAACCTGTTTTGCCTGTCGGATGACTGACCGTTTGATCTCTCGAAAAAATACCTTGGAAATCGGGTATTTTTAAGTATCTTACCCATTCAAGGAGGTCAAAATTACTTAACGGTACATCCCTAAATTTGGGTTTTTTTCACCCCATGATCCGTAAAAAGGTGGAGGTTGGTATGGAAACTTTGGAGAAACCTGTAATCCTCTACCTTCTCTTTTCGGTACCTGTAATCCGTATCCTTCTCTTGGACTTACAGATAATCCTTTTCCAAAAAGTTTTGAAGCTAATTCGATAGCCATAGGAATTCCGATTGCAGCAAGTGTTCCTAAAAATCCTCCATTCTGCTGTCTTTGCGTAGGTTTGAACGTTATTCCGCTACCGGTTTGCATACCGTTTCTTATAACTTGCGCTTGCCTTTGCGTCAATCCTTTGATAGTTAATAGTTGAGGAAGAAAATCAAACGGTACCGTGATTCCGTTACCAAAAATCTTATCGATACCGAGACTTCCCAAAGCGCCTAACGCTCCTGTAGCTAAATGAGGTAGTACTTTTGTAGCCGCTTTTGTAGCTAAAGGTACTACCTTTGTTGCCGCTTTTGTAGCAAAAGGCAGTAACTTTGCACCGAGTGATAACAGCGAAGACCACAAACTTCCACCTACGGTGATCGCTTTACGAATCTGTGTTTTAGATATTTTGATATCGGTACCGGTACCGTTTTTTAGGGCTTTATTAATCTTATTAATCTGGGTTTTTGTCAACATCAACTCATGCGACCCTTTCAAATTATTCTTACTCAACCTTATCGTAATTTGAGAGTTATCGTCATATGCTTTTTTAAGTTTATGTAGCTGTCCTTGAGACAAATTTACTCCATATGCATGGTAATATGTAGCCATTTTTAATTTTACAAAATATAATTTTAATTAGATTTACGCTTTTATTAATATTTTTCCAGATGATGTGTATAACTCTATCTCTTTTTCATGTAAAACTAAAGCATTTAATCTATAATTTGTTGGATTTGCTCCGTTTAATTCATAATTAAAAGTAAGTGCAACTACACCATCTTTTACATCTTCTTCTTGGTTTCTAAGATTAAAGTATAGAATTCCAAAAAGATTTCTGAAATTTGATCGGTCAATTATTGTTCCGCTTAAAAAGTCGTTGTAAGCGGAACTGTAGGATAACAAAGCTCTGTAAAGTCTTGACTCCTCATCTGATGTCATTTCTAATTGAGGATATTGGATGCTGTTATTTATTTGCAAGTGTGCTCTAGAAAAATATCGATTGTTTGCACCGATACTAAATGTTTTGAAAGTAAATATATTTTGCTCCTGATTACTATAACTTGCCTCGGGAACAACCCAGATGAAAACATGCCTCGGTCTCCTAATACCTGTACTTATTCGAAAGGAGTTATTTACAGAGGATGTTTGTAATATTTCGGTATGTTCTCTCAAATAAGTCCATTTTTTGGGTTTCAAATAATCTTCAAGATACTGTTTCATACCTAAACCGTTGAAAATAATTTTTGGACACCACAATCTTAATTTTGTTAAGATCACCTTACTATCTGGAGCAGCATTTTTTCTGAAAATTATATTGTTGTCGCTTTCAAGTTCTATAAGAAGATTTGTCTTGATATTCGGGTGAAGATTATTTTTGAAAGCTGCAAAATAACTGTATAGATTTAACGGAATCGATATTTTGTTGACAGCTGCAGCATCTGTTAAAATTTTTCTTCTAGCAAAACCTTCGTTATATAGCGCTTGAGCCGGTCGTGCTTCTGTTGTTCCCGTGGATGAATCCAAATATAAAAACTGATCTTTACCGATCGTATCGGCATAACTTTTTGTATATTTTAAGAGGGAAAGTACGTTCGATGTTTCGTTGGCTCTTGTGTTATTGTAAACGGTTATTCCACCGCATTCAACCTGAATCTGTTTTATAAATGTATGACCGTTAGTTGTGGTACAATCTTGATTACCGTTATTCGGTCCGGCTACTATTCCGGTTGTACTATCGGCAAGCGTAACAAGTTTGAAATCTACTTCCAAATAAGCGTTATACCAATCGATCGGATTTGCTTCTGAAGAGTTATCAACCGTGAATCGATAATTATTCTTAACCTGTCTATTATCATTTGCGACATTATCGATTAGCGGAGTTTCCAAATCGTAGGACACGTATTCATATCGTTTGACCAATTCTGGATTTCTGAAACTCATTCTTATTATACGTTAGTATAATAAGAAATTATTTTTAAAATTAAATCAGTTCATTTACGATATTTCGGATGTATTGAAATTTGTCTTCTTTCTTCTCCTTCTTGGCGTTTTCTTCGTTTAAAAATTTAATAATATCGACTCCTTTTGTTTCACCTGAGATTTGTGGTGTTGGTGATGGTGGTGCAGCAGCAGAAGGTTCTTTTTTACCTCTCGATGAAAACTTGTCATAAATTTTTTCACCAAGAACTTCACCGGTTTTTTGACCGACCTGTTCAGCACCTTTTTCAATAAGTTTTTCTGCTGCTTTACTGGCTAATTTACTTGCTGTTTTTCCTGTTAATTTGGAACCGATTTTTGTAAGTGTATCAAAGAAACCACTACCATACTCTACAGAGTCAATATAAGAAATTTCTCCCGTATCAAAATCTCTTATTCTTCTTTGTTCTTCCATACGTAAGTCTAAGTCTAAGTTTTATAAATTCTAAATAAATTTCTATACTTCTTTTAACACTACAGTTATGGAGATATCGATATCGTTCAGATCAACAATTCTATCTTCATCGTCGGCCAAGTAAAAGGTTACTTCGGATATGTCTTTTCTATTCATCTTATGCCATAAATAATTTACTCTCGGGTAGATTTCAAAAGGTAAAGACCTTGTTTTTGTATTTGTTGAGAATGTGAATAGCGTATTGCTTCGCTTTCCTGAAACGATCGAATCGCTCAACAAACTACATTTTAGGTAAAGATTATCGATGCTGTTACTGATATTAGGGAAATTTTTCCCGTAGGCGGTGCTCGTTAAAACTTTCGATTCGAATCCGAGTAAAATATTAAAATTTCCACTAGAACTGAAATCGATGCGGAAATTTTCATTTAATTGAATAAATACCTTGTAAGTTGTAAGATCAAACAATACGCTAATTCCATATTCCTCCGTGTTGGGTATTTTTTCGATCCTTTTGTGGATAAGATCATTTATATCTTCGTAATCATAAACCCCTGATGGAAAAGTAATCGTTTCATATGTTTTACCTTTATCCTTCGATATTCTTAGTTTGTTGTTATCATATTCGGGACGAATGTTATGCCAACTTGCGGTCATGCTAAGATGATCCAATGCCAAAAAACATTCTTTATTATCGTCCAATAACAGCTCGGGAGTAAACCTTACAGTAAAATTTCCCGGTTTATTATTAGGATTTTGTTTTCTTGCATCTATAGATTTGAAGACTAGCGTTCTGTTAACATCCATTTTATTATACGATCTGTATAATAAAACTTTTTAATTTTTAATTACGCTAAATATTTTTTAAACAATTTCTCATGAGCTGTCTTATCTATCGCTCCTATTCTTAACAGCTCATCGTTAATTTGCGATAAATCGTTTCTCAAAACAGGTGAATTATTACCGGCAGCCATCGAACCGATTATTATCTTCATCCGGTCTGCCAATTTGTTAGGATCATCATAATAAACTATACTTGAACCGGTCACAATCATCTGTGATTTACCCGATGATTTATGAGGAGGTAAATTACTCAGTATATTTAGATCGTTAAAAACTTTTACAGCGTTCATGCTATATTTTGTTTTAGGATTGTATCTTTTCGTTAGTAAATTAATCAGCGATTTATCAGCATCGGCTTGATAAATTAATTTTCCGCCGCGATAAGCGTTTAATTTCAGATCTTTCATTAGCTTAGGCATGTCGATCAATAGTCCTCCATATTGATTGTTTTTTTGAATTTTATAAGCGTTTCGTCTTGGCTGTTTGTACTTGCGTACCCCTTCACCTTGTTTTTGTTTTGTATATTGCGGTAAAATTTTTACATTCTTAATCGTTGTTAAATATCTCTCTATTATATTCCTTGTTCTTTCATATGTTTTCAGATCATAATCGAGTTGTTGTTTTTCTTCTTCTGTCTTTGGTTTTCTTCTTTTCAAACCACCTATCTTTATTCCGACACTTCTGTTCTCATCTTTAGCTTCATTATAAGTTTCAGTTAACTGTTGATCGCTCATTTTAAGTAGATCATTAGGTTCATGAAAAGTTTCTTTTAAAAATTCTAATTCGCTTTCTGTGAACATCTTATTCGGTTCGGCGGTTATTACTTTACCCTTCGGTGGTGGTTCAGGTATTGCGGGTATTTCTGTTGGTTGGTCACCACCGAAGGGTAGCTCTCTATTCAATGTTAAAATATCCTTATTGGTTTCAACCAAGTCTTTGAAACCGCTGGTTAGAGCCAATTGATTTTCTTTCAATTGCTGAATTACTTTGTCCTGTTTTTCATCTGTTTTGCGTTGCTGTTCAATTAGCGGTTCTCTCAGAGTTTTAAAATAATCACTCATCGCAACATCGCGAACCTGTTCTTTATTTTTAACCTCATTCTTTACTTCGGTAACTGCCTTAGCAATTTTAAAACCTTCAAATTCTAAATCTGCATATTTTTTAATCTTATCAAGATCCATAACTTATTATTTAAATATCTGTAAAATAAACATTTAAGTTATTTTTAAATATCTGTGAAATAAACATTTTAAGTTTATCTACCTTATTAAATAAAATGAAAATACCGAATTATGATGTGATAAAAAGTAACGATAATAATCGTTCGTTGAACGATTTTCTTAATGAAGATTTTCGTATGTTGATAACTGGTCAAACTCGATGTGGAAAAACAAACACCTTAATGCATATTCTTAGAAAACCGCTCATTTATTATGATAAGATTTATCTATACTCGCCAAATCAACATCAGGATAAGATTCAAGACTTGCAAAAATTAATGGAAAACGCCAGTCAAAGAGTTGGATATGATATTTTAGAACTTTACGGAGAAGATGATATTATGGACACAACAGACTATCCGATCGATAATAGAAAAGTGGTGGTTTTTGATGATCTTATTAATGCTCCCCAAGCAGTTCAAAACAAAATCGCCAATCATTATACCGATGGTCGACATCATAAAATTTCCCCGATCTATCTATCCCAGTCTTATTACGATGTTCCCCAAAAACTTCGACAGAACTGTTCCCACATGATTTTGTATCCGCCGACGACTAAAAAACATCTGAATCTGATTGCGCAAGAAAATCTAATAGATCCGGCTCTTTTCGATAAACTTGGTCCATATGAATTCTTATTTTTAGACAAAGAAAAGAAAAGCGTTACCAAGAACTTTGATGAGACTTTTTAAAAATTATATGAAATAAGAATAGAGTATGGGTATTTTTAATAATATCGGAAGATTCACCGATTTCGATATATCGGAATATATAAAAAATTTCAATCAGCAAGTACAGACGAATACCGGTTTGAAATTAGATGTGAATAACAATTACGATATTCAACAAAAACGTCTTGTAAATGTTGGTGAAGGAGTGGGAAATGATGATGCGATAACAAAACATCAGTTGGACTTACAGATATCGACAAAACCGAATCGGACAGATGTTATTCTTGTTGATGGATCGACACATATGACCGGTGATTTAGATCTTCGAGGAAACAGATTGATTTTTCCCAGTGAGATCGATATGAACAGAAAACTAATCGTAAACATGGACACGGATGAAGATAACGATTTATGCGCTGTCAATATGGTGACTCTGAAAAAATTTCATCCTAACACTCCTGAACCTACGCATGAGGTTGTGAAAAATATCGATCTGAAAGAACTGTATAATGTTGTTCAATCGAAACAACAGACTTATGCTTTGCTAGGAGCAAATTATAACAATCTTGTCTCTTACAACGATGTTAGGAATATTTTCTTATCCCGCAAAGAGACGTTTCCGATGGAGACTAGTTTGGATATGGGGAACAATACGGTTTACAATGTAAAGGACCCGACGGTCGCCGACCAAGGAGCAAATAAAAGATACGTGGATCATATAATTTCTGATAAATTGAGTAATCCGTCCGGTGAAGATTTAGATATGTCAAACCATAAGATTACCAATCTCGGTGATCCGCAAAATAGTTCCGACGCATGTAATAAATCTTATGTGGACGGTGCTGATAAAAATCTTGATCTCAAGATAGGAGGTGTGGTAGTTCATACGATAGAAATAGAAGAAAAGCTCAAAAAATATGTTGACGAATCACACATCACCAGCTCGACAGCGCTTTCAGCGCTGAAAGATGAGTTCCGATACATAATGGAAAATGTTGACGAAAGCTCATCCGAGAATAACGTGACTGTCACCGGTATAGTCGATTTGGTAGAGTCACCGCATACGTTAAACAAAAAAGTTTACAGTCTTTTATTACACAAGAATCCACTAAATAGCTACGCATCAAGAATCGGTTTTAATATGTATAAATTACCAAAGGGAGAATATACCGTTTGTATCGAATTTATCCCACCTACGATGAGAGGTGTTAGCGTTTATGTTCAATCGACTTCTCTCAATATAAATGATAAACAACCGACAAAAAACTTTACGGATTACAGTAGAAGTATTATCAATCTGCATAAGTGGGAAATTTCACCGCCGGAATATATTATGGTCGATTTAAAATGTAGCGGCTCGCCAACATCAGCTTCGCAAGCTCAAGCTTACCTGATAATTTACGGAATAAAAGGAAACCACTCAGATGTTCCGGCCAGTGTTTACGATTCTCCTTATGTTTTGGAGAGTAGGAAAATGGTTATGCAAACCGATCTGGATATGAACAATCACTCAATTCTCAACAGTAGCGGTGGCGTTTTTGCAATTCACGGTGTTTACAATAGAACTGCGAATCAGTTGTTTACTCTATTTTCAGGAGAGGAATATGCTATGGTTCCGGTCAAGTGTAAAATTGTAAAATGTTGCGTTAACATTCTCGATACGCTCGAAACGTATCCTCATATCATCGTGTTGATAAATGAGATAATAGGAAGAGGAGGAGGCGGTAATAAACAGGATTGTCATTTGACTAAAGATATCGTTTTGGGAGTATGCGATAAATTTAGTGTGAGTATGCGAAGATTACAGAGAACTGTCAATAAATGTTTGGTAAGTCTGTGGCTTGAGACGATCCCCTAAGTTTCTCATAAAAAATTTATTATACGCTACGTATAATAAATTAGATGATCTTTCACACTAGATCTTTCAGATCTTAGCGTGTTCAAGCGCTTCTACGACCTCTCTAGCGATCTCTCGAGTTTCTCTTAACCATTGAGGAGATAAGATATGCTCATTTATAAAAGAGACAAGAATGAAAGCGATTGCGATCATTTTTTAAAATTATATTATTATTCTTTATAAAATGAAATACGATCTTTTTGCATTTAACCACATCGATACATCGATCGACGAGACAAAAATAAAGGTGATCAAGTCCCTTTACAGTTTTTATCACAAGAAATGGTGGTGTTATAAAAAAACTTTTAGACATCTCAAACGGATGAATCTCTTGTGTAAACTGTCTTCATCCTCTCTTATCGCCGGTGGTACAATTGCCGGTGGAATTACGTTGAACCCTATTATTTTAGGTGTCATTTCCGGTGCAGGCTTGTTGGTCAAAACATTTACCGATTATAAAAATTATAACCGACGGATTGAGATGAGTAAATTTGCATTTACGACATACCAGAAAGTTTTGGTCGATTTGCGGTCTTGTTTACGCGGAAAACAGTTCGATCACGAATCGTTTGTTAACGATATGAGGTTGATCGATGAGATAATCATCGATTTATGCCCAGCAATAAATAGTCGAATCGAAGATCGATATGATAAAAAATTCAAATGAACATAAAGATTTGGTATTAAATAAATAAAATGGATGATGGATGGGAAAGACCGTTGATTAATCGAACAGATTATACCTTCAAAGAATTACGCCATTTAGCAAAAGAGAAGAAAATCAAAGGTTGGTATCTAATGCGAAAAGCTAAATTACTTTCTGCTTTAGCTGAATTAGATATATATGAACCTCTAGTAAAAGTTCGTAAAGTCAAATTTTGTGATTGAAAAAAGATACGATGAAAAGTTTTCATAAAAAAGTGCAAAACCCTGGTCGGGGGGTGCTCGGTTGGCTGTTTCTGTGCCTCACAATGTGAGGACTTTCGCCTCACCGAAGTGAGGACTTTTCCCACTGACAAAGTGGGTGTCATCCCATTTTATACCTCTGGGTGAGGTTAAGTTCTCCGAAGAGATCTTTGAGCACCCCCCTGTTATCAGTTGGGCCGAGGCTGGTTCACCAGAGCGTAGTCAACTGACTCAACTACACTGCTACCCCGTAGGTCTGACATCGTATGAACCGTAAGCAGGGTTCTGACAGTGGCCAACCGTCTCCCCCTGAGTTCTATCGAATTACAGACTTATTAATATATATAGTTTCATCGAACTATTTATATAGGTAGAGGTTATCGCGCTCACACATGTGGTACGTGTCAAGTGTCACGCGCGCGTTTCACGCGTGACTGCGCATGCACTTTAGAAGGTTTCACACTTGAATGAACACGTACGCAATTCTCGGAAAAGATGAATAAATTAAGACCGATTTCTCGGAAAAACGTCGCGATAAACAAACGACTCGAAAGCGCTTGTTTATCAAAAAATGGTATTAAAAATATAAAGTACCTTATAAAAACAAATGGAAAAGTCTGTGAAAGAGTTGAAAGCTGAAGCAAAAGAGCAGAAAATTAAAGGATGGTATCTAATGCGGAAAGCCGAACTCATCGATGCTTTACAAGCTGTAGAATTGAAAGAACCTGTGAAATCACCAGAACGTAAAGAAAAACTTTGCCCACACGGGAAAAATAAATACAATTGTAAGGAGTGTTCGGGATCAAGGATTTGTGAACACGGTAAACGACGGTATTTTTGTAAAGATTGTGGTGGAAGTGGAATCTGCATTCATGGAAATAACAAGTACTATTGCAAGGAGTGTAGCGGAAATCAGTTTTGTGAACACAATCGAGTGAAATATTATTGCAAAGAATGCGGTGGAAACGGTATCTGTATTCATAAGAAAGATAAACGCTGTTGCAAGGATTGCAGGTAGGAATGAAGCTTGAATATTTTTCATTTCTTTTACTAGAAATGAAAAATGGTCTTAAGGAAATAAATTTGTAATTATAACAACATGCAACTGTCAACTCTCTCAGATGTTCGCAATGAAGATATTATTTTCAGCAAACCGATAAAAAATGACCTTTACAATTATCAAAGGATTAAAATTACGACAGATTACGGTGATAATAAAAAAGGACCTTTAGTCATTGAAACACCGTTTCTTTTCAGTTTTGGTGTAACCGAAAGAAGAAGTAAAGAAGACGGAACTCGTGAGCTACTTGGATATTCTATTCCGGTTTGTTTATGGTCCAAAGACGATGAACCGACACCGGAAGAAGATGAGTTTTATTTTTCTTTGGAAAATTTTCAAGAACTTTGTTACAAGCGTTTAGAAGAGGCTTGTGGTAAAGAGATTGCTGATAAATTAAATAACCTTCTATATTACAAGGACAGTGACATAGGAAATAATCCACCGATATTATATTCCAAACTCAATTATTCGGAAAAGTCGAATAAATTCTTAACGCTATTCAAAGCGAAAGGAAACAAAAATGTTGATCCGCTCGACTATCTTAATTCATATTGTCATGTCAAAATGGCTCTGTTAATTGATAGTATTTATATCGGTGAAAAAGCTGTTTCGATTCAGGTAAAGGTTCATGAGGTATATTTCAGACCGTTGCCACAACGAGAATCGCTATTAACGATACAAGAAAGCGATGATGAAGAAGATTAAATATCTGTTTATTTTTCATTTCTTTTACTAGAAATGAAAAAATCGTCTTAAAAAATAAATATGGTAATATAACAACATGCAACCTTCAAAAGTTTTAGAATATTCATCAAATATTATTTTCCATAAACCGGTAAAAAACAGCAAAACCGGTTTTGAAATAATCAAAATTGACACCTATAAAGGTCCGTTAGTAATCGATTCACCATTTCTTCGAATTATAGGCGTAAAAGAGATATATAGTCAAAACGAAAGTAGTGAACTACTTGGTTACACCATTCCTGTTGAATTATACGGTAAAGAAGGATGCAGTCGAATGGCAACGGAGGAAGAAGAAAAGTTTTTTGATTGTATGGTTTTTATTAGAGACATCTGTAGGCGACATTTAAAAGGTGTTTATGGTGAAAAAATAGCTAATAAGATAAAAGGTATTTTTTATGGTTTTCATTTTGAAACTATGCGTGCAAGAGTTCGTGGGTTAATATATCCAACAATGTTTAATGTTAAACTATCAAAACATTCGAAACAAAGGGATAAAATTTTAACAAGAATCGCAAAGAGAAAGCTAGAAAAAGTCAGATTGGCTCTGATTATCGATAGTATCTATATCAGCAAAGAAGAAGTTTCATTTCAAGTTACGGTACATGATATATATGTTAACCCACAAGATTCTCCACTAACAATACCTGAAGAAAGCGAAGAGGATGAAGTTTTTTCTTCAAACTGTCCTGTGTTAACAATGAGTATCGATTAAAACACTATATCTGGAAAGTGCCTCATGAGGATGTTTTTTTGGAAAGTGCCTCATGAGGGATGTGTGTTTTTTTGGAAAGTGCCTCATGAGGATGTGTGTTTTTTTGGAAAGTGAGCTAGATTTTCTCAAAAACGGGTAAGATGGTTACCCACTGGGTTTTTACCGAGGAAAATTTCCAAAATACACTAAATTAACGACAATTTTGGAAATTTAACGAGGATTTTTTGAAAAAATCTTGAAAAATTTAACGAGGAAATCTAACGGACAAAATTCGATACTTTTATGGGTGATGTAAAGTGAGCTACGGTACCTCTTATTACTACTGACTCTTTTCTTTGGCTTCCTTCATTGCTTAAAGCTTCGAAATGTCTGACAAAGATAGTGAGCACTGTTTTAACACAGGTATTTTGGTAATTTGAGGCTAAATTTGCCAATTTATAAACAACACTCACACGTTCGTGCGTTACGTGTACGTGTTCGATGCGGATTGTTCAATTTGATTTTTGGTCTCGGAGGCGCTTTGGCCGCACTGTTAGATAGACAAGACTCACTTTTCTACATCATCTAAAGTTAAAGAATTTTTGTTCCACGTTATACACCTCTAATAAATAAAATCTTAATTTCGAGGCTCAAAAAGTCTGGTCAACTTACCGTATATCACTGGAAAGTACGATAACCTTTTGCAGATGTTCCCGTAGATAAGCCGCACCCTCGATTTTGAGCAAAAAGTTTGGGCAAAAAAGTGCGGCTTATACACCGGTGTTTACGGTATGGTTATCACAAGGCTTCTGAAAGAGCAGTTTTCAGTTGAGTGTAGTAAAACCAAAACCAAAGTTATTACTCTGACCAATCACAACAGACGCAGACAATCCAATGAACCAATCAGAACTCGAACTGTCGTAAAGCCAAAACCAAAGTAATTACTCTGACCAATCACAACAGATGCAGACAATCCAATGAACCAATCAGAACTTGAAGTGTTGTAAAGTCAAAACCAAAGTAATTATTCTGACCAATCACAACAGACGCAGACAATCCAATGAACCAATCAGAACTTGAAGTCAAATGAAGAATGATCCTCGCAGTTGTGAACGCAATTTAAACAATTGCGAAAAGAAGCCTGAAAAAAATTCAGGACTTCAACGGGGTTCGAACCCGTGACCTCGCGATACCGGTGCGACGCCCCACCAACCGAGCTATGAAGCCACAAACGTTGGGAGCAGGTCAATTGTAGGTTCTTATGTTCCCGTGAAAGGAGTGAGAACATATGAACCTACAATTGACCTGCTCCCAACGTCGGTGGCTTCATAGCTCGGTTGGCGGGGCGTCGCACCGGTATCGCGAGGTCACGGGTTCGAACCCCGTTGAAGTCCTGAATTTTTTTCAGGCTTCTTTTCGCAATTGTTTAAATTGCGTTCACAACTGCGCGGATCATTCTTCATTTGATTTCATTTCCGCAGTTCATATATGATTTATTTCATGTGTGTCATTTCATAGAACTTGAAGTGTTGTAAAGCCAAAACCAAAGTAATTACTCTGACCAATCACAACAGACGCAGACAATCCAATGAACCAATCAGAACGCGAAGCAAATACATGTACCAGTAACTGGGGCTAAGTGTGGGAAAATGCTTGCAAGCAACATGAGCAAGTCACAATGTTTTTGGTTTTACCTCTGATTGGTCGAGAAAGTGGCGGGAGATTTTTTAGCCAATCACAAAGCATGGCTATGCAAAACCAAAGCAATCACAAAAATACTTTCAACACTCAATTACATTGCAATATATATATATATATAGATAGGCTGAGCCTAACAGTGTAGCTCTCTGAACAGAAAGCCGATGATAAACTTAACTGAGGTGAAAGGTCAGAAGCACAAGAATTAAGATTGATGACTGGGCTATTTTTCATAAGGCCATGTGAGTGAAGTTAGAACTATAAACTCCAAGTCTTGTTTTGTTTACATAAAATCGCTTTTCAACCTATGTAAGTAATGAACAAACACATAAAAATGGACAACACAATCTTCTTTCAAAAAGTTTTATTCAAATCTCCATAAGTTTATGTTTAAAAGCAAAACGCGAACCATTTATAGCGCATCGAGGCCGAGCTGTCTTCGATGAAAGAAATCATGAAACGATGGAATTTGAGCATGTTTTATAACAATTCTCCAAAACCAACAAGAACACAAAGAAAAAAAATCAATCACAGATTGATATCAACATAAATTCCCATCAAAATATGTAATTTGTTTTACCTTTAAGAAATTTTTTACATCACCGCTTGATCTTCAGTTCTGAAATCCGAAGTGAGAAATATGTCAGCCTTGCGTTGTCCCGTATTGAGATTTTATCCCTGAAAGCTCTTCTTTTTCCTCTATGGCGGCTTCTGAGTATCCTTTAATTAGTATCCCTGTCTCGAGTAGCAAACAGCGAAAAAATGCAAGGAAATAACAACTTTAATTTGATGTTTTAGGCTAAACACAGCAAAACATCAAAAGTGTTTTCCCAGCTGATGTGACATTCGGCCGTGTAGCCGCGTGAAAAGCAAAGCCTCGCTTTGGTTTCAGAATTGCTAAGATCCCGGATGTTGTGTGGCATCATATGCCCAGTTTTGTGACGTCATATGCACCCGCGAGCTAACCTTGCACGACAGACGCACGCACTGACAGACATAATTTAATCAAGTTTCAGATTACAATTACAAAAAAAAAAAGAAATCTGAGGTAGGCTTAAAACAGAGTACAAGACTCCTTAAAAATAAGCCACCTATTATTACATCATAAATATATCAATATATATATATATACATAACGGATATATATAACGGATGCGGGCCGCAAAACATTCCGCTAGCCCTGACCATAAAAAAATGACGGGCATAGGTTCTATGAGTATGGGGCTACGCGAGCGGGCCTTTGGCCCACGAAAGCTCCATTAAAAACCGTTCTATGATGCAATAGACCAATATCACGCTAGCATGGCACAAAAATATATTTAGTTTATTGGGGAAAAGAGCCCAGCATCAAATTCAGCATATCGATATTAGTAAAATTACAAAGTTTTGTAAAGATTGCTAGCAAACTAACGAAGATATGAAATTTTGAAACTGAGCATTTTTACAAAGAAATGTATGGTGGACGGGCATAGATTGCCCGTCCAGCCTCGTTTTCGTGTTTTTCCCATACATTTCTTTGTAAAAATTAGGCAAGAGTACTAAGTTTCAAAAGTTCATATCTCCGTCAGTGTACGAGCAATATTTACGAAACTTTACAGTTTTACTAATATTGATGTGCTGAATTTGATACTGGACTCTTTTCCCCATTAAATTAAATATATTTTCATGCCATGTTAGCGTGATATTGGTCTATAGTTAGATTTTGCATGTCTGGCCTCAAATAACATTCAGTCACATAAAGTAACTAAATAATCAGGACACCTTTCATCAAAAATCAAAAAGAAATTGAACCAATTACAGGGTGACAGGCATGGCCACCTTGAACATTGTTAACCAATCACAGTGTCACTTAAAAGCAAAGGTTGAAATTAATATTAAGACAATAAGTGATTGACTGTAAAATGAATTTTATTTGGCCCAATGACACTTTTAATTTGCATCAGAGAAGGTTCAGTGAAGTTAATACAATTTCATTTATTTTTAGATAGGAAAAAAAAAAGAAAGTATTTTTTAAATGATCATCTTTTACCTTTTTTCACTAGGCATCTGGCCATTACGATTAAGAAAGACTGCCAAGAACTTTGATGATGCATTGCTTCTTTCATTTGTTGGAAAGAACAGGTAATAAAATTAAGGTCAAGCACATAATCACGTGCATCGGTTAACCTGAAGGTGTTACACTTGTACCAATTGCTGTATTTTCTTTTGTTTATTTTTTTGTCACTGCTCTTTGATTTTAGTTTTTCTTGTCCAATTTCATTGACCATACATACATACATACATACATACATAAATTTCAACATTTCAACAACATTTCAACAATTTTATTTTTTTCTCACTAAAATAATAACATTGTCTTTGGGAAACTAGCTGACTATGTCGAGAGTGAACTATCTACAGTGAACTCTCTATTAGTGAATGTTGAGCCACGTAGCACTGATGATACAAACAAGAAATCAGAGAATTAACTCTGTGTGTAAATTGTAGTGCTAAGTTTAACCCATAAATTTCCCTGTACTGAGCGTTAGCCCTAGTAAGGAAATGAGGGACCACACGAGGGAAAGAAAAAAATCTTTGACCTCGGTGGGATTCGAACCCACGACCTCCGGATTAGATCTACCGTCGCTCTACCGCTTGAGCCACGAGGCCGTACGGGTGTAGATCGTGGGTAATATGGTGGTAATTCGTGGCAATGAGAATGTAAAGGGTACAAATAAATGTTGAGCCACGTAGCACTGATGATACAAACAAGAAATCAGAGAATTAACTCTGTGTGTAAATTGTAGTGCTAAGTTTAACCCATAAATTTCCCTGTACTGAGCGTTAGCCCTAGTAAGGAAATGAGGGACCACACGAGGGAAAGGAAAACATCTTTGACCTCGGTGGGATTCGAACCCACGACCTCCGGATTAGATCTTCCGTCGCTCTACCGCTTGAGCCACGAGGCCGTACGGGAGCAGATCGTGGGTAATAAGGTGGTAATGGTTTTTTATCTCGTTAATGCGCATGCGCATTAAGCGAGATTTCGGATTCAGTCACGAAAAAAGGGACAAAAGTTGTTAACAAAATTTTGTGGACTTTTGTCCGGGGGGGTTTCTTCCTTCTTCTTTATAGAAGCTATATTAGGGCATTGAAGATATGGTTGGTTAAACCGGTTAGGATTTCAAGAAGGGCGTCACATACTGCACCTAAAATTTTTGGGGAGCACCCCCGGACCTATTGTTAATTTCCCTAGGGTAATAATCAGTTTAATTACTCTTTTCGTAGCTTCTCAGCTAAATTACAAGAGTGGTCAAAGTACTAATCATATACATACATTAACATGAAACTTTTACTAGGAATATCTATATGTAATAAATTTGTCAAGACGGTTAGTAGAGGCCATGGCGGGGTCCTCTCTGATGGTGCCTGAACGTAGATTATATCCATGGGGCACAGTTGTGCGCTGTGGTAGCAGGTTAGCAAGGACACCCGTGTCCCGAACTCTCTGGATAAACTTAGTGCACGCTGAAGCGCGCCGATCCGAGAGAGTACGAAGACCACAGTGCACAAGTGCGTCCTTGTAAGGAAGCCCAGGAAAGATTATCTCTAAGGCTTTTTTCTGCACACCCTCAATTAGGAGGCTAAGATATTCCGGTAAATTTGCCCAAACTGGGGAGGCATACTCCAACACTGAACGGATCAGGCTGGAATACACCAAAACTAAATCCCTTTCCATCACACCTGACTTCTTCAAACAACGCAGTGCGTACAGTCGTTTGCGCGCTCTCAGAACAATGTACTCGCAGTGCGTGCTCCAACATAAATTATCAGTAACATATTGGGATGTCAGAACTTGTCATGAACTTGTCATATCTCACATTACGTTACCGCAAAGGCATTAAGTTCTTCTTAAGTTTCGATATCTCACGTTACCTATCAGCTTCAATCATTTGTCGTAAAGCCAAAAATAGGTCAAATGCGTTTTTTGGCAAACGCAGTTTGAGAATTTCACGGTGTATTTTTACGAATGGCGACGTTTTAAGAAAGTTAGATGGGACGGGAAAGTTTGTGTTTTAATATGAGCGATATGGCAGAGCAAAATTTGCGTTTGTTCTATTTTTGAAACATTGCTATTACGGTTTGATTATGCATTAGTATGGGAAAGACGTCATAGTTTTGTTGATTTAGCTACCGTGCACAAGGAAATTTTGCGGATTGTCCGACTGAATTAGTTTTGCGGGAGGAAATTTTTGCGGGTCGCGGAGACAGCTAAAATTTCTGGTTGTATTTGCAATTCTTCGACGACCACAAAGTGATTACAGTGGCAGTAAAGCTCACTGTCGTTGCAGATAAAAATTAAGCTGATCACAGTACGCGGGTGGCGGCTTAGAATTTTAAACATGAACGCTTATCAGCATAAGTGGAAAAGCGTTATTTCCTGAATTATTCTAGAGCTCTCACGCAAGTATGAACCTACCTGCCATGATCTATCAAGAAACGAAACATAATTATTATCAATTCGCTGTTCTGACTCAAATGAGTTCAAATTTTATATTCAAGTTTCGATGAATTTCATTGCATTCTCAAATGCTTGTTCATTTGGCTCGGATGGTTTTATGCCGGTGGATTTTCAAGATCAGTTGCTTATACGCGCCACACTGTGAAAGAAATTTCCGGGAAAGTTTAAAATTTTACAAGATTTTGGCTTGCCAAATAATGCCATTTCATTGTAATCGATTTTTGTTACAGTTAGCGTAAACTTCGAGTTCTACGAAGGGTTCGAGTTTAATCAATTTTTGCATAACCGCGGAATTCAACTGGATATGTACGACGATAAGTCGTGCACTTGTAATAAGCTGAGCGTGTAAGGCCTAGCCGTGTGGTTTTAACGCAATGAGAAGTTCGTAGACAATATAATAATTAAGGCCTTTAAAAATCAGTCGGAATCATTAATTCAAATGGATGGACTCAATACCTATTTAGTTTACTCTTAATTCAAAAGATAAATAGTATTGAAATATTTATGAAGAGGAATTTAACCGTTGCAACCCCTTAAAACTGTACTTATCTATATCCTTGGTGCACTGTATTAAATTTTTCTTAATAGGTTTTTAGAAGACTTACCTTCTACTTGCAGCTGAAAAAGCTGTCAAAAATGCCAACGAAGGTTTTAGCGAGCTCCACGCAGCTATAAAGCGTAGCGAATACAAGCTAAAATTACAGCCTTTACTGAGACACTTACGATACGACCAAAAACAGATCGCTGCATTCACCCCTCTCATAAAATAGAAGTCTGTATACGGGTGAACATTTCAAGTTCGTTTACCAACAGGTTGCAACTGAACTGACTGAAAATTCTAAAAACTGACAGGAATCTTCTGCGACACCTCCTTTCAACAACCTTGACGGGCTTTTTTAATTTCGTTCCTATTACAAATTAAGTTATCGTCTCTTTCGTAGAAAAATATGTAAACATTGGGAACATCAAACTTTAAGAGGGTATAAAGGAAAAGTAACACACATCTGAACAGCGCCACCATTTTGGACGGCAATCTATCCGTTCCGATGTTAATCGCGTAACTCTTTCCTCCTTTCCGGTTCTAGATTTCTGTTCGTGAAATGACCAGATCAACCCCCCCCCCCCCCCCCGAAAATAACCTTAGATAGATAGATAGATAGATAATCTTTATTTAAACACGGTAAAAATTCGTCAGCTAAAAATAATTATAATACTTAACACAAAGCAATAAACTAATATTAAAAAATGTCTATATATGAAGAATTTAATTAAATAATAAAAAGCTGCTTTCCACGAATGCCGTGCCTTATAGTTCCTCTTTGAGAAGTCGTTTAAATTGCCCAAGGGACTCAGCTTTCCTTACGTTATGAGAAAGGCTGTTCCAGAGCATGGCGCCACTATAACTGAAACTATTTTTATAATAGTTTGTGCGCGGCAATGGAATATTAAGTTTATCCTCAGAGTCCCTTAGGTTGTAACTAATTTCTCGCTTCTCAAATTTAGAACTTAGATAGTTTGGAGCCAAACCGTGTAGAGACCTATAAACCATCGTAGCTCTTTGAATTTGTTGCTGGCAGGCAAGATTTTTCCATCCTAGGAGTTCTAATAGGTTACCAGCATCTACGTCATAGTTTGAATAGGTCAAAACACGAGCTGCTCTGTTTTGTAGCTTTTGTAGTTTATTCTGCAGAGTTATCCCACAGTTTCCCCAAACAATGTTGCAGTAGTCGAAGTGTGGCTGTATCAATGCTTGATAAATTAAGTATAAGGTCGCTTGAGGAACGAGGTGCCTAATTCGTTTCATGGCCCCAATACCAGAAGCGACTTTCTTTGTGACTTTCTCAATGTGGTCACTCCAGCCAAGTTTGTCATCAATGGTCACCCCAAGTGATTTTGTGGTAGTGACCCGGTTAACTTGAAGATCTTTAATTGCAAGTGCTGGGGAATCCGTGAGAGTACTTAGCCTCTGTCTAGATCCGATAAGCATAAATTCAGTTTTAGTCATATTTAGAGTGAGTTTGTTTGCTTTCAGCCAATTGTAAACGTTTCCTAAATCTTGGTTTAGATATAATTGAATGTCGTCTGCATTATTACTTGCGTAAGTAAGGTGGGTATCGTCAGCATACATCCTCGGCTCGCAGTTTAAGAGACAATTTGGAAGATCGTTAATATATAACAGAAATAGTAGTGGTCCTAGGATCGTCCCCTGGGGAACACCGCAACTTAAAAGACAACTTTTTGAGAGCGATCCGTTAATAGAGCACATTTGGGTACGATTCTCTAAATATGACTTAAACCATCGATGTGCATTACCATATATGCCATAATTGCTTAATTTTGATAAAAGTAGCCCGTGGTCAACTGTGTCAAAAGCCTTTTTTAGATCTAAGAAAACAACGGCATTGACTTTACCACGATCGATATTATACGCCCAAGCGTCAGTGGCTTCAAGGAGAGCCGTGACAGTTGAGTGAATAGTACGAAAACCTGATTGATATTTACAGATGATTTCGTTTTCATCTAGATAGGCATATAATTGATCATAGACGATTCTTTCAAAGACCTTGGCAACAACTGAGATAACCGAAATTGGACGATAATTGTTTAGATCGTCCCGATCGTCCTGTTTAAAAAGTGGGGTAACCTTTGCGCATTTCCAATCATCTGGAAATATACCTTGACTTATTGATTGGTTAAAAATATCACGGATAGGTATACAAATCCCTAATCAAATACCCTAATCAGCCTTCAGGCGGATTAGGGTATTACATTTCACAATTCCAAACCTGAAAAACTTAGAAATTACAAAAAAAAATAATAATAAACATAAATATATAGCGTTAAATAACGCGAAAACGGGAGGATTTTTTTCGGATATATGATTGACACTATCCGTTAGATTATTACAATGGAACTCAATTCATTCTATAGGTGTCAGAACATTCACTGAAGCGTGATGCTTGAAGTTGTTTCTCGCGGTGAATTTGCCTGTAAAGAGCTGTAAACCCGGCGCAGCTATTTCTCGACAGCTACAGTGAGCTTAGTTTACCATTTTGTAAACAAGGCCAAACACACGACAAATTAATCTAGCACTGCTAAATGAGGGTGCTAATGGGGGTACCCAATTGTCAGTTAACTACTATTTTTTCGGCCAATTGTCAGTTAACAAGACGCTGTGGGAGCGTATACTTGGGCGTCATTGTATTGGGCATATTGGAGAAAATTGTCTTGGAAATCTGCATGCACGTTATTTCACACGGTTTGATGATAGGGAGTATTCGGATAGTGTGAGCAGTCTAACAAAGAAGCGCGTTTAACCGTCTAAAACAAGAAGACACAGTACACTTAGCGTGCGAGATCGCACGCGAATTATTAAAGTAGCGTGTCCATTGTGTCAAAAGACGAGTACATACTGAAAAATACAAATCGATACCTACTTTGTACTTACCGTTGAAAAAAAGGCCGTATGTCAGAGTTTCCCGATGGTTGTTATTGGTTTTAGCTAAATCTTGTAACTAGCTGGTCTGTGTTTCCGACACTTTTGAAGTGAATGCCAATGTAGCCGCAAAGTGGCCTTTCGAAGCCATGATGTAATTGCCTGGTCCGCACCCGAGGTCAAAACAACTCTTCCAATTGAAAATTCCCGCCGTTATTATAATAAAGTTTGAATGAAACTTATAAATTTCATCAAAGTTAACGACAGAAGTGATAATTTAGGAGGAGAGAAACAAATTTAGCCTTTTGAAATATATTTTTTCAGTTGAGGTAAAAATGTTGCAATTTGCATAATTTTGTGTGAAAGTAATTTGAAACCTTTCCAGTAACGCATAACGCAGCTGTTTCATAAAACATCTCGCAATCAGACACACGAAAATATATCCAGTTTTTATTCCTCTGTATCTGAAACAGAAAAGAAAATTAAATGAAAAAGTGATCGCTTTAAGGTTATTTTCGCCCGAGAATCATTCACTAGCGGAAGCACTGCAAAACTCGCAAGAAACGTCTCGCAAGACACTGCGTGCATTGTTTCTGATTGTTTACATCTTCTCTCGAGTGTGAATTTTTGCACCCAAAGTCTGTTCCTTCAACTTCACGAAATAAAAATTAATGAAAGGCAAACAACCGAAAGAACTGAAATTAATTGGGATTCCTACCACGCTTATATTTCTTCCTTCGCTGTCCACTGTTCACTTCTTAATAAATAAGCGCTATAATGTATGTATTCGTCTAAATTATCTTCTTCATGTTCGTTTAAACATGTTTTAGCGGGTTTCCGTCATGAAGGTATCGTAAAATTAAAAAAATCGCGAGTGTCAAATACTTTCGCAGTGTCTTCTTGAGTAATTTCCTTACGCATATTGAATATGAAACTGTTAGATGCAACAGAGAAAACATAACTCGCACTTTGTGACGTTCGCCTCGCATGAACAAACAACAGGTGTACTCCACCGCGGTCAAACGAGAGAAATTTGGAAAAGTTAACCAAAGTACTTCAAAGTTAAGGTTGTCATTTTCACTGTTTATTAAAAGTTTCATATATTAACAATACACTGTCAACTCACTAAACGTTTTGAAAGTTTACTTAAAAAAAGTTCTAAGCGTTTGAAAACTATGAACCGCAGAATTGCTAACACATTTTGCTCAGACACGAAGCGTTTTGATCAGTTTTCAACGATCGAAAAGAAGCTCGTTATTTTGAGCCGGAAAGATGAAAAGATAGTTACATAAACTAATTATTTTATACATCCTTGCCCACGTTTCCACTTGATACTAAATGAATCCCACCAAATAAAACGAAAAACGCCTCGGACGTGTGACCGCGGTGAAGGTTTGAACAATCCCGCCATCCCCAGAGTTGCGCAATACTGCACATTTGTGTATGACCAAACTGCATTTTAATACTTGGTCGCTACGCCCAAGTAACAAGAGGCTACACTGGTAGCCTATACTCATGCGCTTGTATAATAAAGTTTTATGTTTTTCTTTTTTAACTGGGTCACGCTGTCGGAAATCGGTTCATTTCAATATTTTCATTCATTGATCTTATCAAGTGATTTAGCTTGACAAGTAGGAAATTACGTATATCAGTAAGGCTTTTAAATTTGCAAAGTTAAGATAAGGTTACTTTACAGGCCATGTGAATGACCAGAGTGAATGCGTTTTCGGGATTGGACTTAGAACAGCCGCTTTACGAAAATTATTCGACATTAGATTCTCATACAAAAACCATAATTTCTCACCTGTCAAGATAGCTTCCAAAACCGTAATAAGGATCGTCAGTAAGATATCTGTTTGATACAGGATCGTACACAGAGAGTATGGGAAGGAAAAAAATCGAAACTCACTGATGCTTGTGTCCAATAAAATACGGTGTGTCCACTTACTTTGGAGTCTGCTTAATACAGGTTTTAGTGTAATCAGAAATCTTACTCATTTAATCTAACACTGAAAAGGGCTCGTGTGGTCAACCCCGGGGTCAACCCGCGTTCGCGTGCTAGGACAAATACACACCATGTATCTCACTTGTCGCACTTCCCATTAGAAAATTAAAGGTAGTTCCATTTCCAACTGAGCCTTTGTAACAGCTTTCCCGTCGATCTTCTCTAATCGGAACAACTTTAAATCAAACTCACCGAGTCCAAACTTTCCGCTTATTGTTTGATTATATGTCCATTGAATTGTGCTTTGTCATGTCAAACGGTATGCGACTTATGTGTCATTCGAATGCCGATCCTTTGTCATCATCTCGATAAAAACTCAGAATAACTTTGACCACGCCACTCGACGCCATCACGGAGATCAAGGTCAACGCTCTACGACCCTGGTACCTTTCGCATATAATATCGGTTAATATGTCACCTGGTCACGCAGCGAGGCAGGTAAAAGTCACAAAATAGCTTTGCTGTTAGGAAAAAACTATGTTGCTTTTATTAACAACAACAATCGTTAATTTAGTATAATTAATAGAATGTCACTTAACTGTTACCGTGATTTCTCGATTAAACGCCGGGCCCCGAATAAACGCCGGGTATAATTGAGGAAGTTGTAAGTAAGCTCCTCAAACGTTTGTTTGTGGTATAATAAACTTAAGATTTAAGGGCAAGGTACAAGGCTGCCAAGAAAAACGAATAATAACCCTTTCTTAAAAAATGGCGGGCGAGAAAAAACTGCTGATACAAAGAAACGCCGGGTCCACAAGGCCAAGTTTGAAATAAACGCCGGGGGCATTTAATAGAGAAAATACGGTAACTTTTCATTTATCAGTTAACTACTATATTTTTGGGCAATTGTCAGTTAACTGTTAACCCCATTAGCACCCTCCTAAATGCACTGGTATTCTGAATTTCACTTTTGCCGGAACGCAATTGGCATGAAAACAAAACGAAAAAAACTCGCGAGATAATAATGCCTTTTGTCACAACATTTCACCCACGACTGAAAAACCTTAAACAAATACTGATGAAAAATGGAGTTTCGTTCAAAACCAACCATTCCTGAAAACTATTTACAAAACGCCGCCTAACACATCATACAAGACGTAAATCACTTAACGACACGACTCATAACAGCCAAACTTTGAAAGCTAATATAAATGCATCGCAACCGCAAAACCACATAGCGGAGTCGGTGCAGGCCTGTCATGAACCTCATTTCGATCTAAGGGAAACAAAAAAAGTGACCGCCAGGAGTGGTGCCCTGTTTATCCGCTCCAGACCCAATATTTTCTATATAAGTGCGTCCATAGCAGACGAGACCGAAAAATGACCACGTGATCACCATTTTCCCGCCATTTTTCACGTCAAAATATATAAAACAGCAGACTTGATACTTTAGCTAACTACAAAACTTTCCGTTTGATTATGCAAGAGTAGGAACAGCAAAATACCATAAATTTTGACTTTCGTTCTATTTTCGAATACTGCTGGAGAGTTGAAAAAGAAATGGCTGATGGCGCGATGTCTGCTAAACATAGCTCAAATTGTCCTGGCATGGGGAAAGGCAGCTCTAGAGAAATGACATGTTGTTTCGGCCTCCTTCCATTAGATTCGGCAAATGTGAAGTTCAATGTTTGAACCTGGCCTTACTTTAAAGAATATTAAAGATTCAGTCACCATTTGTTGTGTCAATTGATATTTTGATAATTAATATTAATGTGTCATCTGATCAGATATAAAGTCATTGCACGTGACGTATTATCGATGTGGGCTTTTAATTGTTTTGAAATTGCGGCAATCTATTGTATTTGATTTAGAAAGTCCTTTCCATTGTCAAATATCCCAACAGAAAATAGACAATGAATAACTGAAAATGCACTGTGTAAATTGAACCAACAACACATTTTCATCGTCAATTAGCTAGCAAGGCGGGAAAAGTCTTTCACTTTCACTTCACTAACATCAAAATTATTTACATTCACACTCGTGATTCTTTGTTACTCATAACTTTTTTTGACTTGCACCAACACGAATTTTCAAACCAAGTTCTCTCAATCTTCTCTATCCTGCCAAGAACCATATCCAGTTGACTACTGCGCCTCGCATTTTCTACATAATGTCTGATTCTACAACGCCATCTTTACCATATTTATTTTATATTTATTTTAGATTCTTCTTTTTTTAACCTCATGTTCCAACGCATTAACGAGATGGCTTTAAGAGCCCTTTGATTCTTTCCCTCGTGTGGTCCCTCATTTCCTTACTAGGGCTAACGCTCAGTACAGGGAAATTTATGGGTTAAACTTAGCACTCCAATTTACACACAGAGTTAAGGTCGCGGGGGATACCCGGTCATGAATAAATTCATAAGGCAAAATTTTAGCAGGGGTGTCACTTTGAAAAACGTTTTATCGTGAACGTTTGAAAGCCGATTTCGCTAACATTTAACAGAGATATTGGAGAATAATGGAATTGTATAAGGATTGTTTTTTGTTGAAGGGATCGCGCTTTGCGTCAATGCTGTAAGCCACTAAAGTTAGTTTGTTTTAAAACGTGGTTTTGTGTCCAAGTTTGCTCCTCGAGAAGAACACAAAGCAAGTTTATTTCGCCACTCCCTGATCCGTCAAAACGTCTATTGTGTCATATCTGACTCCGATTTTTTGATTTCAACTTTAATTAAAAGTTATTAGCTTTTAAAGGAGTAAAATTGTCCATGTTAGAATTTGAAGCCTCATATCTTCCCTTTGAAAGCCTATTTAAAAATTTTGAGTCAGATATGACAATCTACAATACACCTAGTTTACCTCCCTGCAGTGTCAACTCATGAAATTCTCTATCCGCGCTGAATTCTTGGACACAAAATTGCTTGAATGTTTTTACGCTTCCGAAGGCTTCCCGAGCAAACACGAATGCAAAAACTGTATATATGGTAATTTTGCTAATATTAATCAACGGGCTATTGTCAGCACTTCATGCAGAAAGAACAAAGCGTTGACACGCTTTGCACGTGCAATTATTGATGCAGAAACATTACAGAGCCTGTTCGTGAATATTTCGCGCATTTTCGGTATCAGCCGTCGCACTTCGTGCATACTCTTTTCATAAATGCATACTTATAGCGGAACCTGTCCCCCGCGACCTTAAGGTCTGTAATGTTTCTGCATCAATAATTGCACGTGCAAAGCGCTTTCTGGTAAAATACAACGCATTGTTCTTTGTGCATGAAGTGTTGACAATAGCCCGTGGATTAAAATTAGCAAAATTACCATAAATATATATTTTTTTTGCATTCGTATTTGCTCGGGAGCCTTCGGGAACGTAAAAACAAGCAATCTTGTGTCCAAGAATTCAGCTCGGATAGAGAATTTCATGAGTTGATACTGCAGGGAGGTAAACTAGGTGTATTATAGATTGTCATATCTGACTCAAAATTTTTAAATAGGCTTTCAAAGGGAAGATATGATGCTTCAAATTCTAACATGGACAATTTTACTCCTTTAAAAGCTAATAACTTTTAATTAAAGTTGAAATAAAAAAATCGGAGTCAGATATGACACAATAGACGTATTGACGGGTCATTAAGTGGTGAAATCAACTTGCTTTGTGTTCTTCTCGAGGAGCAAACTTGGACACAAAACCACGTTTTTAAAAATAATAACTTTAGTGGTTTATAGCATTGCCGCAAAGCGCGATCCCTGCAATAAAAAACAATCCTTATACACTTCCATTATTCGCCAATACCTCTGTTAAATTTTAGTGAAATCGGCTTTCAAACGTTCACGATATAACGTTTTACAAAGTGACACCTCTGCCCAAATTTTGCCTTATGAATTTATTCATGGTCAGGTATCCCCCGCGAGCTTAATTCTCTGATTTCTTGTTTGTATCATCAGTGCTACGTGGCTCAACATTTATTTGTACCCTTCACATTCTCATTGCCACGAATTACCACCTTATTACCCACGATCTGCTCCCGTACGGCCTCGTGGCTCAAGCGGTAGAGCGACGGTAGATCTAATCCGGAGGTCGTGGGTTCGAATCCCACCGAGGTCAAAGATTTTTTCCTTTCCCTCGTGTGGTCCCTCATTTCCTTACTAGGGCTAACGCTCAGTAAAGGGAAATTTATGGGTTAAACTTAGCACTACAATTTACACACAGAGTTAATTCTCTGATTTCTTGTCTCTATTAGTGAGCCGCCTCTCAAAGCCATACACACTTGTGACGAGCTCCAACTGTCTGCTTTTTGTGTCCACCTTATAGAGAGTTTAGTTACAATGTACACTTAGTTAATTAACTTGAAGCAAATTTTAATTTTCTTAGAATTTTCGCTTTTACTGGGGAAGAAGTTGAAGAGACAGAAATACCTGGGTTCGATGGCAACCAACAGACATACTTTTGTGGAAATGTAACTGGCGATCAAATCATTCAGGTACTAGTCACTACTATGAATACACTGCATACACACGTCCCATAGGATTTGTGACTCCATGTTTAAAGTTACCATTGAAAGTGCTGCTGTTCTAAAACACTGAAGGCTCGAGTTTACTGGAAACGTCATTGTGACGTTTTCAATTTGCTTGGTTGAATAGCAAAAAAAGGTCCAATATGAATTATCTACTATTTTTGGTAAGTTCACAGCCATTTTTCATCTTTAGTAGCTGCCTGATGAGCATCATTAAGTTTGAAGGTAGTTCAGAGTCCACTTTCTCAATGAAGCGAGTTAGGTGTTGTACTTCGTTTACGAATTTGGCTCGTTGCTCGTTGAACTGGAAAAATGGCCGCCCATAAACGAAGTAACCTTGGGACTCGACTCTGGATGAGTTTCTCGACCTACCGCGGCATATTTTGGAAGTTGCGACCACAGGAGAACACAACAAGCGCGAAATTTCGGCGGTGGGTCGGAGTGGCTGTGGACTTAGTATGTATATGAAATGTGTGGAGGACGGAAGGTACGCTGTCAAAAAATCTCGTTATTTCCCAGCATGCAGTGCGGTGGTCATGTTGAAAATCGAGGCAAGGTCAGTATGCACTAGAACGAGAGGCTGTAAGCTCGGCCCGAGCAACGACTAAGAGCAAAAAAAATTGCTGCTAAGCTAGGACTAGGACTGAATTTTGCTGTGAATGTTGACTTTTGGGTTTGCCACGATGATTTGAATAAAAAAAAACTAAAGGCAAAAACGTGATTTTTGTTGTTTTTCTATGACGTTAAAAACGGTCATTTTTGTTATTGTCCAAATTCAAACGCTGATATTATGCAAAAATCGCTGACTTTTTTGTGTTTATTGGGTATCTCAATTTGAGGGACTTTCTAGTTAATGCTCACAACTGCTAGTTAGGGCAATGTTCGCAAGATTGAGAAAGTTGCAATTTTTTAAAGCAGTGGAGTCTTGTACGGGCGGTTTCGGGCGGTTCAGGTGTCAATGGGTTAACATGTATTTACTGTAAACAATTCTAGAGCTTTCATCTTTCCAGCTATAGAAAGGTTATGAGATGTATTTGTGCAATGAAGGCACTGCATATGAATTAAATTGATATGAACATCCTCACTGCTTTATAACTACACTGTAGAATTTAAAATGTCCATACAAATGTAATTTATTTCATTAAAACAGGTCACCACATCATCAGTGCGTCTTGTGAGTTGTGAAACAAGGCAACTTGTTGGGTGAGTTAAGCATTAACGATATTTAATTTCATTTTGTTTGGGCATTTAAATGCCAGATTTACAGTTGGCATAAGTAGTGGTGCAAGTGAAATGAGTGAGAGATCAGTATCTAAGTATTAACAGCGGCGAGCTATAATAGCTTGCCATTGTAATTATGTTTTATCCATACAGATTGGATACATGTAGTTAAAATTTAACAATAGGGTGTTAGTGTTGTTAACTGTAATACATACATACAAACAATACATTTTAATACATTGTACAAACAATATCTTGCTACAACAAAACAAAATTCAAACTTGTAATGATCCATGTTTGAAAACAGCATGGGATTTTGTCCAAGCTGCTTCAAGTCATGAACATTTCTGGTAACTTTGCTGGTTTTTTCTCTTTCTAAAGCAGTTTAAGTCTGGAAGAAAAGAGAAAAAGTTTGAGCAAATACTTTTGTAGGCAGAAAAATGTGGAATTTAAGCTTTCAACTCATGGTTATAGATACACTATTGATTAGGATAAAATAATACTTGTGGGTAAACTGACTGGCTGACACGATTTGTTGATGAACTAACTTTTGTTTCAAAGTGAATGGCAACATCCTTCTGGTAAAAACATCAGTGTGTGTGCATGCAACTCTGAACAGCTTGTTGTTGCTGTGGGTTGTGAGTTGTACTATCTGGAGATAGCTGTTGGACAGATTAATCTTACCAGGTGATTGACACATGTCATTCATTTACAATGTATAGTTAATTCAATTATTATAATTTGTTACACTGCGGTTTGGATGCAACAAGATATGTTTTGCTACCAGAAACACCACAACATTTACTACCGAATAAGCATAATGTTATAACCATAATAATAAAATCCTTCTCTCTTGGTTATTGATTCTTTGGCATTCTTGTAAATAACAGTAAACTATTATTCCATCTGCGTGGAAACGTCACTAGAAAGGTCCAAAAATTAATGTTACTTTCGGGTATCCGTTACCTTTGGGGGGTGGGGTGGGGGGGGGGGTGGGGGTTGGCACTACTTTTGGAACTGTATGGTATTAAATGACAACTTTTGTTCCTTTTCATTTTAGCCAAACCACTTTGGAACATGAAGTAGCTTGTCTGGATATTACACCAACTTGTAAGGGAATTTGTGTGGTTCTTCATTTCCTGTAGCCTGCACGCAGACGTATTTGATTTCCTTGCTCCCCGCGAAAAACGGATGTCTGCGAAACGCTTTTTTGAATTGTGTTCACGTATCCTGCTGTCCCTAATCCATAAATTACCTCGACCGACTCGTGCTGTGAAATGATCTTCACCTAATGTCTTGCCGGGATCTCTCGCAGTGATAATGTAGCTCTTTTCCTCGGCTTTTTTTAGGCTCAGTGGTACAGAAATTTCTAATTTGTCACAAAAGTAGGACCTGCGAAATTCCGTTTTCGGTAAATGTTTTTCTTCGCGGGGTATTTTACATTGGATCTACAAGTAATGCATCAATCAATTCCGGCTGTTACCATCCCTCCCCCCCCCGGGGCATACCCCGGGGATTTGTAAGGCCCCATGTCCCGGGGGCGGGGATTTTATACAACAACGTGTTGCCCCGGAGGTTGGGGGCGGGGACAACTTGACAGATCGCCAGATCCATGCGGTCGCCGTGTCAGTAAACAATGGAAGAATTCGCCGGGAAACCGACTACTTCTGTGGGCGATTGGCTTGAAAACCAAGGTATTGCAAAGTTAAAGAATTTGTTTGAAGGTAAAGAAACACTTCTTGATGTGTATTTCCTAACAGTCGAGGAGGTCGAATGGTGGCTATAACATCTCACAGAAACAAGGGACAACAGGAGGCGAGGAGCTGAAAAAGCAAAGTTGACAAGGGCACGAAAAAACAAAGCAAAGCATCAGGCTGCTGACGCATAAACATAAATTTCCGATAGTCCAAAGTCGTGCATCCGATCAAATAAACAACGCTAAATATGTCTTTATACATTCTGATTCATAGTCGACATTTTGTTAGAACTTTCACAGAGCCAGCAACTTTTCTTTTCGGTGATCTGATGTTACGTTTTTAATGATGTTACGTTATTAAACGTGCTTTTAATATGTTTCTTTAACTTTTGTAATTTTTGTTGCTTTTCTGTTGCATTTCTGTTGCACAGGGGCGGGGAATTTGTAATTTCTGGCAGCTCGGGGGCGGGGAATTTGTAGTTCCACGAAAACAAATAAACACAAATCCCCGGGGGTTGGCCCGGTGGGGGGATGGTAAAAGCCGGAATTGATTGATGCATAAATTGTTTTCTTGTAGTGATTCTGTAGTCCTCTTATTAATAGCCAATTTGTCCTTCTATTCTCAGAACTACCTAGATTTATGTTCTTTGAGGTAGAGTGGATTGTTCTTTCATGGTATTATAGTATCAAACACAGATGATATGAATTCACTGTGCCAGTTACATGTACACTGCATTGTATTTATGATAAATAAATAGTCTGTAACATCAGGCACTGATGACACCCGCAAATTTCCGGTCAATGGACCATGCATAAGAAGTTCAAAACACGTTAATCGAAAATAATTCATTTCACAGGAGAAGTTGACGATCTAGCACAATTATTCTCGAACGGTGTTGTTCTTTTTTCATTCGACTTGCTTTGAAACTTTACAATCGTGTACAATCATTAATTTAAAAGTTGCCCTTGGAGGTTTCACAGATTGAGAGAGCATTGGTGACAACAACAAATTGTTTTGTAAGCTTCACAAATAAATGGTTTGCAATAGAAGATGTCTGCCTGCAGGCTACAGTCAGTCCTTCCTTCAAAGCTTTGGAACTGTACTCGTTAAAAATTCCTTCTCAATTTTTAGTAAGTTATTGAAAAGTCCATCAGTGTCGCTTCTGTCCTCTGGACCAAAATCCCTGCAGAAGCAAGAGATCGTGCTAGTCTGAATGCTTTTAAGGCTAGCCTGTCCAATGAAATACTTAGTAAACTGATGTAATAGGTAGAGTTAAATAAGATTAAATTAAATTTATTATATAAGGTTAGATTTAGGTTTATGATAATTAGTTATATTTATATAAATAATTTTTATTTGGATAGTTTGTGCTTAAAATGGATAAGATTGTTTGTAAACGTTTTATTATTATTGTTGTATATTCTTGGCTTGCACTTACGTCATATCCTGTCATATCAAAATTCAGAAGCATTAAAAAAAACAGATTTCGATTCCAAAATGTTTATGGAATTGTAGACAGTTTAAAACTAAACATCTGGGCCAAATTTTGAACTGCCAGAGAATTTCGATCAAGAGTTATAGGCGAACGAGTATTAGACATTTTTAGTGAAAATGTATGGAGCGGCCATCTTGGGGTACCACTTTGGTACCCCAACATGGCGGCCAAAACTTCAAAGTTATAACCACGCACAAAATCTCAACACAAAAGATTGGATTCACTATAAGTTACATTAAATCGGCTTATAAACATCTATAACGCAAAAATAACTTTCAACTGGTTCGATTTTGTTTATTTTCACGGCTTAACTGAAATAGCGTGACGAATTGCGTGACACATTTAAAACCTTTACAAATCGGAAGCAAAACATCGTTAAAACCTGAAACTTTTTGTGAAGGATTGTAACACTGGTATCTACATGCCATGTTAGAAACAGCTTTGCAGGATGCAAAGTTTAGATTTTTTAATTTTTATGACGTCATGTGCAAGCCAAGAATAGTAGTCCACGGCTCACTGGAAGAGCATTTTTAAATGAAAGTGATCCCGTGTTTTTTAAATAAAGATGATGATGAAGTGCAGCGCATTTTCACAGATATATGGCATCGTAGAGTGTACAGCAAACTCTAGTGAAAGGTTTTCTTCGTCAACTTTCAATTCACCGTGGCCTTGAACAAGATTTCTGTCGCTATACATCATGATAGGCGAGAATCAGCACAATCACCGATGTTTAGTCGACATATTTAGATCTATCATGGAAAACCCGCATGAATTTTTATGCAGCATAAATTATTTCGGCATTTCGTGGTGATAGCCAATCAGAGCTGTTTCTATCAATACTGTCAAGCGTCCAATCGGAGCGCGGTCCACGGATCATTGAGAAACAGCAGGACACGTGGACACGATTCGAAACAGCGTTTCGCAGACGTCCGTTTTCCACGGGGAGCAAGGAAATCAGATTTGTCTGCGCGCAGGCTACATTTACTGTTCATTCCACTTGTTTTCTTTTTTCAGAACAATGAAGGACATAGATTGTATTATTAGGTTTGGTCCATTTTGTTGTATAAGAAACTGATCTATGGCAAACTATAAAGTGAGCACTAATATTTTGAGAAGGCCATTACCTGTTTACTTGGGGAAGTGATCATAATAAGTATTCATTATACTCAGTGAATATCCACCTTGTCAGGGGTGGGGAGCTATGCAAGATACATGTACCACCAATCTGATGAATGTTAAGTAAAGGCCCGTTTACACGTGCAATTTTTGGCGTGATTTTTGTTCCAATCCCCAATGCATTTTTTGTCCCAAGTGTAAACTAGCGGTGATTTCCTTTGCGATTTGAGTGCGACATTTGCTGTGATTTCCTAAAAATCGCCACCAAGTTGCAACCTCTGCGACATTGCATGACAAATCGCTCCCAAATCCCACTGAAATTGCCGCTAGTTTACAAACGCGATTTGAAGATGGAAATTATGCACGACAAAAATTGCACAAAAAATTGCCTGTGTAAACAGGCCTTAATAAACAAAAGTTATTGGGGACAAATCGCTCCCAAATCCCACTGAAATTGCCGCTAGTTTACACACGCGATTTGAAGATGCAACTTGTGCACGACAAAAATTGCACAAAAAATTGCTTGTGTAAACAGGCCTTAATGGACAAAAGTTATTGGGCTAACAACAACAACAATAAAAAAATTTGAGGTATTTCCATATCTATACATGGCATTACCTAATTTCTAATTAAATTTACTTCTGAAATAATATTTTGTATCTATAATTCATGATATCGAAAATAAAAGCAGCAACTGATCTACAAATAAAGGGATCAATGCTGTTAATCAAAGGCTCCTTGCGAGCCAAGTCGTGAATATGAAACAAACATCGGACCTTTTCCTACCCTACACAAAATAGGTCCTCTTAGATTGTACATATTATGACTACTTCCCTTACAATATCTTTTACCAAACAGAAGAAGGACCTCTAAAACCTTCGTGTGTATACGTAGCTGAGGGAGTCCTGGATTATTCTCCAGAGCGTATAGCAAACACGTGGCAAGTAAATCCACTGTGATTTTTATCAACAATGCTTTGAAGGTGAATTACAGTCCGTACTGCACAATCTCAGCTCGGCAATGTTTGTCAGCCTCACACGAAGGAATGTGTTTACTAGCGAAAATTAAAATTAAGGGACAAACTTACCTTTTCCTTCATTATTAATGTCAGATATCCTTGCCAAACAATAATAACAAGTAAAAGAACCCCAACGTTTTCCCAAACCGACGTTTCATCTCATCGAATATTCGTAAACACAAGGATCGTAATGGCCGACGTATGGTTTACTCTCATGTACTCCATGTATGCTTACCGAGGTGTAACATATCAACAATTTAATATAAATTTAATATAAAGTTTACGATGAGCGAGTGACTTTTTCCAGTAACCGCGATAAGTCGTATTCACGACTTAAAAAGGAACAAAATTTTTGTGTTGATATCGAAGTCTTTGAAAAAGTTGTATTTTTTAATGACTTCGTCAAAAAATTTGGAGCGAAACTTAATATACAATGCGCAAGAGAATATAACATGAGATTCATTTTCAACTTCATTAGATTGGTACAAAGAACAAATTCTTAAATTTTCGGGAGTTTTGGAAACAGTGTGTCTCCCTGTTTCAATGCGAAGTCGATGATTACCCAAGCGAAATTTATTAATAGCTGTTCTCTGTGTAGAGGATTTTTTATAGCATCTAAGGATTCAGATTTTTTGGTGTCTGTTTTAAAAGCGTTGTAAAAAATAAGTTTTCTGTTAGTGTTTAATAAGAAGTAAGAGTTGGTGGTTAATTAAGGCTTTGCACATATTTTGATCGACGTGAGAGATGTAATATTCCTTTGTACTTACCGTTGAAAACAAGGCCGTATGTCAGAGTTTCCCGATGGTTGTTATTGGTTTTAGCTAAATCTTGTAACTAGCTGGTCTGTGTTTCCGACACTTTTGAAGTGAATGCAAATGAAGCCGCAAAGTGGCCTTTCGAAGCCATGATTAATTGCCTGGTCCGGACCCGAGTTCAAAACAACTTTTCCAATTGAAAGTTTTGCTGGAAGTATTCCCGCCGTTATTATAATAAAGTTTGAATGAAACTTATAAATTTAATCAAAGTTAACGACAGAAGTGATAATTTAGGAGGAGAGAAACAAATTTAGCCCTGTGAAATATATTTTTTCAGTTGAGGTAAAAATGTTGCAATTTTCATAATGTGAAAGTAATTTGAAACCTTTCCAGTAACGCATAACGCAGCTGTTCATGGCAAAAAATTGGGTGACATTTGCCTCTAATTTTTTTATGTCTCGTCTGAGGGATCAATATTTTGGAATGATAAAACATCTCGCAATCAGACACGAAAATATATCCAGTTTTTATTCCTCTGTATCCGAAACACAGAAAGGAAAATTAAATGAAAAAGTGATCGCTTTAAGGTTATTTTCGCCCGAGAAACATTCACTAGCGGAAGCGAAACTCGCAAGAAACGTATCGCAAGACACCGCGTGCATTGTTTACGGCGGTGAATTTTTGCACCCAAAGTTTCAGTTGGCTGTTCTGTTCCTTCAACTTCACGCAATAAAAATGAATGAAAGGCAAACAACCGAAAGAAGTGAAATTAATAGCGAAGCGCACAATTACTATTTATAGAACTAAAACTCAGACAAACAAACCAAAAGTGACTCTCAGGGGATTCCTAATAAGGAATTTCTATTGTCAGAAATGCAAGAATAAACAAGAATAAATTATAAACTCAGACAAACATGAGTACTGACGTCATTTGTGCGCTTTGCTTTTGAGATTCCTACCACGCTTAAATTTCTTCCTTCGCTGTCCACTGTTCACTTCTTATTAAATAAGCGCTATGTATGTATTCGTCTAAATTGTCTTCTTCATGTTCGTTTAAACATGTTTTAGCGGTTTCCGTCATGAACGTATCGTAGAATTAATCGCGTGTCAAATACTTTCGCAGTGTCTTCTTGAGTAATTTCCTTACGCATATTGAATATGAAACTGTTATACCTGCCAACTTTTTCCGAGTGATAGGCGTGAGAATTGTTTCGTGGGAGTGCCAGGATTTCCGAAGGCGACCCGACCAAATCCGAAGACAACCCGATCTATCCCGAAGATATCCGAAGTTGTCCGAAGATGTTCCGAAGAATTAGGAAGTTTCCATGGACATCAGACCTCCGTTTAATAATATCCAGCTGTAATCGTAATGTTCAGAACGATAAAAACCTACAAAAAAGTGCCAAATTTACATGAACGTAACTATATTTTTAATTGGATCATGAGATCAGTTAAGGCTGATAGCTCAAATCTGTAAGTCAGGCGTGAGAAATTGCTCCATAGGCGTGAGTAGGCGTGAGATCGGCGTTTTGGACTCGCAGGCGTGAGACTCACGCCTAAGGCGTTAGATGTTAGATGCAACAGAGAAAACACAACTCGCACTTTGTGACGTTCGCCTCGCATCAACAAACAACAGGTATGTACTCCACCGCAGTCAAACGAGAGAAATTTACAAAAGTCCGGGGCAAAAGTTAACCAAAGTCAAATTTCACTGTTTATTAAAAGTTTCATATATTAACAATACACTGTCAACTCACTAAACGTTTTGAAAGTTTACTAAAAAAAAGTTCTAAGCGTTTGAAAACTATGAACCGCAGAACTGTTGGCGCCATTTGCCAACACAATTTTGCTCAGGCACGAAGCGTTTTGATCAGTTTTAAACGATCGAAAAGAAGTTTATTATTGTGAGCCGGAAAGATGAAAAGATAGTTACATAAACTAATTATTTTATACATCCTTGCCCACGTTTCCACTTAATAGTAAATGAATCCCACCAAATAAAACGAAAAACGCCTCGGACGTGTGACCGCGGTGAAGGTTTGAACAAGCCCGCCATCCCCAGAGTTGCGCAATACTGCACATTTGTGACGACCAAACTGCATTTTATAACTTGGGCACCTCCGCCCAAGTAATAACCTTGAAGTTTTGAGCACAAAAAACTCCACATAGACTTTTTAATCTCTAATTTTGTTATTGATTCGATTAATTAGTAATTGAACTTTGTGTCGTACAATTCAGGGTTAATCGTGCTCGTAATTTCAAATTGTCCTCGCGCTACGCGCTCGGCCGATTTGAAATTACTCGCCTGATTACTCCCTGAATTGTACTCCACTCAGTCCAATTACTATTACTAATATCTGTAAATTGCTCTGTTGCCAAATCAATACCTTCACTATCAGTGGTAAAGGTAGTTTTTTCAAACAAAGTTAGACGTGACCGCCGTGAGAGAAACTCATCTTAGGGCAATAATTAAGGAACGTTTCATTAGAAGTTTGGTTCCAAATGAATTGTTTTGGAAGAGTAAATGTACCTACATGAGGGTGAGGATTTGGTTGGGGAGAAGCTAACGGTGAGATCGTTGCCCAACAAATAAGTTGAGAATGGTCTGAAAAAATCGTTGGCTCTTTAACTATAAAATTTTCAAACAAGTTCATTATTTCATGGCTAACAAATGAAATAATCTACAGTACTAATTCCTTTTGGGGAATGGAAAGTTATTTTCCCAAAAGAGTCACCTGTTGTTCTTCCGATCAAGATTCTTAAATCGCATGCTTTACAAATTTCAAGTAAAGACTGGCCAAGTTCATTGATTTGGGAGTCAAAGTTTTTCCTCCGTCGTAAGGTGCGAAGGGGATGAAGATTACCACCGGAAACATGAATACATTGGTCGACGTCAATGAAATCTAGTGTGCAACCTGTTCTGGCATTTAAGTCACCTGTCAACATAATAAGGCCGTCTGAACTATATTTAGCAATGTCATTTTGAAGGTCATAAAAAATGTCGGGGTTAAAATAGGGGAATCTCTAGGGGGGATATAAATAGCACATAGAAATATATCTTGATCTAATTGAAAAAAGTTTTATCGAGTTTGGACCATATGAAATTCGAATTAGATGCGATTAATTTGATGCCTTGTTTAAGAGCATTTTTAAATCCAAGGCAATACCACCTGATGATCTACCATTTTTCTTATTGTGATGTTTTTTGCTAGGATTGATAAATAATTCATAACCGGGTAGACAAAAATAATTTGTTCTCCAAGTTTCGGTTAAAACGATGATGTCACAATTGTGAAAGTAGCTCGATCAGAAAATCATCATTTGATAATTTGTTACCTAAAAAGAAATTCTCCGACAAACCGTTTACGTTCCAACTAGAAATAGATCAGAGGTTAGATCGAAAATATGACATAACCTAATTAAACGCCTTAGTTAAAAGAAAGCAGCAAAACAACTCATTAAGGTAATGAATGAGAAACAAAACAATAAAAGGATATAAATCGTCGCTTAGGGGTGACGCGTGGACTCGTAGAGTTTCAAAAGTTCTAGAACAGTGTTAATGTTCAAAGATTGTGGTATAGTTGCAGTTTGTGAGATCACTTCAGGATGAGGCATTCTGGTCACAGCAGCATATGAAGACTGCGTGGGATAAGCTTGAACTCTAGGTTGCGCAAAAGAGTGGTCAGGGGATGGATACGGGACAAACACTCTGTTAGATGGACTGGCCATGTGGTGTCCCAAGGCACGCACATTGGGCGTTGGGTTAACTCTCATCATAAAAGGAGGTTGTCCGCGTTTAAGGAGTGGTGTGTTTGGTGGTCCAGTGCTTTGTCTACCTGATCTTGTCCTGTTAAAAATGACGTCTTTGAGGTTAGCAACCAAGGCCCCGATTTTATGTCTTTTGAGATGCTTGTTATCATGAAGATAATCGGCTGATATATTGTCGTTATTCACGAGGTGGACATTGGGGAATGGTGCACAAAGTGACCCAAGTTTAGAATTGAACTCGGATCTGTAATTATCCACATCAACAGCGCGCTTTAGTAATGATGAAATCAGTACTTTCGAGGTCGGATACTTTTGCGATGCGATTTTGATCATGTTTTGAAAATTTGACTGACAAGACTTGAGTGAAGCGTGTTCAATATCATTCGTTCCAACATGAATGATGATGTGACTTGGCTGGCCAAGAGTAGATTCGGAGAGTGTTTTAATCACTGAGTCAATAAGGAGAATGATGTCATCTCTAGTGTTTGGAGTAGCTTCCGGTGTTCTCTCAGATGGATCCGGAGTTACATGTATGTCATCAGTAGAGTTGTTTGTGTGTTCTTCAGATTTGTTTCTTGTATGTACATCAGGCGTAATATCAGAGGTTGTAGTGTTATGAGAGTGTGGGTTTTCCTGAAGAGCAGAAAAACTGTTACAAACGGGAACGTCGGTTGGAAAAGTTGTTCTGCGCTTGATCTGGATGGTGTTGATCATCTTGCACTTCGAGTTTGTTTAATTTCTCGTTAAAGCTATGCTTAGGTGATTTCAATTTTCCTTTAAGATTCTTGATTTCATTTTTTAGTTTGTTGTTTTCCGTTTTAATAATGTCATTTATGCCTTTCTCCCCCTCCCAGGACAGGGGTTTACCAGTTATAGGAGGGCTGCATACCCGAGCTCGTTTACTGGGCACTAGAATAAGGACAGACATTCAAGGATGGAGTAAAATGGCTAAGGGCAAAGGCCCAAAGCCGATTTAATCATTAAAACTTCCTTTTATTATTTACAAGAGCACTTGGCTCTCAAAAAATTGCGTTGAGCCCAGTAAAGGTGAGGGCATAAAAACGCCACAGCAGAATGATAAACATCATGCTGCCGCCCCACCCAAGGGAAATGCAGCCCACAAAGTATTGAATGCTTCGACAAGAGACAAGATAAAATGCACTGACTAAAAGCCTAAAAAACCAATTATTACAGGGCAGGGTGAACAGCTGCCCTTGCCAATCCGTTCCCCCTACCCTGACAAATACCATTGAAACATTACATGAACTGCTGCCCTTGCCAATCAGTTCCAAATTGCATAGCACAACAGGGGGATTCCCCAAGAGAACAATATAAGGCTCTCACTAAAAATCTTACATCAAGTGAATACAGGGCCGGGCGAACAGCAGCCCGTGCTAATCTGTTCCCCCAACCCTGACTATGAAAAGTCAGTTTAATACAATATATGAACTCAATATGAACTGCTGCCCATGCCCTTCAGTTCAAATTCCCCATATTTAAAATAAAACAAAATAATTGGACTCAAACGGTACAAGATAGCTGCTGACTAATACTGTGAGCAAGGGGAACTGCTGCCCTCGCTAATCAGCACCCCTTGCTCGCCGAAAAGGTGATGAGACTGCTGCCCTTGCCACTCAGCCCCATCACCCCTCAGTGACATGCACGTGACTTCCCTCGCAAGCCGAGTGCATGTAAAAATGGTAAGCTAACATACAAGTGAAGGCATCCTAATGTACTTGAGAAACGCATTAGACTTCCACCGACCCAAAGCCCGGATTTGAGCATCAGACATACCCCGTTCTGCAGCATGTGATGCAGCGCCAATGCGAAAACTATGGCCTTTGTAACGCGCAGAGTCGAGCCCGCAAGCCTTCAACACCAACGAAAGGAGTTCAGCGAAATTGGTCCGTGTAACAGGGCCCGGTTTGTTGCCCCGCAGGGATAAATACTCTAAAAGCAATTGAACTGGACAGCATGAATGACGACGATGCAACATCACAGAAAATGGACGCTGATTGTAATTATGCTTAAAATTGTCAAACGTGAGTTTAAAAGCCACGACCCGCTTGGAGGAATCTAACAACTTAGTTAACTGATGAACCTGCAGGGGGACATCAGCATGTTTTGGAGAATTATAAGTGATCTCCCCAATTCGCAAGAAGGCAAAAAATGCTATAGAGCACATTGCCCTGAATTGAAGACTTTGATAATGGGTAACGGTTAGCTGGGCCGCTGACTCGATAATTCTGTTAAGCACCGGAAGTGTGATAGGTAGGCGGCTATCCAGGCGTGAACCTATCTTACCATAGCCTTTCAGAATCTGAATAATAAAGAAGGCTTTCGTAGGGTCAGCAAGGCCTAAGAATTTGTGAGAATAGCCCAATGCAGAAACATATGAACTCACAGTTGATGGAGCGTATTTTTTGTCGTACATGTAAGCAATAAAAAGAGCCAATGTATGGCGCGCAATGGGAAAAGGTTTGCTTACAGACTGAAAAATTGCAGTGAGAAATTGGTAAAATAATTGCCATGCCCGCCGATATGTTGGAATAGATGAAGGCTGAAGGCTCGACTTAGCAAGCATAGCTACGATAGGACCCAATTCTGAGGCTGCAGATACTGGGAATCTCTGTGGGCAAGGAATCCATTTGAGGAGGTGCCAGGCTCCTGAAAGTTTGGACCTGCAAGCGAGACAGAGCATCAGCCATTTTGTTGTGAATGCCTGGTATGTGTTTGGCCTTAAACAAAATGTTGTAATGTAAACAAATTGAAACCAACTTTCGCACAAAAGCCATAAGAGATTTATCTTTACAAGTTTGTCGGTTTATCACATGAACCAAAGATTCATTGTCAGTGAAAAACAAAATGCACTGATTGCTCATCGCTGCACCCCAAAGGTATAAGCTAAGTACGATAGGATAAAACTCTAGCATGGCAATGTTTTGGTACTGCCAACTAGAGGGCCATTTCCCATAACACCAATGAGACCCAAATAAGGCCCCAAAACCCAAGGCACCTGAAGCATCAGTAAAAAGATTTAGCTTGGATGAACTAAGCCAAGTATCCTCAAGGAAAAAAGACTTGCCATTGAAATTGGACAAAAAAGACAACCACAAATCCAAATCCTCCTTGACCTCTCTGTTCAGTCTGATGCAACGATTAGGCATGCGAACCCCCAACGTCAAATCGATAAGCCGACGCAAGAAGGCTCGACCGGGCCTTATAACTGAACACGCAAAATTTAAGAGGCCCACAAGCGATTGGATCTCCTTAAGTGTGACTTTTTTGCGACGACTAAATTCCGAAATAAGTGAAATGCATTTCTCAATTTTATCGAGGGGCAAGCGAGCCTCTGACAGAATCGAGTCGAGTTCGATGCCTGCAAAAGACATAGAGGTGGCGGGACCGCAGGTCTTCTCGGGTGCAATGGGAATGCCGAGATATGAACAAAGTGACAAAAATAAATCTAACTGCTGTTGACAGAGTTGCTCTGAAGGAGCAACTAAAAAGAAGTCATCAAGGAGATGCAAAATAAAATCAATTTTTAACTTGTTACGAGCAACCCACTCCACTGCTGTGCTAAACGTCTCAAAAGTCAAACAGGATGAAGAACAGCCCATAGCCATGCAACGATCATAATAATACAGCCCCCTCCACTGCATACCGAGGAGACCATAATCATTGGGGTGAAAAGGAATAATCCGAAAAGCATTTTTGATGTCTGTCTTAGCAAGAAAGCACCCAGGGCCCGCCCTCTTTATGAGCTCTATGGCACCATCAATTGTAGCATACTGAACACTAGTATGCTCAGGCGGTATGCCATCGTTAACTGAGGACCCCCTAGGAAACGATAAATGGTGAATAAGGCGGAACTCGCCAGGCACTTTCTTGGGCACCAACCCCAAGGGGGAAATCCAAAACGGGGACAGTGGAGGAGACTTAAATGGCACTGCGTGCCGTTGCATTTCAAGCTCTTTCCGGAGTTTAGAATCAACTGCTAAAGGATTATCTAAAGCAGACGACAAATTCTTAGCTGTGCGCGACTGGCGCTCACCCTGGAAATGAATTGGAAAGCCATGTGTGAAACCTGATATAAGAAATTCAACAGTGGAATGGGTGTACCCTTTCAGCAAAAAACTTAACCTATCAACTCTTACTGGTGTTGGTAAGGTGGGAAGAGTTGGACTTGGCAGCTGGGGGCTGAAAACTGGATCGCTTGCTTTGGCCACGAAAATTACAATTAGCAGCAGGATGTGACCCCTCGCACCTAAAACACTGGTGTTTGTAAGCGCAGCCTGGGGCACATTTACGACCCTTATGAAAACGGAAACAGTAGCCCTTTGGGGTGGTTTTCCCCCTTTCCAGATTCCCGCCCCTGGGAAATGGGTTGAAATGCCCTGGGCTGGGGTACGTGTACCTGGTTGGACTTAAGCCACAGCTCATCATGAATTCGCCCCCAGGGGAGGGCGGAACGGTGGGCCTGCCTCAAAAACCGAAAATTCTCATCGTAAAATTTCCAGTTATGACCCCTTACTGCCAAGTCCTGAATGGTGTCACAGTACTTCATGAGGGCGGGGGCCTCATGAGGGAACCGCCTGGTGTAAATACCCACAAATATGTGGAAACAGTTAAGCCAAATATCTATTGATGTTATCTTCGTAGTCTTAGCTATTGGTTCTATGGACAGAGCAGAGGGAAGTGGACCCCTCTCTGGATTCTGGATCGCTATCTGGTACCGGTTAGCCTGGACGGGGTTGGCAAGGAGAGAGCCAAAATCTATGTATTCGTCCTTCCAAATTTTTTCTTTTAGCTTGTCTGTGACGCGAAACTCTAAAGGTAACGCTACGGACTGAAAACACTGACCTGGCACTGGAGGTGGACCGCCAGAGGGAACCAAGCCCATCAACGTCGCTGAAGCATCTGCTAAACTTCCTTGGACCACAGTAGATGCCCCTGTACCGGAAGCCAGAGTAGACTGCTGTGTAGAGGTCTCGGCTGGGGACAAACGACGAGAAACTTCGTCAGCAACCCTATTGATCAGCGACTCCATCAGCTCAGGAGATAGCAGGGCGTTGTGTTGTGGCTGAGTTGCAACAGGAGGCTCTTGGGCCCCATCTTGGCCAAGTTCTGGGGCCGCACTCCGCCTTCTCACACGGGAAGATACTCCACGTGATGCAACGCTGCTGGCTCGAACACTTGCTCGGGGGCTGGCACGTGTTTGCGCTCCACTCGAAGCACGAGATGCTCGGCCACGTGACTTAACTTTAGGCATCTTGAACAACCTGCAAAAACAAGGGTAAAAACTTGGCAGGAACAGAAACTGTACTAACTTAAGCCGACACATGGTCAAGCAGAGTATAACTTAATGTAACCTGGCAGGCGCAACCATGTCAAGACAAAAAGTCGACGGGTTGGCTGGCCTTTTACACCAGAAATGAAAGAAAAACAGGTGCTGACATAACTACATATGACAAGCAACCCAATAAACAAAAGAAATAACAGGGTTTAAACCCTAAGAACAGCTAGGATAACTACATATCCAAGCCAAAACTGACAAGGTAGCATAACTACATAAGCCCCGGTGTCAAACAAAATACTGAGTCACAACTACATGTGACTGAAACACAACTGTATAAAAATAGGCAAAATCAAGGGCTCGCATAACTACATATGACGAGCAAAATAATAACCGCACAGCAAATATGGCTGTCCCAGACAAGACAAAATTAGTTCAACATAAGCCTACATGAAAAGGCAAGAAATTGCTAAAGGCTTCATGACAAAAAGCCCAAAATGCGAAAAATTTCATAATGACTCGATAGCAATAGAACCAGCTGGGACAAACAAATGCGCTGGCGGGATAAAATTGCCCAGCTCAATCCGAACCGTCCTCGAGCAAACCCACCGCCTTTATGATGGCGCCACGATAACTCCGGTAGAGCAAATATTGCCCTGTTGGGTTCACGTGAACGCCATCCCTCAGGTAGAGGTCTTTATGAGGACTATTGAATTGAGCATGAGACCAACAAAAAACAGTGGGAAAGTCCTCCAACGCAATGCCTACATAATGGTTTAGCAGTTGAGCGTGTTCAAAGAATTGCATCGCATGCGGCACACAAATGCCACGTGGGATGACACCACAAACCCCGATCGCGCGAACAGAATACTCCTCCCGAAGTAAACGCACAAACTCCTCAATTTTGGAGCCCACGGTCTGGGGCAGGGCATGGGCCAGGTCGTTCGTACCTATTTCCAAGATAACAATATCTGGAGCAAGGTTCTTGACCACGTCAAGGTCATGTTCCTCAAGCAATGGCACAGTGCGACCGCCGACGCCATGCAAGTGAACCGACGCTGTACCGTGAAGGTGGAAATCGCTGGCCGCCCGGGGATCAAAACCCAACTCCAAATCGCGCTTAAGGCGCCTAACAAATGAATGGCCTAAAATAAGCGCGTTTGGGACAACCTTAGCCATAAATAAAGCTTACCTTTTACACAACGTGAAATCAAACGTGTAATCCAGCGAAGCAAAGCAGGAATGAATGAATGAACAACAGCTTAGTTGCCAGGCCACGACACCGAATCACTAGCGGGGGCTCACTATATTGAGAAAACAAATACCCCTCGTCCAGGCCCCCGCACGTTCCTTATGCTATTACATAACAATAACCGATTACATAACAAGTCTGTGCACGTGCCTACGCAAAGACAATGCTTACAAAATCTTTGTTACAAAATATCCGGGAAGAAAGACATAAAATTCCTATTCGCATGGCAAATAATCTCTTTGCCAATTCTAATTCTGTGACCCGTGTAAACAAGGCTTGATAATGGACTTTAGATGAGTTGTCTAATTGCGTAATTTTATCTTGTAAATCAGAAATCTTATCTTCAGGGATGCTTTCATTTGATTGCGATTTTAGGACGGAATTGATTTCTGTTATCTGGGCTTCAAGATTGCTGACCACTGATTTCAGTTCGGCGATTGTGGCACTTTTTCTTGCGGAAAGGTCTCGCATAGAGTCCAGGGAATTCCGACGTTTCCTGATGAGTGGTGTAACAAAACTCGTTGAACAGGCATCTGATGTAGTTGCGTTGCGTGTATCCTCACCCTTATCTTCACTGATGGTTGGCTGGTTTGTCTTTTTAACCTTTGCCTTGATTTTTTTGCACGGGAAAGGGCCAAGGGCATCCTTGAGGTTTTCCAGCAAGGCTTTGTCAGCTGGCATATTGGGTGTATCTTGACTACATGTATCATGTTGTTGTGCAGAGAAATCTGTTAGTTCCTCGAGGATGTCAAATTCCTTTTCAGCCCAGAATTGAAACGCGCATCCTTGAAACATTACTCCAGTCGTTAAATAAAGGTGGATGGTGATCAATAGCTGATTGCACGAATCTTTGTTGTCCTTATTGTTGTTGTCCACGGCATGTTGCAAGGGATATGTGGGCGGTGTTACTTGATTGGAATCGACTTTGTAGATCTTGATCTCGATCTCCTGGAAAGTAAAGCCATCATAGCCTGGTCTGTCGATCCATTCAACCAGGTAGGCATCGTTATCCTTGAGTGGCTCGTAGTATCGGAATTGAAACGTCCTGATCCAGTGAAAGATTCGCTCTTTCGATGTCGTGAAAGCCTCGCAGCGTGCTGAAGCACGGTAAATATCGAAATCGATATTTTCAAATTTTAGTGATTTTTGCTTGTTTGTTCGTTCTTTGAACGAAGCGAGTACATACTTATTTTGAATCTCATCCAATGGAGTTGATCAACTGCTCAGAGCAAGCTCAAAAAGTGGTAAAAAAAACCCGGGAAATTAAACGGAGACGCGTGGAGCTAGTCCACACGCCGCCATCATTTACGTGTGTAAATGTTTTATTTACGTGTCTAAATTGATTTTCTGTGTGCATGAAGCTTACATGGCTAGTAAGACGGTACAGGGAGGTCTGAATCTTTTTCTCAGTTTCTACTCCTGATAGATTGGGAGCTATTATTAGTATACCAACAATACACCATCTTTTTAGGTGGGGGTGGTACATAAAGAGACCACTAGTCTTTTTGTAAAATGGTGGGTCCTGTCCAAGTACAATAGTTTTGACCAATTCCCCTATTATTTTGTTTCATGCTCCCGCAGATGCAGCACCACAGAAAAACTAACTCTTTATCCATTAGTTGTATTAATTTCACATTATCAGATGAGTCCAACACAAGAGCTGACTTGGTTGCTCTAGGCTTGTGGACTGATATTTCAGTCAGAGTGCTCAAGTTACCAAGCTGCGAACAACTGTTTGTTGAAGTGCTTGATGCAGGTGAGTCATAAATAAAATTTGTTATTGGCTGTATTTGTCTTCGAACAGACAAATGTTTTTCGAACTTCTGAAGATTAATGAGAAAGATACAAAGATGGTTCTTACATTCATTTGATAGTTCAGACCACAAGCTAGTTCATTCCACAATGCCATGGCTTTGATAACCTTTAGACTGTGTGCATTTTTTTCTTTTAGTTCATTAGTCTAGCGAATGCTTGATCTAAGGGCAGATACCGTGCATCTCTTCAGAACCTCTAGTTTCATTGGACCTGGTTATCATGCACATGTATTGTTTTCAGAACTAGGGTCCATTGCTCTGTTGTTTGTTCTATTGTTTTCTCAGCCAATCCTGTGAGGCTTTCCAAGACGTGCATACCACCTCTCTAAGGGCGTGAGCGTGTGAGGAACGAGGGCCTGAGAAAACATTCACTTGGGCTTGCGCCCTCGTTACTCTTATCTCACAACCTCACCACTCCTAGAATGCGTGCGCTCCACTAACTAAAAATAAAAACTAGTAGTAATCACAATTAAAAGAGTGCATTCGACATGTTTGTTACAGCAGCTGAAAGTAGTATTGATGTCGATTTACGCCATGCTAAATGTTTTTGTTCACCCTTCTAGCCGCCACTTGAGAGTGCAATCAACTCGCAAACATTTTGCTTTAGTGTTATTGTTGTGATTCGGAAGAAACAGCGTGACAGCTACGTTACTTTTTTATAGAGAGTATTCCGGTTCGCATTTACTCAGCTACATGCAAATATATATGGAAAATTCGACTAAAGTCATAAGCGAATAACACTGAATATCTGCCATACAGGACAAGCAGCAGCAGCACAGATGATGTGATTCAAACATAAGCTTACTCGATCTTCGATAAATCTGAACAAAATCATAAACAAATCAAATTTATTTAGTAAAATAGCACAAACTTACACAGTCGTGAGATTCTAGCAGTGATAAAGCAAACAATGGACCGTCTATATTTTAATGGCTGAAAACACCAACAGCGAGCAAAAACTGGATCCAAACAAAAGAAATCACAGCAAACCATCACTTTACTTGCCGTAAGACAGAGACCGGCTAATTGTCTTGCTTTCCGTACCTTTGAAAAGCACAAAGTTTCTTTTATGCGCGACATGTCACCTGGCATGACGAACCGCGATCCTGTCTACGGCGTTCGTATTTAAAAACAACTTCGTCGCCCTGAAATGTTCGTGTTTCTGCCAGACTTCATTTCACTTGCCATATGATAAAAAGCAGTCAATTCTGAACTTTTTACGGTCGTTAAAAAGCGTAAATTGCTTTTATATGCGCTACAGAGACCTACAAAAAGCGAACACTTTGCATTGCAGCCATGAGTAGATAAGTCTTCAACCGAAGTGCGTGATTTTGATGCGCGTTAATGCACATGACGTAATTCAAGATGGCGCTGAAAAGGTACACGAAAGTTCCACTTGGTATCACAGGATGCCCAAGATTAGGATGCATTCTCCTAACGTCGAACCCAATAAGAGATTGCTCGTAGTCTATCCAGCCTTCTAATTGACTATGTTCTTTACTGCATGAATAAATAGTTATACCCTTTACTTTTGAACATTGATAAGCTTATTTCTAATCTATTTGGTTTTTGACAGACTTGAATCTCTCCAGGGTAGGTTTTTAAAATGTCCATTTAATTTCCTTTCCAGAAATAATTCCTCGCTCCATTCTGAAGACGGCGTTTCAAGGAATTCATTACCTGTTGTGTGCTCTTGGAGATGGAACTTTGTTTTATTTTAAAATGGATCCAAACACTGGTATACCAATGAGTGTTTTTGTTTTGAATCTTACGGAAATCAGCTTAAAAGTGTACTTCTGTAGGCCCTGAAAGTACATTATTTTGATGACCTCTAAAGGAAACAGTCAAAATTTGACTTTGCCAGTCGGAATCCCATTGTACAGCTTCAGTTTAAATTGACAGTCACACACTACCAGATTTTAGACTCAAAAATCGTTCTTTAAATCTTTGGCAATTTGAAAAAAAAAGTCTTGAGTTCAGTCACTTGAATTCTGAAGTAAGACTCATGAATCCCGAGTTTAGAAACTGTGAGCTTGTGACTTGACTGAGCTCTTGCGAAACATGTTGGACAAACAGACGTGTGTGGCCCACAGTCTTGGAACCCAATTTCTCTTTTCTGTGCTTCCATAAAGGTCACCCAAGAAATGACCCAGATGAAAGAAACAGCCTCATGGATATGTACAGTGGAACCCCGATTTAACGTTCCCCTTTATAGCGAAGACTTGCTGGGTATGAGCTGATGTACAAAACCAACAAGGCACATAGCAATCAAGAACATCTTTTCAAAGTTACAAACATCGAGAAAATTAGTAAATAACAAACTTTTTGAGTTTTTAGCCCAAAACGTTTTTCAAGATTAACGTACGCAAAGCGCAGCTCGATGTAAACAAACTGTTCAAACAATTCGTCATCATTTTTCCACATTAATTTGGTCAACTTAATGATAATGGCTCAGATGCATAGCGGAGGGAACCAATCAGAAATCAAGAAAATTATTATTTAGAGGTACAAATTTACTAACGAGCAATAATTTGTTTAGACAAGTTGTAGTAAAACATATGGAAACGTCGTTAGGTAATATTATTTTTTATTAAAGTACCCCGATATAACAAACCCCTGATATAACCCCCCCTCCCCCCCCCCCCCCCCCCCCGTTGTAATAACACTCCGAAATTATGAACGCACGATATAACGAACCCCCATTTTAACGAACACATTTCCCCATTTCCAGTGCCTGGAACAGGCTAAAGACTGCTTGAGCAACGTTGTTGTTTAAGGTGGCTCGACTGGATTTTTTGAGGGCGATACTCCCCCAAGTTTTGAGCATTAACTACGACACCATTAACAATGCCATGGAAAAACAGTCACCACAGCTGTATTACATAAAGATAAAAAATTGTTAAGACCAGTGTTATATTAACATCGGAGTTGCCATAGCAATGCAATGATGCCATGACGTTGTTTACTTGCCGTCCTATTTCTTGGCACCAGGAGGTTTTTTCGATAATCGCTTAAGGGAGCTTGTAGCTCCCATAGCCGCCTCAATTATGGCAAAGATTGAACAAATTCTATAGAGCATTTTAGAAATTTTTGGGGATGAAGTTTTGGGGATTATAAATACAGTGAAAAACATACTATCGACATAATTGGCTAATATCTAAAGAAAACGATGCGCTTTGGGAATGCAGTTTCATATCATAGTAGTTTAATTCCGTCTGAGATCGTGTGTGAAAAAGTGAGGGGGATTGCTTTGGCCGATTGTGAGAAAGAAAGATTTGATTGGTGTGCATTCAGATGCTCTTGTTGCCATTTTTGTATGTAATTTGGTGTACGCCTACAAAGGTGATGATAATTTGGGAACCGCTTGATACTTTTTTTAATCGTATTCCTGAAACTTTCACCTCTCATCTTTGTACAAATTAAAATTTCTGAATTGTTTTTGGCATTTTCCGAGGTTAAAATCTTTAAAAATCGACGTTTCGGCCAGTTTCACTGGCCTTCTTCAGGTCCTTTTAAAATTGTATCAATATGGCGGAAAATTCTTCGGAAAGCAATCGAGCGTTCTGTTTGATGCAAATGAGTTTTTTGCTAAAGTTGTGCACGTGCATATGAAACTTGAAAACAATACCCGTGAATAATGAGGACGCGCACTTGTAAGCACAAAATCTGCGGGAAAAGTTGGTACAAGGAGGTCCTATTTTTATATTGCCTTACATAATTTCAATGTTCTTGAAACTTGCAGGCCATATATAAATTGATGATTAATCTCGAGATTGTCAAATTTTTTTTAAAAAAGTATCAAGCGGTTTCCAAATAATCATCACATTTGTAGGCGTAGAACAAATTACATAAAAAAAATGGCAACAAGAGCAGCTGAACACACACTAATCAAATCCTTCTTTCTCGCAATCGGCCAAAGCAATCCCCTTTCTTTTTTACACACGATTTCAAATGGAATCAAACTACTGTGAGATGAAACTGCATCCTCGAAGCCCATCATTTTGTTTAGATATTAGCCAATTATGCCAATAGTATGTTTTTCACTGTATTTATAATCTCCAAAACTTCATCCCCGAAAATTTCTAAAACGCTCTATATTGTTCAATCTTTACCATAATCGAGGCGGCTATGAGAGGTACAAGCTCCCTTAAGCGAATACCGAAAAAACCTCCTGGTGCCGAGAAATAGGACGGCATGTAAAAAACGTCATGGCGTCATTACGTTGTTATGGCAACTCCGATGTTAATATAACACTGGTTTATCTAATACAGCTGTGGTGACCGTTTTTCCATAGCATTGTTAATAGCGTCGTAGTTGATGCTCAAACTTGGGGGTATCGCCCCCCAAAAAATCCAGTGGAGCCACCTTAAAAACCTCACTTTACTTGCCGAACTATGCAGTGACAAAATTTATTTTGTGTGTTAATTTTTAGGATCCCTGTCAGAAAGGAGGAAGGTGACCCTTGGGACCCAGCCCACCATGCTGAGAACATTTAAGTCTCTGTCAACAACAAATGTGTTTGCTTGTTCTGATCAACTTACAGTGATCTACTCAAGTAACCTCAAATTGGTGTTCTCCAATGTGAACCTCAAGGTATGTGTGAACTCACACAAGTACCTACGAGCTTGCCCTTTGGAAAACTTGCCCCAGCATTAAAACAATAAGGACACTTCTTTTTGCCCTGATGTAGCTCAGGACCAAATAAAGTATAATAAGTAGCCCGTCATATTGCAAGTTTTATATGGAAAATATTTTGTAACTTTTCCCTGCCCAGGACTTTCACTTCTATCTGTTGTAGACTGCATTTACATGTAGGTCATTGGAGCTCTGACCAGCAGTGTATCAGTGTATCACTATGTCTCTGAGCACAAACTCTTTTTTTTTCCAGCTGGTGTCGGACTTATTGCAGTTTCGATGGTTGCACGAGGTAGGTCTGCTACATGCCATCTCTCCGATTTCAATGAAACTTAGCCAGTTTAAAGTGTCCACCCCAAAACTCGAAAAGACAAACTGGTTCCTATTTTGGATCTTTCAGGGGGGAGATAGACCACCCCCCCCCCCCCCCCCACCCTGGTTTTACTATATTTTTACCAAGGGACGTGCTATAATATCAGGCAAAAGCAGGAAGTTCTCAAGACAACTGTATTAGATCTATTGCCGTGAGGGTTTGTATACATATTGGTACATCTTTAATGAATGCAACGAACAAGTGTGAGTCAATTTGATTGGCAGCTTGTCAATCAGTGGATGTGAGTATGTGACCACATTTTTAATTGAAATATGTTCCGATTTTGATGTCAAATATCGCCCCTTGCCCAGGCATGTTGGTGGCCCTAAAAATCCTAAAAATCCCTAATTTTTTCCACATCCCTAAAAAGCCCTTATTTTTCACAATTGTCCCTAAAATCCCTATTTTTTCTTTCATTTCCGAAAATTGCTGATGACCAATGTCATTGAATGTGCTTGACATGGATTCTGCATTCGCCCTACTTCCATGATCTGCAAGTTCGTTGTGTGTGGCTTTTCATTTGTGGAATTATCAGCTTCTATCAGTTACTGGTGAGTTATTTTAGCTATTTTTGTGAGCTTTCTATTCAGATTTCTTCCCAATGATAGAATTTGAGGGAGTCAAGTTTTGCTCATCTTGCTTGGGCATGTCCATATGCTCAAGTACTAGTGGTTGTTGCTCAAGGCTTACTGGAAATTGCCCACAAAGACATGAAAACTGCACAGAGTGAAATGGAAGATTGGCAGAAAAGACGAGCATCTCTATACAGCAAACGCTTGAAAATGATTGATAATGTTAAGCACTAGACTGCCCTTCTGTTAATAATTTAGTAGTGAATCGAAGCTTTAAGTGATGTTTTATTTACGAAGGGTATCTTCGTTGGTACATTTTACATTTCACCTAGGAAGTCTTAATAGTTGTTATTGGACAGGTTTAACCTATAATCTGACTAAATGTAATTTGCTCATAGTTTTGCTTGACGGTCAGAATCTTTATATTGTTTAAACCTTCATAATTTATATTTTACTTTTCTTCTTGTTGTATACTCACCGTGACCCTGATGTTATATTAAGGCTTCGATCCTTAGTGAATCACTTTAATGGGGTACGGACACCCTACATCAACTAGGGCAGATGTCCTGAGAATTAGTATTATTGTAATACATGAGCTGAAGCCTACTGCTGTAGAACCTGTACTCATATTGACTAAACATGTTTGTTTTTAGGCGACAGTTTCAAATTTAATTGATGTTGGATCTATGTCAAGCATTTTCAAGACAACAGTCTCAGTATGGCAATCCCTTTATTAAATACCGTGAATATTAGAATTTTATTTGAGTAAGTATGGTTCTGTTTGGATGGGAGCAAGGTAAGATACATTACTGAAAAGTGCCCTAAAAAACCCTTATTTTTAACCATTTATCCCTAAAAATCCCTACTTTTTAGAGAGAAAAATCCTAATTTTCCCCCTAAATATTGTCACAAGATGACCAACATGCCTGCTTGCCAGAAAGGTATGACACTAATTGTAATGTCCCCTTTTTACTGAACCTTTCGTCTCTAAAAGTCATTAAAAATATTTTTGGGCACTGCGGTTTTTTCGCTTCAGATGTCCATCAAATAATTCTTCCGTTCTGCCAAGCAAAGCTTTCAATACGAATCTCTTTAAGTATATTTGCCTGGATTTTGACCGGCAAAAGTCAGCATTGTGTATTATTTTCACGCTGCGTGGCTTGCTCCGGCTGCTTGCCAAAAATGCGGGCCAGCTTTTTTTTGAACCAGCGATACACAGCTTTCTCACGACAATTAACGTGCGATCGCGTGGGGAGATAAAAGTGAAGAAGGGTAAATCTACTGCATAAAACCATTTCTGCACGCTGCGTTTGGGCGAGCAGTATAGGATTTAGGTATTTGTTCTTTGTCTTTATACTTTGCAAGAGAACGCATATAGAGTGCTCTCACAACTTTGGAAATAGTAAACGTTGGCAGGCAACATCGACCATAACTACTATTTTTTAAAGTATACCGCTAGAGTACCGTTGATTTTATACTTAATAAGCTTCACAGTTATTCTCTTCTACTATTTCTCAATTATCGTTGTAAGTATTTACGTATTGTCCTTGGCGCACTATGGTGGCCCATCGTTATCATAGTAAAATATGCAAGTTATTGCGACTGATAACAAAAAATGGGAAGAAATAAAAAATAAGAAAAAGGGTAGAAAAAATAATAAATTAATAATATTAAAAAAAACTTTGAAAATAAATATCTCCAATTAAAAAAAAGGTAAAAAGAAACAAATATAAAATATTATTAAGCAAAAAAATAATAATAAAAAAAAATACTTTGGAAAAATATCATCAAAAACGAAATTCGGAAAAACATTGAAATCAATGTCGAAAAACAACATTGAAAATAAACATTGAAAAACAACATTGAAAATCAACATTGAAAAAAAAACACTGAAAAACAACATTGAAAAACAACATTGAAAATCAACATTGAAAAACAACATTGAAAATCAACATTGAAAAACAACATTGAAAATCAACATTGAAAAAAAACAAGTCGAAAAAAAAATGTTTTTTCCACGTGGCCCATCGTTATCATAGACCTGGATGCTTTGCAGGCTTGTTCATACATTACATTCATTAGAAGCTCCTGATTCACCAGGGTTGTTCAATTGGTGCTTAATATCTGCAATATATGATTATCGAAGTGTAAGGGCGAAAGTAGAAAAGAAGCGGAACGATTTACTGTCCATAAGCGAGTGCTGCCAATGCAGTAAACCGCCCATAACCATGATGCCGGAAACACTGTCTGTCAAGTCTTGCACGCCGCAGACTTTAGACATTTAATCACGGCCTGAGAAATTTAACGATCCTAGCCGCACTTTCAAAGCGATAACAAACTTTAGCCGATAAGTATTTATCTTGCAACAAAAGTGAGCCAAAGAAACCACAATGTATGCCAATAGAGCTAGCACCGAATAACGGCATAAAGAAATAAAATAATTCTAACGGCTCTGGACAGCATGAATCCTCCTATCAATCTGAGAGATAATCCGCCGAGATCAAAAGGTTTATATCATCGAAGAGAACAAGTTCCTAACTGTGATCTAAAGGCGCGATCCTCTCTGAAGTCTTACTGGGAAAGCTTTTCACTTTAGGCTTTTAAAATACTTTTTGCGACGAGTGGGAGTCGTGTTTAGCCTGTCCTTTTTATAACACGTGTCTATGATTTTTTGACAGCGTTCCGTCCCGCTGCGACGCACGAGATTAATACATCTGAACGCATGTGACACAACACAACTACACGAGGATCACACTCTTGTTGTACAAGATACATAAATAATGTCTTATTTATTGAGACATTTGCGAGACCACCTCTGTACAACTCTACAAGAGCTATCCTTTGTGTCAAAAAGTACCGTACATGCACAAGAAATCACAAAAAAGCCTTCTGAAGAAACACAATACAACGTCGGATCAAAAGTACAACAATCCTATTGGCTCAATTACAAGAGCCAATGAGAAAACGAAATATTCGATCCTCCCCAGGAATACAAAAGCGACAGACATTTCATTTTAACTGAATGGTTTCATATCATTCTACGAGACCTTTACATGGTAGCAACTGACGAGGTTCGCCAAAGAACCGAAACTCGAGTCTTGCTTAAAGACATTAAATTATGTTCATTCCTTACTTAAGGAAAGGACTGAAGAATTTACAAGCATCCGTGAGATTTACAAAACAGCAACTATGTTGCAGATTATCTGCTGGATGCCAAATCAAACGCTTTTACAAAGCAACGGAGGTTCATCCTAGCTCCACTAAGACACCCTACTCAACTACAGAACTAACTTAGGAGCTAAAAATTATTGCAAGAATTCATGATTTCACTGCAGTGGAATTATAGACTACGGCTTTTTGAGAGTCGGATCTAAGACGCCCATAACCGTGATGCCGGAAACACTGTCTCTCAAGTCTTGCACGCCGCAGACTTTAGACATTTAATCACGGCCTGAGAAATTTAACGATCCTAGCACTTTCAAAGCGATAACAAACTTTAGCCGATAAGTATTTATCTTGCAACAAAAGTGAGCCAAAGAAACCACAATGTATGCCAATAGAGCTAGCACCGAATAACGGCATAAAGAAATAAAATACACTCTTTTTTATCTCGTTAATGCGCATGCGCATTAAGCGAGATTTCGGAGTCAGTCACGAAAAAAGGGACAAAAGTTGTTAACAAAATTTTGTGGACTTTTGTCCGGGGGGGTTTCTTCTTCCTTCTTTATAGAAGCTATATTAGGGCATTGAGGATATGGTTGGTTAAACCGGTTAGGATTTCAAGAAGGGCGTCACATACTGCCACTAAAATTTTTGGGGAGCACCCCCGGACCTATTGTTAATTTCCCAAGGGTATTGGGATGTCAGAACTTGTCATGAACTTGTCATATCTCACATTACGTTACCGCAAAGGTATTAAGTCCTTCTTTAAGTTTCGATATCTCACTTTACCTATCAGTTTCAATCATTTGTCGTAAAGCCATTGAAGCTGCTTTAGAAGGGATGCGTTTTCTTGGGAAACGCAGTTTGAGAATTTCACGGTGTATTTTTACGAATGGAGACGTTTTAAGAAAGTTAAATGGGACAGGAAAGTTTGTGTTTTAATATGAGCGATATGGAAGAGCAAAATAGCATGAACTTTGCGTTTTTTGAGGAGCACCCCCGGACCTATTGTTAATTTCCCTAGGGTATTGGGATGTCATGAACTTGTCATAATTATCTCACGCTACGTCACCACAAAGGTATTACAGTTCTTATTTAGTTTCGATATCTCACGTTACCTACGGTATCAATAATCTTTCAAATTTCAAATCATTGCCATTAATAGATTTAGGTACATGGTAGAATGTATTGACGGTGATAAAAATTGCGCATTGATTATGCAATAGTATGCAAGGGACCTCGTGATTTTGCAGACTTAGTCAAACTATTTCTTGTTTGCTGCAATTCTCTCTACAGGTCTATTCGTATACAAGTAAAATTTTGTTGTTGACAAAGCAAGCATTTAACAACCATTTTATAAGCGATCTGAGCGTTTCAATTCAAGACAGACATTGGAACTTATTATTACGGACTTAATTGAGAAGATATTGTTTGAGTGCCAATACGAAGAAAATATCAAGAAGTGGTTAGGATTTTATCGCATACCGCCACTAAAATTTTTGGGGAGTACTCCCGGACCTATGTTAATTTCACTAGGGAATTGGCATGTCATAATTTTTTTAAGTTTTGATATATAGCGTTACATATCAATCTTTCAAATTTGTTTTTACGTGGATGTGTCCGAGACGGCATTGATCTTCAAAGGTTCAAGAAATTTGTGTTTTTCTTGTCAATCATATGTCGTAAAGCCATTAGTGCTCATTTAGAAGGGTAAAAACGGTCAAATGTTCTTGGGAAACGCAGTTTGACTGAAAATTTCACGGTGTATTTTTAAAATGAATGGAGACGTTCTGAGGAAGTTAAATGGCAAGGGAAAGTTTGTGTTTTCATATGAGCGACAATATAATAAATTGAGCTAAAATCAATTCAGCGAAATAACGAAATTTTTTAATCTTTTGTTGAAGTGTTGACTGTCTAAAGTATTTGGGAGTAACATTGTAAAGAAAAACAGTGTAAACATAGCCGATCTGCAGAAACAGATTTCAAACTTTAAGGAAATCGTATGTACACATATATATAGGTATGTAGTTTATGTAAAGTTTGTTTGTCTTTGTTGACAGTTTTCTCGCGGTTTAGTTTTAGTTGAATTTATTAATGAATGGCTTTGAACTGTCATGTCAATCATGACGATTTTTTTATTTTCTCTTAGCGATAACGCGAACGTCTAAGTTATCTATTTCGTTGTTGTTGATAGTTTCGTCGCGATTCTTTAGGGAAGCAGCAATTAATAAGTTCAATTTATGAAATGAATGGCTTTGAGTTCTCATGGCATGTTATGGCAAAAACAATAATTACTAAGTTCAATTTATGAAATGAATGGCTTTGAGTTCTCATAGTATGTTATCATTTTGATATTAAATTACCGATCACGCGAACGAAATCATTGCCATTATTAGATTTAGGTACATGGTAGAATGTATTGACGGTGATAAAAATTGCGCTTTGATTATGCAATAGTATGCAAGGGATCTCGTGATTTTGCTGAACAAACTAATTGTGCAAATGTAGAAGTTATTGTTTGCTGCAATTCTTTCTACAGTTCTATTCGTGTACAAGTAAAAGTTTGTTGTTCTGGATTGAATGACAAAGCAAGCATTTTAACAACCATTTTATAAGCGATTTCAGCGTTTCGATTCAAGACATACATTGGCATTATTACGGACTTAATTGAGAAGATATTAGGGCCATTTATACGGGAGAAAATAAGACGCGTCTTATCTAAGACGCGACTTAAATAAGATGCGAAGTGTACCATTTATACGTTTGCGTCCAACATAAGACACGAAGATCACGTATAAATGGTTCGCGTCTTATTTTTGATACGGCGCACTAGTTCACGTCTTATTTAAGACGCGAAAGCATTTATGCGAGGAAGTTCACGTCTTATTTAAGACGCGGACAAAATAAGAACAGCTGAAAACCCTGTTCTAAGATAAGACGCGTCTTATTTAAGTCGCGTCTAAAATAAGACACGAATGCTTATTTTGTACTGTTTATACGATCGGTTCGCGTCTTATTTAAGTCGCGTCTTAGATAAGACGCGTCTTATTTTCTGTCGTGAAATGGCCCTATTATTTGAGTGCCAATACTACTCAAGTTTAAACCATTTCATTAACGTTTTTTCACCTTTTTTCCGGATCCACGGTTGTGGCGTGCAGGAAAGACAGAAACATTTCCGGTGAAGATCACAAGAAAAGACAGAAAAGTCAGAAAAATATAGCACTGCGACAGCTTGAGACTCAGTTGAAGTAAAAAGTAGTGAAAATTGCTTTTCAGTGTTTGCCTGGCTTTGACAGCTTTCGTAATAAAGTTTCCTTTTTATCATTGTGGAATGTCCGGTTTCCGGAAGATTAGAAAGGCGGGAGAGAGCGAATCTTAAAAATGAAATTAAAGTTGGAAAAATAAATATTTGCTCAATTCTTTCTTTGAGGAATAGAGAAATTCTAAGGATATGCACTTTTTGTCCTGACTTCCTGACTGAATTTAAGTCTCAAAATAGCAATGAACAATGCGCTATGATAAACGATTATACGTGAATGGACTCTGACCGATCAATGACAGACATTATAGCGGCGACGAGTAGCACGCAACATTTTAGAATCACCATAGTTGTCATAGGTCATGATCAGTAATCAGTTCTTTTCTTCTTTAAAATCTCCGTAAAATTCTAAGATGTTTATGTCTTATATATAAAGATCTACAAACGCGGATAAACGTAAACAGTTTTCCGATGCGTTGTGGCACACATCAAAGATTAAGATAGGATGATCCTAGCTGCTTGACATCTCTGACAGTCCTCAGAGAATTAATTCTGTATGGCGATGATCCGCAATTTGCACCTACAGTTTCATAGTTGAGACTAGTTGAACCTCTCAAACTCCCCGTAATCTCGAACTCAAATCCATTTCCTTTCGGTGACCTTCGATTTTCTTTTATGTCATATACTATACGAGTCTAATGAGAGTGCGAGATGTCAGGAGTTCAACTGTATTTTCGAGGTCTTCAGTGCATGTGATTTCAGAGTAATGTTCTGAACTTACAATCATGGGTGGCCAACGACCACTGATGTATAAATCTTCAAGGTTACCTTCATCATATTCCTTCCCAAAAAGTCATAAAATACCATAAAAAGAATTCACTTACCTTTTGCATCCTTCCGAGGCTTTTGAGTCTTATGAGCCTTGTGTGATTTGTGTCGACTTCTGCTTTTTTTTTTTACTTTTTTCGTTTCCTGTTTTCCTCCTTGTGTTTTACCATGCGGGAAGAGTTACTTATTGACTGTTATTTGACGATATAAGATCACCAGAGATCTGTACAACTCTGCAATTGATCCCGGCACCGCAAATGATCCCCAAATTGGACCGCAAATGATCGCGGACCGCAAATGATCCCCAAATTGGACCGCAAATGATCCCGGACCGCAAATGATCCCCATAGAGGACCGCAAATGATCCCGCTCATAAATAATAATGGAATGGTGTGTATTTTTTTTACTAGAGCTGTGCATATACATTTAGTTTATGCCTAAGCATGGATTTCTACTGTCGCGTATTTTTTACGTGCGTAAATATAATAAGAAATGATGTATGAACAGCTTGTGCAAAAGTTTACGCGAGTTGTTCATACATCATCTCTTATTTTTATTTACGCTCGTAAAAATTACGCGACATTGGAAATGCACCTTAAAATTAAAAAAAAAATAAAAATTATAATATCATATGTATACAGACTTATACATATTTTTAAAAGGAGTAACTATTTAATCTAAGAATATGAATTAATAAAACACGCGTTAGGTCGTCTAAAAAGTTAAAGAGCCCAGTGTCTGTTATAAAGAAGTCAGTAACGCGGGACTTACTAATCAACAGCCCTCCAACGCCAAAAGATGGCAATTGTTTATTCCATGCGATAAATGACCAAATACTTTGCCTGGGGATGGTATCCCAGAGTGTCTCAGAATTACGCTCTAGCCTGGTTAATTATCTCAGACTAAACCCAACCACACCAGACGGAGCTCATTTCAGAGATTCTGTCAATCATGGCGCATGGAAGACCTATCTACGAAGAATGGCAAAGGATGGATAGTGGGGGACTGGATTGCATTGTTGGGACTGATCAACATGTTAAATATCCCGGTGGCGATAGTCTCAAGTTTAGGAGAGGCAGGATTAAAAGTCATTCATTCAGCTGGGTATGAAGATGACGACAACGATAAAAGCAACGGAGGTATGGCGTTACTTAGCCAGGAAGCTGAGCTACATTATCACAGTCTGGAACCAATAGACCTTTCCGCTTCTAAGAGTACGCGACGTTCCAGTGTGCGACCGAACTGTTAAAAAACAAGTACGGCAAGGGGAAAAGTTTATACGGAGGAGATTTGTCCAGTAACTGTGGAAAAAAGTTTCAATGTTACACCCAAGGCGTATTTGACAGTGGTGGAGCATTGCAGGTCTATTCCAATGACTGGT